>LR990648.1:3600000-4046297 GCA_905147715.2 Xestia xanthographa
AGAGCTTATCTCTTTCAACCAATCCTTTGTGACAATCGCTTTCTAAAACCATCTGCGTCATACTAACCCAGCTACTGAAACACACCACACACTAATATACACCACGTCATAGTTGCGAATTAATACGGATTAACTCGACTAACTTTGATACACGCAAGGCGTAAAGCGTCAGGTACGCACACGTGTATTAAGTAAGGCCTGTAACAAAGCGAGACGACTGGAGTGGTGCAGGGACAAGCGGAGCGGTGAGGAGACGAGCTGAGCGGTGCAGGGACGACTGGAGCGGTGCGGGGACGAGTGAAACGGTGCGGGGACGAGTGAAATGGTGCGGAGACGTACAAGGTTCAACCTAGGGTAGGAGAGATCCCAGACGCGATGGGATTTCAACCAATGCGGAGTAGAGATGATAAATGATGTTTATTTTGCAAGTAGGTTTTTACAAACACTTTTACACGTCATTTTCTAAAACTAGATGGGGCCGGTGATTCGTACCTGACTACTCTGAGAAGAAACAGCCGAAACAAACTCAGAGGTCATAGTCTCTTTTGAAGTCCAGACATAATCTTGCTCAATTCACATGAGGACATGCAGATTAGTGTCTGAGATGGTCTTTTGAAGAAAGAACCACACAGATTTGATTGGACCTGTCCAGTCAGTGCAAGCATTTGTCAGTTATCGTGTACCTCGACTTATAACTCAAGGAGCTCAACGAAACGACGAACAATACCAAAAAAAGGACATTTGGGTAGGTCGCTTATAGTACTCAAACTGCCAGACAGTTGTGGAAAAAAAAACAAACAAAAAAAAAAAACTGACCCACATGGCCCCCACATTCTCAATAATCAAGTAAAATTAATAATAACTTACAAAATCAATGTCAATAAAAATCACAAAAATCATTTAATGTCAATAATAATAAAAAAGTAAAATACTTAACAAAGTAAATATTCCTGTCAAATCAGTAGGTAAATGTAACATAAAATAAAAAAAAAAAAAAAAAAATACTGAACTAAGTATTATTTATTAGTAGGATGTGAGTTGACTAAAGCGGTGCATTGTGATCTCCGATATCTCATGGATCGCCACCTGTCACAATCCTTACAAACTCCATTCACCTAGTCCACGTTCATACACCTGGTCATACACGCACGTCGGTTGCGACTAACTACGCACCTGACTTTTTTTGAAGTACATCACCAATAAGGTCAGTGTGTATTATGGGCGTCTCTGGATGGAAACACATTTCTTGAGACGATTTGGTGTAACACACGCGTGATACACGCATGAACGCGATCGCTAGCGGTACGCACGGGTTCACGCGACCAATACAGGGTTGACTCGACTCGCTACAACACGATGGAACGCCGACGAGTTTTTTGCTTTGCTGTTTAGTGTTTACTACATTGTAGTTCTGTAGTTTGTACCCGAAATGAAGAGATAAGGAAAAGAACTAAACTAACAGACGCCCTCCTACACGCTCTGCGACTGAAATGGAAATGGGCAGGTCATTTTTCTAGATGTAAGAGATCAAAGGTGGACATTGGAGGCAACGAAGTGGTCCGGACCGGGAGGCAAGAGGAACAGGGGCAGACCACGGAAGAGATGGGCGGACGACATCATTGAAGTAGCTGGTCCAAGTAGGCCCAAAACAGGAAAATTGGCACGGGATGGAGGAGGCTTTTACCCAAAAGGGATCCATATCCAAATAAAATATAAAACTATTAATTTGTATATACATAAGTAAAGAAAAATAAGGAATAAATTAACTTTATTATTGTTATAATAGTTCTGTACTTCAACATTTGTTTATGGAATGTTTAGTCACTTATCATATTACTCATCAACTTAAAAATAAAAGTAAAATAATAAAATATTTATTGCACTGTATATATACATTGTAGATTATAAATTTAATTTTGTCACATTTATTATATAGACTCTATCCCTTAAACTAGGTCTAGCCTGTATCTGAAGAGATTTTTATGTGGCGTTCTGTTGGGTCCTGCCTACCCCCATGGCATAATAATATACTCTTCCCAAAAACTTGATGCAGTGACGAACTTACTGCCGGTTTGACCGGACCTTTCTAATGTAATTGGAACTGTATGTAATTAGTATTTGAACCTGAATTTGGAAGTCTGGTCAGAATTTTAAATCAAATTGATGGTGTCTCGTTAATTTTGTTTAGAAAACGATTTTCATCCATATTTATCTACACATTTTTGAGATTATTGTTGACTTCAAAGGTTTCCAAAACAAAACCTTTCTGCATTGTTAATAAAAACAGTACCAATATCATTATGTGCCTTTCAATAACTTTATTATTCATTCCGCATGTAATATTATTATCAGCTTGAATTAATAGGTACGAGTTTTTTCATCGAATTTACATTAATTAAGCACATTGCGTGAACAATCATTCGATATCACCCGTTCCCATAAATTACCGGTAAGTAAAAATATCACTGAAGAGCTCTTGTTCCAATTCAGAGAAAAATAATAATGTGGGAGATACATTTTACATTCGATAAGGTTTCCATATTTTCAGAATAACAAAACATTTAACACAACACAATACTGACCGTTGAACAAATATCAAAAGACCCGTATGTTGACACCATTATTAATTTATTCACTATTCGCAAAACCATCGTAATTTATTAACGACCTTACACATTTCATGTATGTTGGTACCAAACTACCCCAAACTAACTTCTGCACCTAAGACCCCAACAGAGGTCATTATTTCAAACGTAATTAACTCGTTTAACCTGTTAAGAGGACCCTAGAGGGGGTGAAATCAACACAATAACCAAACAGAAAGCAGCCCCGACTGATATTTATATCCCCCGAGGGACATATTTGTCTAGAAAAACAACGCGAGTAATATCTAGGACAATGTTGTATCGCTAAATAAATCATAATGCTATTGGGAATTAGCATTAAAATAAGACATTTTGAATGCGTTTATTCTTGGTTTTTGATACCTAAATGATGATGTAATATAAAAACTTTTTAAAACACTACCAGGCAATCATGCGAAAGATAGAGCATCTAGTCATAGCTATCGCACACATAACAACACACCATACCGCACCTGAAATCACTTTTATATGTAAAAAAACTAAGTGAAAACTCAGAAAATCTTTGAATTTAAGTAATATTTGAATTCTTAAAATATTTGTATTCTTTATATTTCATGTATTCCATTTTCTCTTCTTCTTTTACACACTATGTCTACATCTCTTTTTTTAATAGTAGTCTCTTTTCACAGGTATGCTGGAAGAGATTTTTTTGGAAATAAGCATCATCTTTGAACTATTTTCTGTTCCTTTCTTCTTTTCTATATTAAAATTTAGTGTGTACATTAATTGTTAAATCTATACTCATATTATAAAGAGGTAACGTTTGTTTGTAAGTTTGTATGTAGGAGGTAATCTCCGGTAGTAATGAACCGATTTCAAAAATTCTTACACTATTCGAAAGCTACATTCACATCGGCTATATTTTATTCCCGTACTCCCACGGCAACGGGAACTACGCGGGTAAAACCGCGTGACGTCCGCTAGTACTAAATAAAAATCGTACCTTGAGCCCCAAGAATTCTGGTCATCTCAGTTTCTGTAAAACAATATGTATTATTATCAAACTACCGTGTTGCCTATACAGTAAACTATTTCTGTCTAATGTAATTCTTCTTACTGAAAAATTGATAAAAGTAGACTTAAATCCTTACTTACATTTCCACGATATTAAAAATATGATGGCTATCCGAAAATAAGCAAATGGTCCATCAATTGTTCTTGTAGTAACCTTCTCAAAATGCATGCCGATTCAGGCGAAGACCAATTCAAAGATACAACCGTAAATCGAAACTAGTTAACATAAATAATGACAGAGACTATGTGCGCTGTCTATCAAAAACAAAGATGCACACATTCCACCTAGCTGATTATTCGTATATAATCTGTGCACGGCTCAAAAGCCGAGTTCCCAATGATAATCTAGCGCCGTTAATGCTGTCACTAATTGAATAGATGATACGACAGTGGTGGATAGGCGATAGAGTTGAATATGGACAGTCTGGGTTTGGGCTTTGTAGGTGTCAATTACCTTTAAAGCTACTCACGGTAACGGCTTGAATTCTTTTGAAAACTGATATTGCTGCTTATATTTTATTTTCTAAAGATTTTGTAGCAAGCAGAAGATCTTGTAAAAAGTCTAGGGAAATGCTGAAATTATATTTTACTGTATTTATTTAAGTTGCTTATTGTATCGACTGCTGCACATTGTTGATAAGTGAGAAAACCGTGTGGTCTCCGGCAGAGTAGAATAGAACCAACCCATTAAACTCACGGGTGTCGTATAAGGCGACTAATGTCTGAGGCAGAACACCTTGCGCCTCCGTAGACCAGAGAATGGGCAGCAGCGTTTTCTGTTAGTCTTTCATCACTGCGATCTCCAATCCCGTCAAGCGTGGAGATTACGGCAAATTCCTCCCATCATGGGAGAGGCTTATGTCCAGCAGTGGACGTTATGGGCTGTTGTTGTTGTTGAGGAAACCTGTAAAAAAAAGAGACTATGGAGAGGAAGTCAAGCCAAAAGATAATGTGGTTTATTCTTGTTTCAATAAAGCGACTTACACTATCCAACGTTTGTCCCTCAATCTGGCCACCCTACAGAATACAATCTAGTACAATAGAGTTCTCCATTTCCCATCGTCATCCTGCTAAGGTGTGTATTATATTGTCATCCTACATTGCGTACGTCTGTTGTTATTAAAGGCTAAAATCATTGCTACCGATACGGAACCCGAGTGTCAAGATTATCTGCTGTGATTATTATAGATTGATGCTCTTCGGAGACGTGCAGCGTATGTTTTGAATTGATTATGTAATTTAATTATAGGTAAGGAATTGACTTAGTTTGAATTTAGATAGATGGTAGGTGTTGGAGCCTCAGAAATGGTGAAAAGGTGTTCAAACGATTCCTCTTCATATGGTCGGTTGGTAACCATCGGGGTTTAAGTGAGGTAGAAATCCCACATCTGCCTAGCCTTTTCCCAACTATGTTGGTCGGCTTCCAGTTTTACCGGATGCAGCTGAATACCAGTATTTTACATGGAGCGACTGCCTATATGACCACCACAAACCAGTTAGTTACGTACGGGTAATACGATACCCCTTTGGTAAGACTGGTTGTCAGACTTTTTGGGCCTCTGACTACCTAACGACTGTCAAAGATCTACAAATAACAGCCGGGGCCAACGGCTTAACGTGCTTTCCGAGGCACGGAGGAAACTCGGTATGTAATGGGTGGTCACCCATCCACAGACCAACCTAGGCAAGCACGGCTTAATCTAACGATCGACCCGGGTGGCTGTTATTGTTCAGCCACGAGCTAAGGTAGAAATCCCACACGGGGTCTTATTCCTGAAACCGGTCGCCTTTTAAAGGTTTCCCCCCAAAATGCTCCAAGCAGAAGAAGATTTTTTATGTTCGGAAAAAATCTGCTAACCTAGCTTAAATCGTGCCGAGCCAACTCGTTTATGATTAAACGAATATAAATACTGCACAAAATTTGCGATCGGAACAAGCTGAATATTATGGATAGTAATTATTTCAAGTCGATTTTATTACTTAAAAAACATGCTGAATCGAATATGTTAAATAATAATGTTTTGTGTAGCACCCCTTACATTTTGAGAATATGTTCGTTCACGTAACTATCTCATGAATTTTGTTTGAAAAGGATTGACATACCAAGAGTGTTTCGCAATTAGGGTGCAGGTACAGACAGATATGATTCCATATTCAAAGGGTTTCATGCCATTGTTACTGACGTTCCGTCTAAGGGGTGCATGGGAAATCAGACATACTCGTACTTGTTGAGTCCTTTCATTGGTGAATCAAAGGGGACTGTGAATTTGCTACAAAATTATATGGTAATATTATTTTGGTTGATGAAAAGCTTGATGGTTCGCCTGGTTTTATGTGATTTATAATGGTCTAATCGTCAAATATTTGTACCTAACCTAGCTAGATCGATTTATCGCCCCCGAAACCTGAATCATCTTATAATCTGAATCTCAGAATCGGCTCCAACGATTTTCATGAAATTTAGAATGCAGGGGTACTAAATTTCTGAGAGTAGCGGTACGCAGGCTCAGCGCCAAAGAAAATACCAGCCCAGGACCCGACGGCTTGCCTGGCAAAGCCTGGGTCCTGGCCTCGGAGGCTCTCGGGCTCCGACTGGAGGGGCTCCTAAGCGCATGCTTGGAGAGAGGCCAGTTCCCGCTTCGTTGGAAGACGGGGAAGCTGGTCCTCATCCGGAAGCCGGGGCGCCCTGCGGACTCTCCGTCCGCATACCGGCCCGTGGTGCTGCTCGACGAGGTGGGCAAGCTCTTTGAAAGAGTCATTGCAAACCGCCTCGCCGAGCACCTTGGGGGACTGGGCCGGACCTTGCGGAACACCAGTTTGGTTTCCGCAAGGGGCGCTCTACGGTGAACGCCATCATGCGCGTGAGAGCCTTCACGACGGGGGATGCGGTGTCCAGGGGTGGGGTTGACTTGGCGGTGTCTCTCGACATCGCCAACGCTTTCAACTCCATGCCCTGGAGCTGCATTAAGGAGGCACTCCGGTATCACCGGGTGCCGACCTACCTCCGTCAAGTGGTCGGGGACTACCTGACGGATAGAGCCGTTATCTACCCCGGTCGCAGCGGAGAATGGAACCGGCGAGAGATGTCGTGCGGTGGTCCGCAGGGATCGGTTCTGGGGCCGTCCTTGTGGATCATCGGTTACGACTGGGTGCTGCGCGCCGACCTCCCTAGCGGTGTCAGCGTGGTTTGCTATGCAAACGACACGCTGGTGCTGGCACAGGGGGGGTCGCACGAGGCGGCGGCCGAGGCGATGACACGCGGGGTTGCAATAGTCATTGAGAGGATCCGGCAACTGGGTCTCGAGGTGGCATTACACAAGTCCGAGGCCATGTGCTTTCATGGGCCTCGGAATGCGCCACATCAGGGATCCCCACTCACGGTAGGAGGGGTATCCATCGGTGTCGAGTCGACTTTGAAGTACCTGACTCGTCCTCGACAGCCGGTGGAACTTCGTGGAGCACTTCCGACGTTTGGCCCCCAAACTGGAACGGACCGGGGCCGCCTTCAGGCGGCTCCTGCCCAACCTGGGGGGGCCAAACGCCTCCTGCCGGATGCTCTACGCGGGAGTCGTGTGGTCTATGGCCCTTTACGGAGCCCCGGTGTGGGCGCGTTCATTGAGGCGACGAGCCACCCATTATCTGAACGCGCCCCAAAAGGTGGTAGCCGTAAGGCTGGCCCGGGGCTAGCGCACGATCTCCCGCGAGGCGGCGAGCCTCCTTGCCGGATTGCCGCTATGGGATCTGGAGGCGATAGTCCTCGCGCGCCTACATGAATGGCGCGCGGAGGCGCTAAGCCGGGGGGAAACTCCGCTGCCGCGGCAAATTGTCGCTCAGCGGACAGACTTCCGGCGGGATCTCATGGCGACATAGAGAGAGCAACTGTCGCAACCCCGTGCAGGGCACGCCACAATTGTGGCGATAAGTCCCCTCTTTGAGGAGTGGCTTGAGAGACGCCATGGCGTCCTCACCTTCCGCCTGATGCAGGTCCTTACCGGACACGGTGTTTTCGGGAGGTTCCTGCACCGAATCGGGCAGGAGGAAACGCCCGGGTGTTTCCATTGTGAGGATCGACCGGAGGACATGGTGGAGCACACGGTGGAGGTGTGCCCCACGTGGGCGGAGCACCGCCGTGTCCTCGAAGCGGCGATTGGCGGCGGCGACCTCTCGCGTCCGGCCCTGGTGCATGCCATGGTCCGGAGCGAGACGGAATGGGACGTCGTCACCTCCTTCTGCGAAGCAGTAATGCTAGAGAGGGAGGTGGCAGAACGTGAGAGGGAGAGAACCTCTCAACGCCCCGGCGGGGGCCACCACCACGTGGCCCCCGGCCACCGTAGGCGCGGGCCTGTGGACGGTGGGCTATGGGCTAGCTCGCCGTCCGTCCGTCTCATGACGACAGGCCGTGTCGACGGCGCGTTCGTGTTCCACGCGTGCCTCAAAGAGTATCAGCAAAAAGGAAGGGGTCCGTAAGGACCGATGCCTGCCGGGGTTGCGGGACAGTTCGAAAGAAATACCGCGGCCCCGGAACACAAAGGGCGATGAAGGAACATGGATGGGTTTTAGTCAGTAAAAGTCTGACACTCCCTCCTGCTCCGCCCAGAGCGGGAGGAGTTACTTGATGATTTCCCATCCGAAAAAAAATAAAAAATAAGGGGTATTAAATTTCATGAAAAACATTGGAGCCGATTCCGAGGTTCAGATTATAAATACGTATATACAAAGATAGATGAAGGAACATGTAAAAATCTAGTAAAAACCTAGCTTGGCTGGAAAGTTTTACTAAAAATATTCTTTTTAGATCCATCGAGTGACATTAAATTAATAAAGTATATAAAAATTAAAATTGACCCATATTATATACAAAACATTTAGATTGAAAAAACATTAAGATACAAAGCTTTTGTCAATTTTACAGCCGTCAGTCACTATTCGTGCCATAATACTCGTGTACCTCTATATTGCTGTGTATTATTTTTTTGGTAACTTTCATTAAAATTGATCATTGATCTCTCTCTCTTCTTCAACCCATATCCACTCTGAGTGTTATATCTCTTTCAGATACATTATCAGCCCGTATTCGGTTAGTGTCCGCGTCACGCCTGACGGATTCGCGGTCTTACCGTAATTGTGGTTATAGGGGCTCGATGCCGTAGGTACCAGGCTTTCAGAACATGCTAATAGTTAAATAGTGAAGGTTTTGGGAATATTGGAAGGTTCGAAGTGGTTTAGGTATAGCATTGTCAATTTGGTATCTGAGTGCCCATAACACATTACGATTCAGAGAATTTACATGTTCTTAGAATTGTAAAGTTTGCCTACATTCTGTCAATAAAGTCACGTTTGAAGCCCCAAGACGCGGGTCTATTGATTGTCTAGTCTGCCTCCCTAGCTAGACTATCCTCCCCGAATGTTTAATAGTGTTAAGTAATCATAAACATGAGCCAGTAGAATTTTCATTACTGAACAATATTCAAGTCCAATAGATTAAATTTAAGTATAGCTGCTATAATATCGTTAAAAGTTTGACTAACTCATTTAAACTATTCCAGTTTGAATGCTATTTTACAGCCTATTGCAGTCCAGGTTCTGAAACAACAATCAATAAGCAATATCACCACAAATCCAACCTACCCAAGCTTATAATACCCTGGTGATACGAAGGCGACTTAGCTTACGCCTGCGACTTCCATTAATTCCGCCTTTGACGCGCCGTAATGACAGGCCTGCTCGTGACGCCTATATTAACGACGTATTCAAATAAAGAGGCGGCAGAGACGAAGCAGAGATAATGTGTTTAGATTAAAAAGTGATGTTTTGCGGAGGTTGGGTTGCCAAGTTTTGTCCTATTTGTACTGCGGAGGTAGAGAATGGAACTACATGATTTGATTTGGATGATAAATACAGGACCGCCATTGTTGAAGGTGACGATTTTCCATTTAAATTCATGTCTGATTTATTATTCAACCTCATAGGTATGTCTTTTTCTTTCCTTAGTGCTAAGATGAGCACTAAGGAAAGAAAAAGACATACCTATACCACCTACCTATACCTACCTACCTATACCTTATAAGGAATTCTGGCGCTCAACTGACCATGTTTCCCCAGTGATTGAATCTGTTCATCATCTGTTGGTTGAATGAATTTTAAGATTTTAACCGATAAACGTAAGCTTTGGTCTAATATACCAGTTGCAAATAAACTCGAAATGAAAGAAAGAAAAGAAAGAAAGAAAAATGTTTATTTGACGTCAGCTATTATAGCACATCCACAATAATATAAAAGGATACAAAATAAGGAGGAAAAACATAATATGTGCTGTGTGCCTCACGGCTGCGCCAAAAAGGTTCATTTCAGCATTCATGCCAGACAGGTGATACTGTCTGACGCTGGTCTTCCAATGAACCTTGAGGGGGAAGTGCCGGAAAAACAGTTTCAAACATAATATACTATAAATATATGGTTACAAATAAATAGATAACGAGTAAATTAATTAAATGACAATGTGTATTTACGAGTTCGGATAAAGAAAAATGTAGGTAAGTAGGAAGTATTTTTGTGTTCGAGCGTAACACTGGTAACAATAAATAAATACAGAGATAAGCCAAGACAGCAAATGGGTATTACAATATATTTAAAGATTATTTATTATCAATAGATTTAAAAAATAAATCTATCTATATAATAATTATACAGGGTTAGTTTTCAATGACCAGCCAAAATTTAAAATTAATATAATATATTATTGTCGAAAGTATAAAATGAAATAATAGCATTCATTTGAAAATGTCCTAAAAATCATAAACCTAGTGGGAATCAATGCACTTGTGTGCGTGCATGCACCACCACATTTATGTGTGTGCTAACTGCCTACCTACCTAACCTATCCAGGTTGTTGACCTGAATTGTGCTGTTGCAATATCCACACGTTCGCTATTTAGTGTTGGACAGGAATTAAATTTTATTTAAAAAAAAAAGGTTTTTTTTTTATATCAAAGATATTATCGATTCTAAACCATATCTGAAAATTTGGCCGGTCATTGAAAACTAACCCTGTATAATTATTAAATAGATAGATTTATTTTTTAAATCTAAATAAGCAATTGCTAGATTTAATATAATAAATCTATATCTGTTATTTCTGATTTGGATGAAACGGCGACAGGTAACTGTAACAACTTGCGACCCACGGATGCCCCTCAAGTTAAAGGGGAAAATATACAAGTCCGTCATTAGACCTGTCGTACTGTATGGATCGGAATGTTGGGCTGTGAAGAAGATGGATGAAAAAAGATTGATAATGAGAGAGAGAGAATGTTGAGGTGGATGTGTGGTGTGACAAGAATGGATAAGGTAGGTGCGAGTGTATTAAAGGAAGCTTAAAAGTTGCGCCTGTTACAGAAAAGTTGAAAGGGAATCGACTGTCGTGGTATCTATGTGATGCACATGTGGTGAGTATAGTATTTTTTATATTCTTGTAGTTTATAGTAGTATTCAATAAAATTATTCTCTGATTTTCAGAAATGACACCTACCACTGCTTTTTTCTGCATCACCAAAAGGTTGACTGGTAAAAAATGCTTATGGCACTATCGGCATTCTGCTTGAACTGTTAAATAAATAAATGTCAAATCGACCGATCCACACTGAGACAGCGAGCTGGATTACTGCCCACGCCCACTTACCGACAGGATTCATGAAAGCCTCCAGTGGAAAAATGTAAGCTGATAATGTGCTAATGTACTTACATTAAATAATTGATAGTCTCGTCTAGAAATAAAACCTTTTCAATCATCCAATTACACGATTGAAACATGTAAAAGGCTTAGTTTTATTGATTGCTACAAAACTAGATTAACTTAATGGACACAAAAAAAGATCTAAAACACCGAAAGCATTAAAAGGACTCGACAATTTACTTCATAATAAATTAAATTTTATTTTATCCATTTAAGTGATCGAATCCATCTTCGTACCATTACTCCATTAAGGGTACATTCCACGGGCCTGGCTCCAAATGTTGCGACATAAACCGTCGACGGCCGCCGTCCGATTTTCACAGATTCCTTGATGGAGCTGTTGCGTTTACTAGCTTACTATGTTATGTTTTCGTGGGTAAATCTTACCAAGGGGTTTCTTGTTACTAAGTAGCTGGGTTATGGAGGTCAGATAAGCAATCGCTTCATGTAAAAAACTTTTTGCAAAAAAAATAAAACGGACTTCAAAAACACAAAAGGGAAAAATAACTTTAGCTTCAAAAATCGGCGACCTTTGTTTCATTCTTTTTTTTTTGTCACCGACTTCTGAAGCTAAAGTTATTTTTCACTTTTTTGTGTTTTTGAAGTCGGTTTTATTTTTTTTGCAAAAAGTTTTTTTTATTTTTCCATTTTTTGTTGTAATATCCTATACAAATATTTGCTATGCATTTATTTTACTTTGTTAACAATACATGTTATGGTAATAGGCTTATCTTATCTATCTATCTATTATCTATTATTACATATAATAAAACAGTAAAAAAACTGTATCTGTACATTGAATATATTAATCTATAACATATAATAAAACAGTAAAAAATATTAAAAAAGTAATAATTGAGGGGGGTTTAGAAACAGTAAAAGAGCACGAATCCAAAAAAAAATTCTGTCTGTTTGTCTGTTTGTTTGTACACGCTAATCTTCGGAACTACTGGACGGATTTGAATGATTTTTTTGTTGTTGTATAGGTATTAAGTCTGGGCAAGATATAGGCTATAATTTATCTTGGAAACTTGAACACCTGATGCAGAACCACAACAGACCAGCTGAACTATAAGAGATACAAAAATGGTACCATAGCAAAAATTGTTCCACGTGATGGGCATTTTCTGCTGAGAGAATAAATTTGAAGATCTGGAACACCTGATGTGGAACTCCAAGAGCCCAGCTACACTAACATATATATAGGAATGACGTTTTAGCAAAAGTTGTTCAATCTGATGAGCACTCTCTGTTGACTTATAAAAATCGAAGATCTGGAACACCTGTTGTGGAACTCCAAGAGCCCAGCTATGCCATAACACATATAGGAATGACGTCTGAGCAAAAGTTGGTCGGTCTGATAGGCATTTCCTGTTGACTTTTATCTTGGAAACAAACACCTGATGCAGAACCGCAACAGACCAGCTAAACTATAAGAGACACAAAAATGGTACCATAGCAAAAATTGTTCCACGTGATGAGCATTTTCTGCTGAGAGAATAAATTTGAAGATCTGGAACACCTGATGTGGAACTCCAAGAGCCCAGCTACACTATAACATATTTATAGGAATGAAGTTTTAGCAAAAGTTGTTCAATATGATGAGCACTCTCTGTTGACTTATAAAAATAGAAGATCTGGAACACCTGTTGTGGAACTCCAAGAGCCCAGCTACACCATAACACATAGGAATGACGTCTTAGCAAGTGGTCTGATGGGCATTTCCTGTTGACTTATAAAAATGTTTAGTCGGATGGGCATTTCCTGTTGACTTACAAAAATGAAAGATCTGGAACGTCTCGAATCGTATCGCACATCCCGTTGTATTCCCGTCCCCGGGCTCTTAAAATTCGACATCAGACGTTTCAGATCTTCGATTTTGACGACCCCTTTGTCGCTGGCATAAGCAACAGGATCCGCGTACGAAGTCGCGGGCAGAAGCTAGTCTATTATTATTATTACATATAATAAAACAGTAAAAAAACTGTATCTGTACATTGAATATATTAAAAAAGTAATAATTGAGGGGGGTTTAGAAACAGTAATAGAGCACGAATCCAAAAAAAAAGTTATGTCTGTTTGTCTGTGTGTCTGTTTGTCTGTTTGTTTGTACACGCTAATCTTCGGAACTACTGGACGAATTTGAATGTTTTTTTTGTTGTTGTATAGGTATTAAGTCTGGGCAAGATATAGGCTATAATTTATCTTGGAAACTTGAACACCTGATGCAGAACCACAACAGACCAGCTGAACTATAAGAGATACAAAAATGGTACCATAGCAAAAATTGTTCCACGTGATGGGCATTTTCTGCTGAGAGAATAATTTGAAGATCTGGAACACCTGATGTGGAACTCCAAGAGCCCTGCTACACTATAACATATATATAGGAATGACGTTTTAGCAAAAGTTGTTCAATCTGATGAGCACTCTCTGTTGACTTATAAAAATCGAAGATCTGGAACACCTGTTGTGGAACTCCAAGAGCCCAGCTATGCCATAACACATATAAGAATGACGTCTTAGCAAAAGTTGTTCGGTCTGATGGGCATTTCATTTTGACTTTTATCTTGGAAACAAACACCTGATGCAGAACCGCAACAGACCAGCTGAACTATAAGAGATACAAAAATGGTACCATAGCAAAAATTGTTCCATCGGCATCGTGATGAGCATTTTCTGTTGAAGATCTGGAACACCTGATGTGTGAAGTCCAAGAGCCCAGTTACACTATAACATATTTAGAGGAATGAAGTTTTAGCAAAAGTTGTTCAATCTGATGAGCACTCTCTGTTGACTTTTATAAATTGAAGATCAGAACCATCTGATGTGGAAATCAAAGCTATTAATAATTTAATGTATAATTATAAAATAACATAAGCTGGGAGTACCTCCACGTGGTGAAGGTGGTAACAGTTTAGGACTGATTTTCGATGACTATGGTAGGTATATCATTGAAATATTGACTCTAGTGGCCAAAACTCCCTTTTATTTTTAGCGGAGAAGTCACTTAGATTTTAATAAAACTATAACCATGCCTAGAAAGAGGTCAAATCTTTCCCAATGTTCCAAAGGAGCTAAAAGATTGAGGATCATAAGATCCCAAGAATCTACCGAAGAGCGTCAGGAGAGACTTGATGCTGTTCGAGAACATCAGGCTTGAACTCGCTCCGTGGAAACCTCTTCGGATCGCGAAGCACGCCTGCGTTCTCAGCGTATTTACGCATCTACATCCAGGTCTCTAGAGACCAGTGAAGAATATGATGCGCGACTGACCGCTGATCGTGAACGTATGCTTTGTCTCGCGAGTTGGAGACGTTCACGGAAAGAGAATTACGCTTGAGTTCTAAGCGTATATACACATCGACTTCTAGGTATCTAGAGACAAGTGCGGAACGTGATGCGCGACTGACTGCTGATCTTGATCGTCACGCATTCTCTCGCGAGTTGGAGACGTTTACGGAAAGAGAATTACGCTTGAGTTCTCAGCGTATATACACATCGACTTCTAGGTATCTAGAGACAAGTGGGGAACGTGATGCGCGACTGACTGCTGATCTTGATCATCACGCTTTCTCTCGCGAGTTGGAGACGTTCACGGATAGAGAATTGCGCTTCGACCTCAGACGTATCAAATCTTCGATTTTGACGACCCCGTTGTCGCTGGCATAAGCAACAGGTTCCGCGTACGAAGTCGCGGGCAGAAGCTAGTCCCCAATAAATAGAACATAACATACCTCAACTGTCGAAATTTGGGTGTATTGTACACATCTGCGTACCCCTCAGAGCATACAGGCGTGATGTTACGTCATGATGTTGTATAAACAATAAACATCTAAGCCAGTGTTCCGCAAACTTTTTGTGTTCAAGGTACATCTTGGAAATCGGAAAATTTTCGAGGTACACCATAAATGAAAAATCAATTTTTACATAATAATAAACAACATTCATTATTAAAGTTTTGCGGTTGTTTAAGTAGGTATTTTTCTTTCGTCTTTAACCTTATTTTTCCGAGGCACACCAACTAATGACCACGGTACACTAGTGTGCCGCGGCACACACTTTGCGGAACACTGATCTAAGCGATTACAGCAATCACGACCGATTTACCGTCTAGTTTTGAAGAGTTCCATTGTATATCTCCGAAGATCAGCATCAGATCTTCACCAAATTTAAATGCGACCATCTTAGGAGTATACTCTTTCAAATAAAAAAAAAAGAATTTTGAGAGTCGCTCTACAAATGGAGGAGAAATCGGTGAACATACATGAAATTATACCACACGACTGAAACAAAAATGTTCATAAAATGAAAACTCCCGGGCCGAACTATGTTAAATTTTTATGGGACCAAATGGCAACTATTCCGCATCAAAGTAAAGAAGAATGTTCATAAAATGAAAACTCCCGGGCCGAACTATGTTAAATTTTTATGGGACCAAATGGCAACTATTCCGCATCAAAGTAAAGAAGAATCACGTAAATCGGGTCATAAATCACAGCGTAATCGGTGTACATACATAAAAAAAAAAACAAAACCGATCGCTTTTTTAAATTCGGTTAAAAATACTGGTATTCAGAAGCTTCTGGTTAGACTGGAAGTCACCCCTAACATAGTTGGGAAAGGGCTGGGCAGATGTTGTTTACTGTTACTGTTAGCCTGTGTCATCCCACTGCTGGGCAAAGGCCTCTCCCCATGACTTCCAAATCCTTCGATCCGGGGCCAATGTGGCCGTTGGTTCTGTTCAGCTCATCCCGCCATCTCCTGCGAGGTCTACCGCGATGTTTATGGGGTACAACAACAGCCCATAACGTCCACTGCTGGACATAAGCCTCTCCCATGATAGGAGGAATTTGCCGTAATCTCCACGCTTGGCAGGCGGATTGGAGATCGCAGTGATGAAAGACTAACAGAAAACGCTGCTGCCCATTCTCTGTTCTACGGAGGCGCAAGGTGTTCTGCCTCAGACATTAGTCGCCATAAACGACACCCGTGAGTATAATGGGTTGGTTCTATTCTACTCTGCCGGATACCACACGGCTTGTTTATGGAGTAAAAATCATAAATAAAGATCACATCTCAGAAAGGTACCTTAAATAATGAAGATGGAGTAATTTAATCTGTGGAGGTTTACGAATAATTAAATTTGAATGTTATTTTTCTTTCATCAAATGCTGTGCTTTATAAGGCCTCGTTTGTCTTGTGGTCGCAAGCTAGACTGCTTTACACGAGCTCCTGGATTTAATAGTTACGACAAAGTGTTGTGAGTATCTGAAATACTTAGCAGTGTGGGTTGGCGTCTGATTTTACAGTTATTTATTTATTTTTATTATTTATTTATTTATTATCTCATCATCACTATCGTTACAGGAATGTCCTAATTCAATAGTGAGGCCATAATTACAATTTATTATATTTCATAACATATTCTGTACATAGTTATTTTTGTGAACTCACTCAGAGGACAAGTAAACAGATCTATGCTGTCTGCTACGTCATTAAGTACACGTAAGGTACGCGTACCTTACGTGTGATGTACAGAATGCTTGGTTGACTGACGGCTTCGTGAGGAGGTCTTTTGCACCCTGTATTCATGACGTGTCATCAATTCTTACTGCGTGGTCCTGTAAACGTATAACTCAATTAGAATATGCAAAAACTAACAAAATAGTACATTGTAAACATAGTCAATTTAGTCTGACGGACAGACAGTTGGACAGACAGACGGACATACAGACGGCTAGACAGACAGATGGACAGACAGACAGATAGACAGACAGATGAGCAGACAGACGGACAAACAAACAGACGGACATACAGATGGATAGACAACAGATGGACAGACAGACAGACGGACAGACACAGGGATAGACAGATAGTTGGCCTGACAGACAGACAGTTGGACAGACAGACAGACATACAGACGGCTAGACAGACAGATGGACAGACAGACAGATAGACAGACAGATGGGCAGACAGACGGACAAACAAACAGACGGACATACAGACGGATAGACAACAGATGGACAGACAGACAGATGGACAGACAGACATGGGCAGACAGACAGAATGGTGGATAGAAAGAAAGATGGATAGACAGACAGACGGATAGACAGACGCACAGACAGACGGATAGACAGACATGGACAGACAGACGGATAGGCAGCGGAGTCTTAGTAATCATAGGGTACTGTTTTTACCCTTTGGAGTTTGTCTATGTCACATGAAAGAAATTAAAAAAAAAAAAAAAAACTTTTACTCTCTAGAGACTAAAAAGGTTACTTTAGTCCCTGATGGACTAAAGATGACTAGCGATAGCATAAATTATTATTCACAGAAAACACGTTTCAGTTTTCAGACATTTTATTGAGAACTGTTGAGAACTGTTGTCATGCCTACAAACAAAGTCACTATGTGACAGATTATATACCATGAAGGTATCAACCTCCAACAGTCCCGCTTCGTAGGGCTATATTGGCGTACTTTTAGAGCATGCGAAGTGAAATAATAGATTGTACATCAAGTGCATAAAATGCACTATTTTATGAGACGTTTTTTTTTTGTTAAATAGAGTGTAAGGGTGCGTACAGACTATATAACATAACATTGCTATATAACATGTTTCAGATAATGTAGATACTGAATGTTATAAATGTCAATTTCATAATGTGGACGTGTTATAAAACACAAGTTATATAATATGTTATATAGTCTGTACGCACCCTTAGGTGTGGTCAGTACATGAGGAATATCGGAACTAATCTATTCACATTGTGCAGACATTGCTTCATGTGCTTCTGCTGCACAGGTATCTTGCCCGAAATCTCGTGATGATCTAAAAAAAAAAATGGATTACACAGGGTCAAATTAAATGAGTTAGCGAAACTCCGCACATAAAAATCAAAAGCTGTTTTTTTCGGGTCAACGATACACACAGCACAGTGGGTCTAAAATAGCCGCTATAGCAGAATCTACGCAGAATCTTAGCATGAATCACGTTAAAAAAATTAAATTCTTAAAATGGACTTTATGTCAATAACTATAAAGTCCATTTTAAGAATTTTAAATTTTTAACGTGATTCACAAAACGATTCTGCTAAAGCGGCCATTTTAGACCCCCGGTACAGATTTCATAAGTTTTTACCGTGCCGGAAGTGCCAGAGGTTGGTTTTATATATGTATAGGCACCAAGAGCAGCGACCGGTGGCCCAGTGGTGGCGGCCCCGACTTACGAACAGTAAGTCATGGGTTCGAACCTAGACAGGCGCATTACTTTGTATAATTTATTTCAACACCACTGCTCTCAAAGCGGTGAAGGAAAACATCGTGAGGAAACCGGAATGTCCTACAACCAAAAATTCGAAGACATGTGACATCTACTAACCCGCACTGGCCCGCGTGGTGGATTATAGCCCATTACCTCTCATAGAGAGGAGGCCTGTGTCCCAGCAGTGGGAACATTAATAGGCTGATGATGAGGCACCTACTATTTGCGCAACCATTTCCATTTACATACTGATACTGATATTGTTAGCCTGCGTCATCCCACTGCTGGGCAAAAGCCTCTCTCCATTTACATAAACATACAAAATAAAAGTCACTAGCGCATTGCACTGTCTGTCTTGCCTACATAGGGTGCCCTAATGCCTATACACAAAGCCGCGCCGCCGGCCACCATGGGTAAAGTAAGCCTGCGGCGCTGTGTGTACAGAATAGCACTAATGGTTGAAGTCACCATCGACACGTGCCTCTGATGTCGATGCCGCGTGTCGCTCGTGTGTAAGAACACTAAATAGATTAGGTGCAACAAATTATATGACTTACCCATTGTTAATTTGTAGTTATTCACACCTGTTCTTCAATGAACCAACACAATATCACTCGCACAGCGTCCACTCAAATCAAAAATTATTTTTTTTATCAAAAATCCGGAGTCCAAACAGTTATACGTCAAACGTCACACGAATGACATAGGCTTTAGAAGCAGATTCGAAATTTCGAATATAACTGGAATAGGGTGGAGTCTCCTAGTATCAGCCTCCTCCTAAAATCGGCCTTTTCTAGAAAAAGTAACATAACTATAAAAATAGCTAAAATCATAATACTTTTCATGCAAAAACGACTCTAGTTCCATACACATAACCTCCCATACCATAAATACATTTCATTTTAAAATCTTCATGATGAGAAACATTTGAAATTTATTTATTCTTTTATACTATCTGTCATTTCGAATTACATTCAAACGTTGAATACATTTTTGTAATCATCTTTTAGAACCCTTCATTTTGATACCCCACTCGATGGTATTAGAAGAAAAAAAAATTCGAAGTCTACAATATGGCACCCCAAATCCACGATTTTTTTTTTTTTTTGCAAGAAATCAAAAGCACTTAAAAATTACAAGTAGTCAAAGTTCAAAAAAAGTTGACACGGTCGATAATTGGTACCACCACCCTACGCGCGTATGACATATTGTTAATGTGTGCGTGAACGTCGTCGTCGCCCTCCCGCACCGCGCACCGCAGCGGGGGAAACATTGTTCAGTGAGATGCACGATAAGTCTAGTAAAAGGCGCGCGTAAAAAAATACGAAAAGGCCTTTGGAAAATCGGGTTTTATGAAAAAACCACTGCATAAATCAATTACAAGTAAAATTTATTGAATTCTTCGATAATTGTGCTGTGTCGGTACCGACTTTGTTTTGGAAATTTGACACTTCTTTTATTACTAATTTACGCCCAAAGTTACGTTAAAATTGGCAATAAAAATGAATCTTTGGTAGCTCGTAACTTTTTAATGGCTTTTTATTTTACTATTCTGTTTCCGTACAGACACAATTAATAATGAGACAAAACGATATCATGTTTAACTTTAGTTGTACCATGACAAACAGTGGAGTAATAGCCCCCCGAAATTTGTATGGAAAATATGTTGCGCAGATCAACCTTAAACCATTAAAACTGGGCTAAGACCTCTAACTGAGTAGAGAGTAGAGTGGACAACACGTTATTGAAAAGAACAGAAACAGTGCGGGATTTAGGAGTACGCCTTGACTCAGGCCTGGCATTTCGTAATCACATCGTAAATGTTTGTAAGAAAGCCTATAGGAGCCTAGGGTTCGTCCTAAGAAGAGCAGAGGGTTTTACAAGCATCGCTGCGCTAACTTCTTTGTACAATGCGTTGGTAAGAAGTCAGCTCGAATGTAACGCAATCATATGGGCTCCGCACGAAGCTAAATACAGTCTCATGCTGGAGCGTATACAAAATAAATTTACTAGGTTTCTGTATTTAAGATTGTATGGTATATATCCATTTTATCCATTGATGTATCCAACCTTGTTTGTTATAGGCATGGTGGGATACAATAAATTGGAAACAAGGAGGGACATCGCTCTTGCTACCTATATTTTTAAATTATTGCGTGGCAAGACTTCAAACCCAGGTATATTGAAAGAAATAAACCTGTATGTGCCCGACAATTATAATAGACAATTATAATATATAATTAGTAAACGGGCTTTACTCAGTAGATTGGTCCTACTACTGGGAATCGCCAATAGACGTGGCCGTCGCCTTCGCAATACATAATTGTCGGGCACATACAGGTTTATTTCTTTCAATATACCTGGGTTTGAAGTCTTGCCACGCAATAATTTAAAAATATAGGTAGCAAGAGCGATGTCCCTCCTTGTTTCCAATTTATTGTATCCCACCATGCCTATAACAAACAAGGTTGGATACATCAATGGATAAAATGGATATATACCATACAATCTTAAATACAGAAACCTAGTAAATTTATTTTGTATACGCTCCAGCATGAGACTGTATTTAGCTTCGTGCGGAGCCCATATGATTGCGTTACATTCGAGCTGACTTCTTACCAACGCATTGTACAAAGAAGTTAGCGCAGCGATGCTTGTAAAACCCTCTGCTCTTCTTAGGACGAACCCTAGGCTCCTATAGGCTTTCTTACAAACATTTACGATGTGATTACGAAATGCCAGGCCTGAGTCAAGGCGTACTCCTAAATCCCGCACTGTTTCTGTTCTTTTCAATAACGTGTTGTCCACTCTACTCTCTACTCAGTTAGAGGTCTTAGCCCAGTTTTATGTCGGTTTTAATTTTAATTTAATTTAATTTTAATTTATTATAATTTTTGTTTAATTTTTAACTTCAGTTTAACAACATATCAACAAATCAATAAAAAAAACATTTATAAATTTTAATAATAAAGATATGCGATTATCATCAAAAACATTTATCAATCACAAAAAGTACCTATGTATTATCTTTGTAAACAAACAAATCATCTAAAAACCTTGCATATACTATTTCAACTTTTAGAACTACCAACAAATTTAAAAAATAGCTGATCAAATATTTAATGTATACCCTTTATATTTAACGCTTGTACCTTTCTTTGTTTTGTTACTATACCGAATTAACTTAAGTGCCACTGGTCTAATGTAGTAACTAACCTATTACCGCGACCGAGGAAAACTGTTCCACCGTAATACAGTTTATACTAGTACGGGGAGCAGGGTGAATCAGTTCTGTGCAAACTAACATCCTAATTACAGTTATCTAGTGAAACAGTTATTAGAAGCATTTAAATGATTGTTTTTGGTTGTTAGATAAGTATGCTAGTAAAGTTATTATTATAAGTTAGTGTACGAACACAGTGGCCACTCGAATCGAGCGTGCGGCGGGGCGGGCGTGCAGCGTTCATGTCAAACACATGCAATTATATGTGAGTGGCCACAGTAATCGCCCGCCGCGCCGCGCCGGTCGGCAGCTCGACGCCCCGCAGAACGCGCCGCCCGACGCTATTCCACTGTGTACGAACACTTACACGACGAAGTCGTCCCACTCGGCTAAAAGAATATAATTCAACTGTGGGCTTTATGTAGGTATGCTCTTTAGATATGAGTGGAGTCGTTTATGTGGGCTAAGACCTAAAGCGTGGGCAAGACTGTTGTAAACAAGCCATCCAAACACCTCCACATCGGTCTCCACCGTCGGTTTACAACAGCACGCACTGCTGACGCACTGTTGTAAACCGTCGGTGGAGACCGACGTGGAGGTGTGTGGAGGGCTTGTTTACAACAGTCTGGCCCACGCTTTAGGTCTTAGCCCACATAAACGACTGCGCTCATATCTAACAACAACAACAACAACAACAGCCCATAACGTCCACTGCTGGACATAAGCCTCTCCCATGATGGGAGGAATTTGCCGTAATCTCCACGCTTGGCAGGCGGATTGGAGATCGCAGTGATGAAAGACTATCAGAAAACGCTGCTGCCCATTCTCTGGTCTACGGAGGCGTAAGGTGTGCCTCAGACATTAGTCGCCTTATACGACACCCGTGAGTGTAATGGGTTGGTTCTATTCTACTCTGCCGGATACCACACGGCTACTAAAGAGCATACATAAAGCCCATTATTTGAGCTTGTTTACAACAGTCTGGCACGGCCATTAATGGTAATTTGTTTGCCTTCTATTACATGAAAATTAAACTTAAAGTATGGGTGTAGGTACTAAACACAAAAACTTCTGCCCACTCCGTTGGGGATTACAGTCGTGATAATACAATAAAGTTAAAACAAGGCTACCAACCTCTAAACTACAAGGTCAAAACACACAATCGTTTTAAGTAAATGTTTCGTCTAGGTCTTCCTTCATTCATCAGGCGAGACTGACAGTTTGACAGATCAGACAGGTATACCCAGGGTTTTACTGAAGATAAAAATAATTCCAGCACAAACACGTGCCTACAAGTGTTCTGAAGCAATTATATTTTCTCTTCAATTCCAACAAAAAAATAGAAAAACATGATTGAGCACGACAGAGAATGTAGTCATTTTTTGCATAAGTACTTTGTTGTTATTAAAAATATGTCCAAGATAAGCTTTTTTCATTATTCTCCTGTCTTATGTTTTAGACGGAAAACAAAATGGAAACTTTTTTTTTATGAAGCCCTGGTATCACAGGTGTTTTCCTGCTTTGTATTTCATCTGAAACTGGATAATTATAACTATTATACAAAAATTATTAATCTTCGCCTGAAGTGTTATCACTTGTAAAGATTTATCTGGAGATAAAACACGCTCATCATGCTTTATCCAGCTTCCACACTGAATTGGATCGTTGTTTTACCGGGAAAACGTAGCTGCGGAATTATCATGTATGCGGTAGTAGGAGGCACGTTCGTTTAGGTGCAGAATGTCCAATTCGCAAAATGTCCAGCGGTCGAAAAATGTCCCATTTTACTTATCTATTCTTTAACAGTGGTAATGTTAAGGGCCTATACTCTCTCAAATGGCTTAGCATGATCCTCCGTTGCGCCTAAAATACTGCAGCATTAGTTTTGAAATAAATATATGGTCAAATTGAGGATTAATACTAGGTACTATGTGTGACGAAAACACGATTCCATAAACTTTTCTCGATAGAAAAAAAATTCAAAGTTACCTCCAAATCGAACAATAAACTGCTAGTATTCAAAAAGTACTTCAAATTAGATCATGAAAGTTTGCATACTAACTGATCTAACTATAAAGCAGGTCTAATGTGTTTTATTTTTTTAGTCCAATCAATAGGTTTTTTTGTAAATCGCAAAAAACCACTCAGTTCGCAATATTCGGACGCAGTGACTGACGTAACAAACGCTTTGTAGTGCAAGCTGATTAGAACTTTATTCTAACAGTGTTTCAAACGAAGTTTGAACCACCACAAATAGAGTTGCTAATTTTAGGGTTAGAAGAGCCTTAACTAATTATAGCTAGCTAGCATAATAGCTTTAGCTAGATATAATAGCTTTAACTAATTGAAAAGCTTGTAGGTATTTATATAATTGATTGCTAAAATGAGCCTTTTCACGTTTCGAATTTTTACCTACTCTTTGATCCAATGATCGCAAGTGTACTCGATTGCTGGGTATCGACCGATTGCTTTGAGGAAACTCACCTCCATGACTCACAAATTACCTAATAGTAAAGCATCTTCCAAGCTCATCGTGCTGTGCTGGCGTTGCGGCTGCAGAGAACCTCAAGCGTCGTTACATTCCCCACGTTCAACAAATTTAAAAACGATGCTTAATACAAGACATGGGTTAACTAAATGGCAATAGACTCGCCCCAAATTCCCTAACCTGGAACTTCAACGTAATTGGCGTAAATGTGGGTAATGCACTTCTACATACCTCTCTAAGGACTTTAATCATAGTATTTACGTTATAGATAACAATCTACATACGTTAGAGACAATCAAGATAAGGTCCAGGCAGTGATAGTGAATGGTATAAATCTGCTCGGTGCTATCAGGGGCCATTTATATCAATCGTGACAAAGGTAGCATCAGCCATCAATCTTGTACGCGGCGCTATGTTTCTGTGTGTGTGTCGAATGTTTGGCGATTTGAATGAGTGTTTTCAGTTCTAACTCGGTACTTTCATGTTATGTTAGCCTGGTAGGTGTTCAGGGCAGCTTTAGGGATCAGTGACCAGAAGGCCTAGTACAAAAAATATTTTTATTAACAGCGATAATAGGTATATTTTTAATTTTCTATCATCGTGACGATTATAGATGTATTAGATTGATGTAAGCTTCCGAAAATCCACAAATTAAGGAAAAAGTTATGTACGAAAAAGTCAGTTCAGTCTTCCTGCGACCACGGCTGATGCAATCCGGTCGAAACGTCGGGCTTATATTAAATCTAAAATTCGCGATAAATATCTCTTTACATGTGTATTATAATTTGTTCTGATCGTGAAAGTTTAAAAAACCGGCCAAGTGCGAGTCGGACTCGCGCACGAAGGGTTCCGTACCATTATTTAAAAACATTAGACAAAACTGCAAAAAAATCACGTTTGTTGTATGGGAGCCCCCCTTAAATATTGATTTTATTCTGTTTTTAGTATTTGTTGTTATAGCGGCAACAGAAATACATCATCTGTGAAAATTTCAACTGTCTAGCTGTCACGGTTCATGAGATACAGCCTGGTGACAGACAGACGGACAGACGGACAGACGGACAGATGGATTAGACGGACAGACGGACAGACGGACAGACAGCGAAGTCTTAGTAATAGGGTTCCGTTTTTACCCTTTGGGTACGGAACCCTAAAAAGACAAATGTTCAAAAAAGATGCTAAAAGTAGTTGTGAATATACGAAATGCATTGAAAGCCATTGTCACTTGTCTAAACCCCGTGTAATGTCATAATTTTTGTTCACCTTGAGAACAAGCAACTAAGCAACTAAATCTATCTAAGTGCATAGCTGGAAATAGGAAGGTCTTCCTTATGCTGTGGAACAACACCTCCACCTACTAATATCATCATCATGATCTTCCTGCTCTTTTCCCGTTCTACTTGGAGTCGGCGCAACCCATGTTCTTCTTCCATTCTTCCCTGTCAAACAACACGGCATTAATAACTCCCTTTTCTTTTAAATCATTCCTCACACAATCCATCCATCTCATTCTGGTCTTCCTCTACCTCTCCATTCATCAACATTTATATTCATCCGACTCCTCATCTCATGTCCACAACAAGATAGACAATTACCTATTATTCCCTTTCATCTTCCATATATACCTATCGTATCCACACATTTTTTAAATCGTCGGTCCATCTAGCTGTGGAGCGTCCTACGCTTGGGTTGCCAAGATGCGATTTCCATCTCTCCATGCCTCGTCTCGCTTCAAATAACAACACTACAACTCTATAATTACGCTTATATATTAAATTCTTCATTTTGTTATTTTGAAATATTATTGTACTTTGCTGATTTTAATTTTGAATCATCATCATCATCATCAGCCTATAAATGTTCCCCACTGCTGGGACACAGGCCTCCTCTAAATAAGAGGGAATGGGCTATAATCCACCGCGCGGGCTTAGTGCGGATTGGTAGATGTCGCATGTCTTCGATTTTTTTTTGTTCTCGGACATCACGATGCTTTCCTTCACCGTTTTGAGAACAGTGGCGATTAAATTAATTACACAGAGTAATGCGCCTGTCTGGTTTCGAACCTACCACTACTCTCATTTTGCTCAGATTTTGAATTTATGTTATTTAATTATTATTATTTTATGTTTTGTTGAATTTGTGTACTACTACATGGATATTTTTTATGTCTGACTAAATAAATGAATTGAATTAAATACCTTCAAGTCTAACCATGAACCTTACTATTTATCGTTACCGTAACCAAATACACCAATTTCTCCCACCTAGGACAATCAACTAATTATTCCGGTCGGTTTAACGTGAAGATGCATACGTCAGGACGCAGATTACGTTGCGGTCTGGAGTCGAGTCGAGTCGCAAGCTGGAATCGAGAGTCATTTATCTCGATACTGACACCAGGCGGCCAGTAATCGATCTTAGAGCTGTCCGTGTTGTAGGGAGGTAAATGTCGTAAGACAGTTGGGGTAATGCCTGGCTTTTTGGATTCGTTTTTGAGATGGTTTAAAGCAAATCAAATCAAATCAATTTATTTGCCATAAAGTATTGGTACAATTTCGGTCTTAACATAAATAATCCAGATCCATAATACTAAGTCATAATAATGTGACATGCAAACATTTGAGCTTATAATTATTATTTAAAAATGTACTATCACCAAAAATTTAATCTGCTCATTTTTAAAACAAAATCCAGTGTACACGATGATTGTCTGCTTACCATGTGGACCAATAGATCCAAGAATATGTGAGCTTTTTTCATTATATTTTTTTTTGTTTTTAAAAAACCTAAGGCTGTTACTAATCACAGGCGTTTGAAAACTTTATTTTTTTGTTTTTTGCAGAGAATTTGAACTTATCTGGCTATTTTAGGTTGCTCAATTATTATCTCTGTATCTAGGTATATTATATTCATAAAGTTATAGAAATTCATTAAATAAAAATGCTTTTTGTGTTTTTTGTCTGAGTAAGTTCTTAAGTGATGTTGAAAATTGCGTCAAAATAAAACATTTGATTTTGATGCAATTTCCAACATCATTTAAGAACTTGCTCCCAAAAAATGATGTGTAATAATAATTAATTAATGAATAATTAGATATTTATAAAAAAAAAAAAAAAACATTATGTCTTTCCATGTCGTTAAAACATGCGAATTAAGGCCGGATGTTATAAAATTCAAATTGTAGTTACTAGTAAATATTATTAGAGCTATTTTCTTATTCTGAACCTGTTTTATAACGCTTTAGGATAAATGAAAATACTTAATACATGTTGTTGCCGTGATTTTCTTACTTTCCTTTTTTCCAAAGCCGGACATGTTACACTGCGGCTACTTAGACACATGTTACTTTATGCAAAAGGCTCAAAAGGGACACTAAATCCCTCGTAAAGCTTTAGAGATTGCGTTTTTAAAAGGTGGGTTAGGGAAATGTAACTGGTACGGCCGAAGTCTCAAGGGATTTAAACATATATACGTCATTACTGCTGTAAAATTCTGGAACAAAACAAATTAAGAGTAAATACGTCATATATTAAGCTGGGACGCCCCACAATCTTAAAAAGGGGGGTCAGACTGAGTGTGGAAGGTGGAGAACTGGGTGTTATAGCGCAGCTTTCAAAAGTTCAAGCTGCACCTCAACAGCAAGGCCTCAGGTCTTCACTGAAAGACTTATGTCTAGCAGTGGACTACGATAGGCGTAGTTGATTGATTGATTGAGAGTAACTAAATATATCAACGCGGGCTTAGTATATTAAATTGATTTACAATTACACAAAATAATCATAATGAGATAATATAGGTACTTACCTACGGTTTTGTTGCTGGATCATTTTTTCATCATGACGTCTATTCCCTTATTTAAAAAAGGTGATCTTTCTTAAAATTCAAATTATTTTAATACACCTCAAAATTGATGAAACGGAGAGCCGTGAAAACACATAGATTTTTGAGCTTAACTAAATATTCGTCTTCTTCTTGAATCGATGACTCAGGTTTGTTCGGCCAGTACTTAGTGACCTGGACCAGCTCTGTTATGATAGCCCCCAGACATTTCTCCTAAAGTCTGATTCCCCAAAGTGGCTGCAACATTACAAATCCTCGCGTTACCGATGGATGCCGCTCCACTAATCTCTCACTACCTCTGATATTTGAGAAGCAATTGTTTGTGTATTTGCATCCGATTGGTTCCACTATATATATTGCGATTGCAGCATAATGACGGTCCCACGGCTGGCACAGAGGCCTAAGAGCTCCGTAGGGGGTAGCCTGTCTGCCAGGGCTGCGGGACTGTTCGAAAGAGATACCGTGGCCCCGGAACACAAAGGGCGATGAAGGAACATAGATGTGTTTTAGTCAGTAAAAGTCTGACACTCCCTCCCACTCCGTTCAGAGCGGGAGGAGTCATTTGATGATTTCCCATCCGAAAAAATAAAAATAAAATAGGGGTGGCCTGTGCGGGTTGATAAATGTCACATGATTTTTCGGTTCTACTTGTAGGTCATGCCGGTTTCCTCACGATGTTTTCTAACGACGATTTTATAAAATACAATAAGTATAGCGCTTGTCTGGGTCCAAACACACATCCTATAGTTGTATGAAAAGGCCGTACAATTTGGTAAGCAATGAATTTCCTACTTCTCGCGATGACTTAAAGAAATTGGGACGTGATCTTCTTACTAGCGGTATTTATTCTCTTACAGTTTTTGCTAGTAAAAATACTAAGTTAGCATCAAAACTATAAGCTTAAACAGCACACGCCAACACAAACAGACAAAGAGCAGTAATTCCATGCTGAATTAGTGATGAGAAAGCTAGATAGTTTCAGCAGCTCATCTCCGGCAAGTTTCAGTAATGTTTTGAGGGAATTGGGTCAGAAACGATGGTGCTACTTACTGTAGGTAGGTACTCGAGTGCAATGTTGCAATCTTTATGACAGTTCGTAGAGTTGTTGTTCCGCTTGTGTCATGTTTTCCTGGTACTTTCGATTGGATTGTGTTAGTTTTATTAATTTTTCTTTGCAAATAAACTATCAGATAATCAAATTAAAAACACTAAAGAAAAAGACAAAACTAAGAAACACAAAGTAACTTATTTCCAATACTAATTAAATTAAATAATTCGTTTTATTATACATTATTATGTATTAATTGCACCTATTATTTCATAGTAACTCTTATAACTTAAGAACTTTAAGTTACGGATGCTGACATAAAATTAGGTAAAAAAGAATTAACTTTAAAATAAAACAGGAATACATTTTGTGACTCATTCAATACATACCATATTTAATATTTTATGAAGAATGTATTTACTCAAATATTTTAATTATAAAATGAACATTTTGGTCTCTTTTGCAGGACAAAGTTATCCCAGCTGCGACGTGTGACGTAGTGATGTGCATGTTAATAATTATATTATACGGGATCATTCCGGGAATTTACTCGATAGGTAAGAATCCTGTCAAACATTGTTTTAATAATTTGCTCCTACTGAAAAGGCCTCGGACTCGGAAAATTTAAAAAGATATTCCGAAAAAATGTAAGTGATCTTCGGCCTGCGGCCCTCCAAAGTTTTGTTATTTTTTATGGGATCAGAAATCAGTATAATTAAGATGAATATTTAATAAATAATAAGTCACATATTTTCACTAAGTATTTTATATTCTGAACCTTTTCATCGTGGTTAGTATTGTTCATTTAAAAACGAAATGTTCGAGTACCTGCTGAGTACTTCAATCTTTACTTTTTGACAGTCAGCAAAAGAACCACAAAAGCCAAACTTTAATAAATTGTTATCTTTCGTAATAAGTCGTGTAAAAATACATTTGCTGTTTCACCACAACATGTTGACTAATTAACTTATCTGACATAATCAAAACTGGTAGGTATAAAAATTCACTGCCTATCCTTAATTTGTCTGGTAGTAAGTAGCCGCCTGATGGTAGTGGCCTGTTTTGCCTATAAGAATACTGCAAAACAGGTCATCAAAAATCCAATTCCCGGGATTCACACAGTTGGCGGAACGCAAAGTAACATCACTACGACAACAGTTTGCGCGGTTCCGTGCCTCGCAAGTTGGCGGCCATTTTAAACTTAAATTATATTGCTCCTATCTGTACTGGTTACTTTTCGACTTTCCTCCCGTAACATTCAAATATGGGTTGAACTTACTTTACTTACTTTAAAACTTGGGTATATTTTGTGGAAGCATATTTTTGTGGTGTTTTAAAATAGTGAAATAAAGATATCAAGACGAGGAGAATGGAATTTTCAGGGTTGTTTTTTTGTTGAAGAATCGAAGACAATGAATAAGCTTGTGTCCTGAAAAAATCAAATTAGTCCGTCAGTTAGATTATCAAAAGATATTTGACACGTATTTTTTTTTGTTACCTTATCCAAAATTGACGAAAATACGACGCTTTTAAAATTCTCAATACGTCACGCCATGCTATGTTTAGTGCGTTGTGACGTCACGAGCCCCCACTCTCGAGTTTTAATGCGTTTTATCGGCTCTTTAGTAAATTGATCCCGCTCATTTGGATCCCGCGGGATCAGTTTACTAAATTATTATTTTATGTCATTTTCTTTATTAGATTGGTCCCGCTGTTATTGTCAACATTAATTGATTTACAAAAACAAAAAATACGGGTCCATTATTTTCCAATACTCTAACTGACGGACTAAATAGATTTGCAATTTATTGATGGTGGAAACTAGGCTATTGAGTATCATAGTTCTGTCAAAATCAAAATCTACATCAAATTTTCTACCATTTTCCGAAGTTATTGCAATTATTTTGGTTAGTCATCATCTTCCCGCCCTTGTTCCATGTTACTTGTGGTCGGCGCAACACATTTGTTTCTTCCATTCTCCATTGTCAACCATCACGCTATCATTTACACCTTTTTCTTTCATAATATAATTTTTCACACTGAAAAAATCGTTTAAAGGCGGTTGCCCGAGCAAAATTAGTAACTCTATTTGTGGTGGTTCAAACTTCGTTTAAAATACTGTTAGAATAAAGTTCTAATCAGCTTGCACTACAAAGTGGTTGTTACGACACGTCAGTCACTGCAGGCCGAATAGTGCGAAATGAGTGATTTTTATTCTTTTATTCTTTATAAAATCAAATTTTCTTCTTTTGAAAAAAATAAAACACATAAACGTTCAGTTAGTACAGGTCGCAGCACGTAAGTCTAGCGCTGAACGAAACGTGAAGGGGATATCTGCGCATGTTATACGACTGGAGAGCCAATCGGCGCAACGCACGCCCCAAGACATTCTTATTTTTTACTTTTGCGCAATAACGGTCAACGCTAGACTTTCGTGCCGTGACCTGTATGCAAAGTTTCATAATCTAATTTGAAGTACTTTTTGAATACCATCGGTTTTTTGTTCGATTTGGAGGTAACTTTGGATTTTTTTTCTATCGAGAAAAGTTTATGGAATCGTGTTTTCGTCACACATGGTACTTAGTATTAATCCTCAACTTTACCATATATTTATTTCAAAATTATTGCTGCTATATTTTAGGCATAATGGAGGATCATGCTAAGCCAGTTGAAGTAGGTATAGGCCCTTAACGTATGGATTCGTAAATCGTTATTTTCGATTAACAAAGGATCGTAATCACTCAGATTAGTTAGATTAAGTTTGTACCGAAATCCAATCAAATAAATTCGATAACGAATCACAATAAAATCATAGACGTTATAATCATACTGATTCACTAGCATTATCACTGAATTTAAATTACGAATTAAGCTAATTAAATCATTAACATACACGATATTGTTGCAAAATATTTGATCAGATTTATCATGACACTATAATAATTAGGTATAACGTAGGTGTGGGACGTGATAAGCTGTTATGTGTATGAAAATAAAATATGTTTGTAACAATTTAATATTAACTAATGTCAATAATGGTGTCGATTCTGTTGTGCACAAACTAAACTTAATTTAGGCTATTGTTATATTTTACTAAAAGGCAGTGTGAGAAAAGAACGGCTATAGCTATGAACTAAGTTAGAGATGTCAAACTAGTTTATGCCTTGCGCTTCTCCGTGTTTTTAGTCGACATGTTTTTACGTGCACCGTCATTTGTATGGAAATATTAGTTTCAATTAAATTTGACAGCTCTAAATTACGTCCGTCTCTTTCTCGTTTTATTAGAGAGAAAAAGATAGCAATAGCCTAAATTAAGTTTAGTTTGTGCACAACAGAATCGACACCACTGTTTACTAATGTTGCTGCTGCCGCTGCTGTTGTTGTTACTGTTTTACTAATGTTGTTATTAGTGCCTTGCCATGATGGCTACATAAAAGAGAGGGAGAGGTAGATCGCAAACTACCTAGATAACAAATGTCCGGACGGACATGCAAAAGCTTAGACTTAAAGATGACGATGTCCAGCGAAATGAATGGCACCGAATGATTAAAAACGCCAACCCCGCGTAACGGGAAGAGGCGAGGGCGAAGAAGAAGAATACGAAGTAGAAGAATATGAAGAAGAAGAAAAAGAAGACAAAGAAGAATTTAATGCTATAATTATTGTGAGTTAGTTTGTTTGTCACTACGCAATGACGACTGACCAAATCTCATTAAAATTTGGCATTCGGATACACCATGACCGTGCAAAACGTTTTATTCCGGTGGGACCATTTTCCACATCCACGGGAGCGAAACCGCATGTACTTCTACATGCGGTTTTTGTTTTAATTTTCATAGAATCATTATTATAAAAATATTGACACAAATAAATTGGGATGATGATGATGACGATGTTAAAAATGTGAAACTTTTTCAAAAGACGTACGTGTTCAGTTTTTTTTTTAAATAACTTGGTCATTGATTTAAGCATTGGTGGTATTTAAACTGTCACTTACAAGCTATCGTCCGAGATTATCCATTATTTATTTATCGGGAGCTCAGTATGATGGATAATCACGGAAGTTATCCTGTAAGTGACAGTATAAGTTTATAACACATTTAAGCCACAGTTTTTGCACAAAATCATAAAATATTTCCAACAATATCTAAAAAGGATCAGAAAACATTTTCGTTTTAACAAATCTAGGTTTACCATTAGACCTAATAAAATCCAATCGATTAGGCTCCATGCAACATGTATCATTCACTAATACCCCGGTTTCCGTCCGATACGGTTCGTTGCCGGTTTCATTCCGGAATTTTTGCCGGTTCGCTCCTGGAGCCCTAATAAAAACATTACAGAATTACCGCTAAAAGCTTTAGGTCGTACTTCGAAGAAAATGAAAGTATGACGTGCAAAATTATGTTTACTACCAATATTTTCATTGAGGCATTTTATTCTTTATTCTTTGAACGTTAAAGATCAAATCAAAGTGGAATGAAATCGCATTGTTTACCTTTTGAAATTGCATGATATATTCGTGTCAATATTTTTGTTACAAAATATTAAAGATGCTGTATAAGTATTGTGATACACATACAGTAATAGGATGCGTGTATTGTTATTCAAGCAGAAATAAATTAATAGGTAAGTATCATAAGAGGCATACAGTAAATATACGACGGAAAATCTTTAATACTTAACTTATTTTAAAAGGGCCTAAATAAAAGTAGACTGTTGAAATTTGAACTTTCGGCATTGAATCGAGCGCTGAAAATACAACAGCTCAATTTTAAAACATGATGCTTGGTTTAATAACAGGTATCAATGAATAATAATTAACTACAGTAATATTTTTTATACCTACCGACAGTAATATGAAAATTGTGTATTGTTTTAATTCTTTGCGCCAGTACATTCATCACGACCGTCACAATATCCTGTTGTCCCAGTAGAGCAGTTAATTCAATCATTTGCGTCCGTCCGTAATTAATTGGAGCGGTTTATAAATGTACCGTGCGCTCGATGACGCTGTTTATTGTGTTCAGTTCGACTGCCTGTTTGCTTCTGTGAACCTGGTACTTGGTTTAAAATATTGTGCCTCAACAAAATGTGCCTATAGTTATTTTGCAGTCTTGTTTTGTCTATGTCAGACACACATGGGATAATCACACACAATATTGCTTGTTTCTATGACCCTGGTAGCTCTATTCGTTTCTCTATTCGTCTCTCTTCCATTCTATTCCATCATTATCATGGGTAAAACTAGCCACTGCTGTGTATATTTGGCCTCTTTACTGTCGTACTCTGCTACCCTGGTCTAGCAATGCCTGGCCAATCAACCAATCAGCCTGGTCAATCTCAATAACGTCTTAAGTCTCACTTCGCTTGGTTGACAGAAAAAGCTAAGTTGAAAGCAGCAAAAATACACATATGTAGATAATGTACCTACCTACCTACTTTTGTTCAAGGGATTGAGCATTTATTTCTTCAAGTTAAACACCGTGTTTATGTAATTAGTAATCAAATATTCAATTCAACATAGACTCGACTAAAAGATTATTTTCCGTAATGAACACCTTAAATAACAAATTCGGCGAAATTCTCGTCTCTCGAAGCAAAAAGCGTAAGTAGGCCTGCACAGACAACGAGACTTTTTTCTGAGTACATTTTTTATCATCACGTCTAACCTTATGAAGCTGAATACCATTATTTTTATGGAGTAACTGCCTATCTGACCTCCACACTATACTGAATTACAACATACATAAGGAGGTATGTTACAATTCACGACAAAAATGTACGACAAAAATGACAAAAATGTACGTAGGGACGTACATTTTTGTCGACACAAAGGGTAAATAGTACTACGTACAAAATATACCCCAAATAACTGAGGATATCGATATACTGCAAACAAGAACAGGATTGTCCAAAAAAAATGACATGCCAAGGCGCATCAACGCATAATTATAGTGGATTATAGTCCGTGTTTAGCGCTCGAGAATGACGAACCTATTTACGATCACACGGCGGACAAATGATAACACCCCATGTTAAGTCCCCGGCGGCGGACTATTTTCATCGTCATGACGGGTAGTCCGAAGCCCGATAGTCTGACAATCAGTCCTACCGAGGGGTATCGTATTAATCAGTTACTGCGTTGTGGAGGTCAGATAGACAGTCGCTTCGTATAAAATACTGGTATTCACCTACATCTAGTAAGGCTGGCGGCAGACCCCTATCGTATTTAGAAAAAATAATTAAAAAACCTGACTGCGTAAAAAAAAACGAATTACTTACTTTAAATAAAAAAAATGAAAACTGAAAAGAATAAAACAAGCTCAGGAGACAGGACATATTGACTGCAACAGTCGGGACCCATATTGAATTTAATGATTTTAGTTTAGATTATTTAATGGGTCCCGACTGTTGCAGTCAATATGTCCTGTCTCCTGAGCTTGTTTTATTCTTTTCAGTTTTCATTTTTTTTTATCTAAAGTAAGTAATTCGTTTTTTTTACGCAGTCGGGTTTTTTAATTTTTTTAATTATTTTTTATTTTACACTTTTTAGTTACCTACTGAGATATTATAACCTTTTAAAATCCTCATGATGAGCCCTTTATTGGGGTGTGTAATATTATGGTATAATAACAAATAGTACATTATCACTTGAAATAACCTTCATATGCTATAAATATAAAAGAAGAAACTGACTGACTGACTGACTGATTGACTGACTGACTGACTGACTGACTGACTCATCTATCAACGCACAGCCCAAGCCACTGGGTCTACAGATTCCAAATTTGGCAAGTAGGTTCCTTATGTGGTCTAGGGGTGCACTAAGAAAGGATTTTTCAAAATTCATCCCCTAAAGGGGTTAAACGGGGCTCCAAAGTTTGTATGGGGAAACAAGATTAGTTCGACTATTTTATTCGAAACTTCACAGGAGTGTTCCTATTGATAAATGAGTAGAAACGGGTTTCAGGTTTTTTCAGAATTCAACCCCTAAGAGGGGGAAATGGGGTGGCAAAGTGTAAAATCAATGCACAGCCCAAACCGCTGAGTCTAGAGATTCCAAATTTGGCAAGTAGGTTCCTTATGTGGTCTAGGGGTGCACTAAGCAAGGATTTTTCAAAATTCAACCCCTAAGGGGGTTAAACGGGAATCCAAAGTTTGTATGGGTAAAACAAGATTAGTTAGACTATTTTACTCGAAACTTAACAGGAGTGCTCCTATTGATAAATGAGTAGAAACGGGTTTCAGGTTTTTTCAGAATTCAACCCCTAAGAGGGGGAAATGGGGTGGCAAAGTATAAAAATCAATGCACAGCCCAAACCGCTGAGTCTAGAGATTCCAAATTTGGCACAAAGGTTCTTTATGAGGTTTAGGGGTGCATTAAGAAAGGAATTTTCAAAATTCACCCCCTTAGGGGTTGGAACGGGAGTCCAAAGATTACGTGGGGAAATAAGATTAGTTAGACTACTTTATTCGAAACTTAACAGGAGTACTCCTATCGATAAATGAGTTAACGTTTGTGTTTCAGTTTTTTTTCAGAATTCAACCCCTAAAGGGGGAAATGGGGTAACAAAGCCTGAAATTCAGCATAAGTATTGTTTTTATGGTGAATTGGGTCGGGTGTATTACAAAAACAACGATTTTAATATTTAATGTGGCAGACCTGAAATACTACCATTCCCTGTTGGGATGCGATGGGGTTTAAATATCTAAAAATCAATATGGGTGTCGATACCGAGATTATCAGGGGTGCTGATTACAAAAATGGCATTTATTTTGAGATCCAGATGATAATGATTGTGATTACGATGATGATGATTGTGATAATGATGACGATGATTGTGATGATGATGATTTTGATTACGATGATAATGATTGTGATTACGATGATTGTGATGTTGATTGTGATGGTGATTGTGATGGTGATGGTGATTGTGATGGTGATTGTGATGTTGATTGTGATGGTGATGGTGATTGTGATGGTGTCGGTGATTGTCATGGTGACAGCGATGGTTGTGATAACGAGGACGGAGATTGTGCTGATGATGATTGTGATTAAGATGATAATGATTGTGATTACGATGATAATGATTGTGATAACGATGATGGTGATTGTGTTAGTGATTTTGATGGTGATTGTGGTGGTGATTGTGAAAGTGGCAGTGATTGTGATGGTGATGGTGATTGTGATTGTGATAGTGATGGTGATTGTAATAATGATGTAGATTATTGTGATAACTATGATAATGATTGTGATAACGAGGGTAGTGATTGTGATGGTGATGGTGATTGTGATGGTGATGGTGATTGTGATTTTGATTGTGATAGTTTTGGTGATTGTGATAATGATTGTGGTTGAGATAGTGATGGCGATTGTGATCATGATGATTGTGATTAAGATGATAGTGATTGTGATTACGATGATAATGATTGTGATTACGATTGTGATGACGAGGATGGAGATTGTGATGATGATGATTGTGAATACGATGATAATGGTTGTGATTACAATGATAGTGATTGTGGTAATGATGATAGCGATTGTGATTACGATGATAATGATTGTGATAACGATGATGGTGATTGTGATACTGATTTTGATGGTGATTGTGATGGTGATGATGATTGTGATAGTTATTCTGAGAGTGGTGGTGATTGTGATGGTGATAGCGATGGTGATTGTGATGGTGTTTGTGATGGTAATTGTGATGGTGATTGTGATGGTGATTGTGATGGTAATTAATAATAATAATCATTTTATTATCGGGCTACTAAGGCCCATAGATAAAATACACAAAATAACATTTAATAACAATAAACTAATACATATTTAAAACCATGACAAACTAAAACTATACACGTAACGATGCCGGCGTCGTGTTTCGCTGCGTGGTGTCGCGTAACCGTCCTCGGAAACGTCGATATAGGACACCCTTCGGCCAAAAGTCCTCCTTCATGCAGGTCTGCAGATGGTGGGTTGGAACTCGTACCACAAATGATTTAAAGTTGTTGTTAATTGTGATGGTGATGGTGATTGTGATGGTGATTGTGATGGTGATGGTGATTGTGATGGTGATTGTAATGGTGATTGTGATGGTGATTGTGATGTTGATTGTGATGGTGATTGTGATGGTGATTGTGATGGTGATTGTGACGGTGATTGTGATGGTGATTGTGATGGTGATTGTGATGGTGATTGTGGTGGTGATTGTGATGGTGATTGTGATGGTGATTGTGATGGTGATTGTGATTGTGATAGCGATAGTGATGGGGATTGTGATTGTGATAGCGATAGTGATGGGGATTGTGATGGTGATTGTGATAGTGATGGTGATTGTGATGTTGATTGTGATGGTGTTTGTGATGGTGATTGAGATAGTGATGGTGATGGTGAGTGTTTTAATGACTGTGATTACGATGATAATTATTGTGATAACGATGATGGTGATTGTGATAGTTATTTTGATGGTGATTGTGATGGTGATGGTGATTGTGATAGTGATTGTGATAGCGATAGTGATGGGGATTGTGATGGTGATTGTGATAGTGATGGTGATTGTTATGGGGATTGTGATGGAGATTGTGATTGTGATAGTGATGGTGATTGTGATAATGATGGCGGTTGTGATAGTGATGGTGATTGTGATAATAATAATTGTGATGATTATGAAATGTGGCACATAGATAGTTTATAACCTGGATTAACATGGAAGACACTATTATCCCTTTAGTATGATCCAGTGGGACAGTTACCGAACTTCACGCGAGCGAAGCCGCGGGCAACAGCTAGTATGCTATAAAAACAAATAACCAAATTTCATGACATCTAATGTAACATTTCATATAAACTTCTTTTGCTCTAATTACATTTAGTATAACATTCATTTCATATAACTTTCAATTCATATAACTTTCAATTTGTATAATGCTCTTTTTATTATATAACATTTAGTTGACCTATTTTCATTTGAAATAGTTTTCAAATTTACTCATTTTCAGCCTAAATTCTGTAATTAATCAGTAAATATCAGGAAACTTCATACGGTTATAACTTCATCTAACCCATAATGAGAAAAACAATTCTCACTAGATCCATCATGGATCTGGCCAATGGATCTTCTGAGAATGATCGAAATGATTCACCAAGAATAGAGGGGATCGGGGGGAAGCACGAAAATCTCAGGCGTCTATAATCGAATCAGTTTTTGCATAAGTATATGTCGCAGCCAACTAGTTTAATTAGCTGTTCAACTAACTCGAGGTGCCCTAACCTCAAAACGCTTTATATTGACCAAAAAGTGTAGTCAACGGAGACAACGTTATGCGGGGCTCCTATTTCTGTCTTGCAGGGTGTAAAGGAACCTAACTAACCTAACATCGGGGTGCCCCAAGTCCCGAACCACTTTCTATTCGCTTAAAAAGCACAGCAACAGAAATAGGAGCTCCGCACAGCGGGGCTCCGTTGTCTACAACGGAGCCCCGCTGTGCGGAGCTCCTATTTCTGTCTTGCAGGGTTTGAAGGAACCTAACTAACCTAACATCGGGGTGCCCTAAGTCCCGAACTTAAAGCTGTTTAGACGAGATTTAAGAGTTGATTGAACGGCTAATTAAACTAGTTGGCTGCGACACATACAAAACAAAGTAGACGTTTCAAAATTATATTAAAGGTTACTATAGATTTTTTATATTATACCAACTAAATATTAGGTCATGTGGTCGTTAGAACTTTTGTTATTACCTATATCAAATGGTACGCACCCCCTTTATTGAGCCGTTCAGGCTGCAGAGCGTGCCAAACATTTGAATTTGGCGCTAAAAATCCGCCATTTTCTATACCCAGAGTCACTCACACAGTAAATACAAATCTAATGACACCTCTCAAGCTAAAATCCATCTAGCAACGTGCCAAAACTTAGAATTTTATTTACTTTTATACTATTTGTCATTTCGAATTACATTCAAACATATAAGTTGCATATATTTTTGTAATCACCTTTAAAAACCCTTCATTTTGGTACCCCACTCGATGGTATTAGAAGAAGAAAAAAAAATTCGACCTCCACAATCTGGCTCCCCAAATCCGCGATTTTCTTTGTTTATTGATTTTAACGTAGCCAGTGACACTCGCGCCATCAAGACGAATCTAACGACATATAAACTATCCAAATCCCTCCATCCGTTGAGGAGTTACGAGGGAACAAAGAAACGGACATACATACATACATACAAACATACATACAGGGCAAACACATAACCCTCCTTTTGGGCTTCGCCGCAGTCGGGTAAAAAAGGCAAGCTGGCATATCGGGGATTTTTGTTCTTCGTCGTTAAAAGTCCCCCGTCTGAGCAAGCCTTGGATACCTACATTACATTATTGAAAATACATAATTCGCGAAGGCTCCGACTTGAGTGAGGATGAATAGCTCCATCTCAGGTGTCAGCTCCGTAAGAAGTTGATATTTTGATAACGTATCAAGCTATTGAATTAACTCATCATTGCTTTTCTTAGAAGGTTCTGCAAGACTAACAAAAAACTTGAGTAGACTTTTTGGAAAAGTCTTGTAAGTTGGAAAATTGAGTTTTCATATTATTGTGAATCTATTCACTTAGTGCTACGTTGAGTAGCTCAAATAGTCTGGAAATAGATTACCAATACTGACACGAGTCACTAAACTACCTGACTTAACCGTTTCCCAACTTATTCACTTAAGAATTTCACTGAAACAAACTTACGTTGCCGAACTATTGAAAATTTCGATATCTACTTGGCTGAAATGAATGGGACAACTGATAAATTTTATATAGATGATTACGATGTTGATCCCATAGAGAAAATTGTTGAGTGTGATGGTCTGTACTTGCACCCTTAAATATGAGCACTCTTTTTAACCGACTTCAAAAAGGAGGAGGTTCTCAATTCGATTGTTTTTTTTTATGTATGTACACCGATTACGCTAAGATTTATGATCCGATTTACGTGATTCTTCTTTGGTTTGATGCGAAATAGTTGCCATTCAGTCCCATACAAAAATAACATAGTTTAGCCCAGTAGTTTTTATTTTATGAACATTTTTACTTCAGTCGTGTCCTATGTATGTTCACCGATTTTTCCTCCATTTGTAAAGCGATTCTCAAAATATTTTTTTTATTTAAAAGAGTATATTCCTGAGATGATCGCATTCACATTTGTTGAAGATCTGATGCTGATCTTCAGAGATATACGTATACAATGGAACTCTTCAAAACTAGACGGTAAATCAGTCGTGATTGCTGCAATCGCTTGGATGTTAATTGTTTATATACAACATCATGCTCCCTCTCAGAGCAGATGTGTACAATACACCCAAATTTCGACAGTTTAGGTATGTTAAGTTCCATTTATTAGGGATAAGCCAACAATGACATGTATTGTTAACAATGTGCAATAAATGCATAGCAAATATTTGTATAGAATATTACAAGTAACAATGGAAAAATAAAAAAACTTTTTTGCAAAACAAATAAAAACCGACTTCAAAAAACACAAAAAAATGAAAAATAACTTTAGCTTCAGAAGTCGGTGAAAAAAAAAACTAAATGAATCAAACAAACGTCACCAACTTCTGAAGCTAAAGTTATTTTTCACTTTTATTTTTGCAAAAAAGGTTTTTCTGAGACACTGTACATAGACTGAAACTTATTGAGGATCTTTTATATTGGACTTAAAATATATATGTTCGAAATACTGTTTTTTTTTTAAGTAGACACACGTCGTGACTGTGAATGCTATAGAACTTGGATCAAAGGAGACAGACAGTTTAATTCTCATACATTTTTTTACTAACTACAACTTTTTTTTATGTAAACACGTACCACGAAAATTTACTCGTAAATTCGATCGTCCTAGTGTTCAGGTATCATTGTATTATTTAGTGACTACCTCCGCAAGTAACAAAAGGGTATATAAATAATAAGCGGAGAAGAAGATTTCCCTCGCGGCGGCGTACGTGCGACCTCCTCACGTCTCCTGCTGTCCTGGTGGATTGAAATTTGGACGCGCGGGTAGAATTCTATTGTATTGTCTGGTCCCGATATTCGGAGTAAGTACAGGTGATAATTATCATTGTTAGATATACAGGCAAAACCGACTAAGTATGACATGGACTCATGCAAAAGTTTTCTTACTACCGAAATTATTGTGGGGATTTCGGTTTATTGTGCTTTGGTAGAAACCATGGTGAAACGTTTAATGTTATCTATACTATTGGCTTCTTATAAACAGCCCTGCAACAGTCAGACAGGCGTTTGTGACAGTTAGGGGCCCAGTTTTCACCAACTGAGTACAAACCACTAAAATTATTCGTCTATTCTCTATTTTTATGGTGAGCGTAAAGTAGGTGTATCTCAAGCATTTGTATTTGATGTTTTTGATTCGGCAAATACTTAAGGTATATTTCAAGATGTTACCTGTTAGCAGATCTGTTGGATGGACTGTACTTAGAGTTGTTCATGCATCTGTAGGATACGGTTATGGAGTGCCTTTTACAGAGAGTATAAAGGAACCAATACATGACAGACGATTGAATTTTATTTTGTTTGCAGTCTCCTTGTATAGGTCAACTTAGGGTTACCTAACCAACGGAACAGGTGCATAGATTTGACATCTTTGAGTGATACTATGATTTCATGTTATGATGAACTTAAAATGTCAATAGGAAACAGATATAGGAGCAGACACGACAAGTAATTATTTAAGTCCTAAAAGGAAAAACATCACTGACTAAAGTAAACTTTTGCCTAGTTAAAACTACAAGTACTAGGTAAGTGAAAGGATCCTAATTCATCACCATCATCATCATCATTTCAGCCGAAAGATGTCCACTGCTGGACATCCTCCCCCAAGTGTCGCCACATTGACCGGTCCCGTGCGACTCGCATCCAGCGGATTTCCGCAACCTTCACCAGGTCATCGGTCCACCCAGTGGGAGGCCTTCCAACGCAACGACCCTCCAACAAACAAACAACAATTCAATAACAATAACAATTAACTTAGCTTTATTATATACTTAAAATGTATATACTTAAAATTTATATACTTAAAATTTATATACTTAAATTAACAAATAATTTAAGTTTTCAAGATGCATTCACCTGGACGAAGCAAAAAGAGTAAATATATGCACCAAGGTATGCACGGAACGTAGAAAGTGTCATTCTGTAGTTTCTACCTACGCCCATGTTAAAAATGTGTGAGATGTGTGCGCCCATTTAGAATGGTGAAGAAAATACTTCGAAAAGTGATTTTAATTTTTGTAATCTTACAGGATTTTGAATAGAACATGTGCAAAATGAAAAATATCAACGTATTCAAATTATTTTTCTTTGAATGAAAATTTCAACTTTCTGCTTCAGCGGAATTCACAAATACAATGTGGTTCCTCTCACACTGAATAAATACACAATTTCATAGCTGCCACATTTAGGATGTACATATTTTCTTTGTATATTTCTTGTACCTGATACATAAACTTTAAATAAATAAACGGTTTATCTTTTTCGCAGAACGAAAATGTAATTTCCTGATTCTTTTTAACTTTTTCATATTTTTATAATACTAATAGTTGCCAAAAGGTACGACATAATGTCGTGCCTTTTGGTCTAAGAAGGTAAAGAAATAATTCAACTTAACCACATGGTTAAGTTGAATTATTTCTTTACCTTCTTAGACGCATTGAAATATTTTTTCAGAAATGTACTATGAAAATGTACGCCCACGCCTACGCCGTAGCCAATGCGTAGCAATGACGCCTACGCCATAGTCGATGCGTAACAATGACGCCTACGCCGTAGCCAATGCGCACTGCTGGCATAATTATCTCCTTTATCACTTTTCTGTTGTTCAATCATTTATTCATTTACACTTGATCACACGTAAACGCCGTAATCTATGGACGCTGTTGCATTTTCAACTCTAGGCTGAGAACCGAGAGTTGATGAAAAGTGCAATAATATAAAGGGTGTAAAAGACCTCTTAACGATGCCGAAAGATACTTGTTCTCCCCGTCATTGCGAACATTTTTTTGTTCTACACCATACCTGGGAACCTTCTAGTTACAGAGATATTGGGGGTCAATGTTCCAACTTTTTGACCAGTTTTTTGTTAAATACAAGTTTTTACTGTTAGATTTTTACTTGAAAAACCTCCACGACCCCCATACTATTCAATCCATCCATCAGCACAATGTTTTGAGAGCGTTACATTGAGTTCTACCATAAAACATGATTTTTCATCCCAAAAAAAAAGTCGTTTCCCAGCAATAATTTTTGCGTAAAGTTACTTAGTTTGATGTACAGAATGCTTGGTTGACGGCTTCGTGATGAAGTCTTTTACACCCTGTATTTAGGTACTCTACCAGAGGGTCGTCTTAGAAGCGGAATTCCATTTCACCTTCACTCAGTTTTATTGTATAATAAAACTATACTATACTAGTACCTTAACTATACATATACGAACCCAAACCATTAGTTGAACAGCCAATAAATCACGTAAACAATAGATTCAGAGCAACTATCCTCACTAACAATCAGAGGCACTAGTTAACAAACTATGGCCGCGACTTATACACATAGTGGCCCATTAACTAGACAAACTTCTGATCTGAAGCTTTCACATAGATGAGAGAAATGCAGAAAGTTAACTTAACACAAGACCAAACCAAAAGTAATATTCTCTCAACTTCTATAACCCGGAGAGCACGTCAATCCATTAGGCCTGGTTGTTATCTGACCGTTGACGGTCGTTACGTAGGCTATCTGAAGCCTGAATGACTAACAACCAGTTTCACCAAAAGAGTGAATTTCTCAGGCGAAAAATTTACGCGTCTAGGCTGAAATCGCAATGCTGCTTTACAGATAATGCAACGATTTTTTTTCTCAGAATTAAAGTGACATGGATCTAAATGAAGCCACTTAAATTATATTTATAAGACTATTACTTTTTATGAAAAAAATCGGTAAATGATGAATTATCAATTTCTGTGTCTTGTCCACAATCACTTTCATACACAGCATTTACCTCTCAGGAAGATAATCTCCAACATATATAGGAAAAAGTATTTTGATTGCGTTAGGTAATGATTGACCTACATGACGTTAATTAGTTTTGAATGTTTACACTCATAGTTAATGAGTACATGTTAACGGTAGGTTTGTCCAAGCGAAATTACTAATTTCTATGGTCATTTTGTTTCACCGTCCTGAGCTTCCACCAATGAGTTTAAACGAACAATAAATCCCTGCTCGGCAAGAGATAGTAGTGCGCTTACGTGCAGTAAGAATGGTAGTGCACCATATCGCCAGGTCTTTCCGCCAAAAATTTAAGAACATGATTTCAGTTTACTCGGAACGAAATTTTGCAATTTCGGTGATCAGGTTTTAAAAGGATTTTTGCAAGAAATAAAGGTACCACTTTTATGCATGCTAAGTAGCCTTTGGTACACATTTAATATTTTAGAAAATAATAGTCATAGCCTTGATAGTTTCTTGTAAAAAAAATAAAATAGCCACGTTTCCAATTTCTGTGGGGCAATTCCTGTGGTTTCCGTGGCATCTCGTGGCTCACGGAAATTACACGACTACACAGAAATTGTACCAATCAATTATTGTATTAAAGTTAATGAAGATTTTTGAAAAGAATCAATACTTGTTATGCCGAAATTACTTTGACAGAACTAAGTCCTTTGCCCCCGACATTCATTAAAATAACATTGTATTACTATTCCTTGAAAAAGTCATTCAATTGGATTTACTGAACTTTGAGGGTTGCATCCTCCGGGAGCTCCTCCTGGAAGCCTCGATCATGCAGGCCTGGGTGACATCACCGGCCAGACCTGCCGACGTTGACAATGAGGCAGGGTGGTTCCAGGAGGCCATGTCCGACATCTGCGACGTGCGCAGATGTCGAGTCTCCAGCATCTCCTCGTGGGCCAGGGATCTGGCCCACGAGGAGATGCTGGGGACTCTCGACAGAGATCCGTGGGGGCGCCCTTACAAGATGATGCGGGATAAACTTCGCACCTGGGCCCCCCTACTGACGCAGAGTCTCTGGCCTGAGCTCGTGGAGGACATGGTGAGTACTCTGTTCCCTTCGCGAGGGGAACATCGCTCCCCGCCTATGGCTCCACCGCCTGCGATGCTGGAAGCGGACCAACAGGACGACGACGAAAACACTCCGGAATTGACTGGGGTAGACCTGAGAGTGGCGGTACGTAGGCTCAGTGTCAAAAATACCGCCCCGGGACCCGACGGCTTGCCTTGCAAAGCCAGGGTCCTGGCCTCGGAGGCTCTCGGGCCCCAACTAGAGGGGCTCCTAAGTGCATGCTTGGAGAGAGGCCAGTTCCCGCTTCGTTAGAAGACGGGAAAGCTGGTCCTCATTCGGAAGCCGGGCACCCTGCGGAATCTCCGTCCGCATACCGGCCCGTGGTACTGCTCGGCGAGGTGGGCAAGCTCTTTGAAAGAGTAATTGCAAACCGCCTCGCCGAGCACCTTGCGGGGTCGGGGCCGGATCTTGTGGAACACCAGTTTGGTTTCCGCAAGGGGCGCTCTACGGTGGACGCCATCATGTGCGTGAGAGCCCTCACGACGGGGATGCGGTTTCCCGGGATGGGGTTGTCTTGGTGGTGTCTCTCGACATCGCCAATGCCTTCAACACCATGCCCTGGAGCTGCATTAGGGAGGCACTCCGGTATCATCGGGTGCCGACCTACCTTCGTCGTGTGGTCGAGTCGACTTTGAAGTACCTAGGACTCGTTTTCGACAGCCGGTGGAACTTCGTGGAGCACTTCCAACGTTTGGCCCCCAAACTGGAACGGACCGGGGCTGCCTTCAGGCACTCCTGCCCAACCTGGGGGGGCGAACGTCTCCTGCCGGAGACTCTACGCGGGAGTCATGCGGTCCATGCACATGCAGTCGTGGCCGGGGGCCACGTGGTGGGCCTGTGGACGGTGGGCTATGGGCTAGCTCGCCGTCTGTCCGTCACATGACGACAGACCGTGTCGACGGCGCGTTCATGTTCCACGCGCGCCTCAAAGAGAGTCAGAAATAGGAAGGGGTCCGCAAGGACTGATGCCTGCCGGGGTTGCGGGACTGTTCGAAAGAGATACCGTGGCCCCGGAACACAAAGGGCGATGAAGGAACATGAATGGGTTTTAGTCAGTAAAAGTCTGAAAGTCCCTCCTGCTTCGCCCAGAGCGGGAGGAGTCATTTGATGATTTCCCATCCTCTTCATAGAAGTATAAAACATAATCAGTTCCTTAATTGCTAATTTTGTAAGACTGATTTATGCAAGTACACCACGTTGTATTTTTAGAAATGCTTATTAAAATTATCAAATCGTTTATTTGTGATACATGGGTTACATGTAGGTGTTCATTACATAATTACGACGATAATATATATATATTAACGACGATATTCGTATTATATCAGTTTTTCATTAAACCTTATCTTTCTTTAATTATTATTAAAAAACAATGTATATAAATAATAATTTACAATTTCGGTGCAAACGCAGAATTTCTGTGTCATCAATACAATTTCGGTGGCAATAATAAAATTTCTGTGGCTCGCCAATTTCGGTGGCCCAAATAACTCACTAAGTAATTTAATTATAATATCCCCTTTCAGAAAATGTATATATAACGTGGATATGTTGCGCTTTATTATTAAAGTTTTTCAAAAAACCTGAAAATGAAAATGTCCATGGAAATTAGGTAAAAAATCGAGTTGTTGAAATTGACTCAAAAGGGTTTCGTATTACCCAGTTACTAGTATGTGGACTTGGAGTTTGTTTCAGTGCAATGAATGAATGAATGAATGTCTCTTTATTCAAATATCCATGACTCAAAAGCTGTTAGTAAAACTTACGACTATGTTAGTAAGCACTGATAAAACAAACAACTCAACAAATAAAACCAAACGTACAACCAACCAACCAACCAATTTATTCTTTGGGAGCCTATCAATTTGAACTATAATTTATTAGCATTAAGACTCTTGGTATGGTGGGTTATTTACCCACCATTGGAATATTATAAAATACATCACGTTTCGCGAGACAAGATACGTCTGTAGCAGAATTAAAATTACCGGGATTGTATATTAAAAACCTGGAGTCTGATTGTTTATTTTGGATCACTTATGATTGACTACGTAGGTGACGGGGGCTTATTAAATACATAAGTACTTAAGAAGAAAGCCATTGGGCTTTCTTTTTAAGTACTTATGTAGCCTGCTTTATGTCGTTCTCCATTATTGAATGGAGAACGACATAAAGCAGGCTGTAGCTGCCATTTTCTATTTTTATACAAAACTCTTTTTTTGATAATGCAAAACAAGATTTTTTTGAAGATAAATAAATAGAAAAGTGAAATTTCACGTTAATTTCACGTTTCTATTTATTTAAGTCTGAAACAACCGATGGTTTAGAAGGTAATAAAAATAATTAGAGTATCGTTTCAAATCACCAAACCATCTTAAGCTATTTTTATATTATTTTGCAGCCCTGAATATTAGTCCTTTTGGCCCCGGTAAGCCTGCAGTCGCAGACGCAAGAATAGCCGACCTCTCATACAAATTATCCTTTAACCTTCTGTACCATTACGATAGTATTTCAAGGCAAAGCGGCCAAATTGGCTGTTACGTGAACGATTATCTCTGATCATGATGTTAGATTCAGTTACTTCTCTTTAGTACATAAGCCCAAAGGATAAATTAAATAATAAAAAGCAGGTCCTACGTTAAAAGGGTCAAATCACTACTACTACTACTACTACATTATTTTTCCCCGAATGCGTGCTATAGACAGTTCATATTTACGACCCGAATGGTGCAGCGGTAGTGAGGCTGCCTTACGCTCTTCGGGTCCCGGGTTCGATTTCCGGTAGGAGCAAATGTTTGTGTGATGAACATGGACATTTGTTTCCGAGTTATGGATGTATAAAATATGTATAATAAGTATGTATTTACAAATAAAAAAAAAGTATCTATGAAGTATATCAACTATCTGGTGTCCACGACACAAGCCTCGTTGCTTAGTGTGGCACTAGATAGCGCTGTGTGAATTGTCTAGCGATATTTATTTTATTTATTTATTTTAATTTTAAGTTTCATTCTGTGCGACATATCTAATACATACATACGCAGTAAAACCGATTCTACTTAGCTTCAAAACTTCCGTTTCAATTGAGCTCGCATTTAAAACTTAAATTAAATAAAACTGAACTTTTCTGAACAAACTAAAACAGGACACATGCAAAGAGAAGAAATGCTTTCTACCACTGCTTTTAAAAGTATTTCTAATGAGATCTTTAAGCCATATCATAATATTTGTAAATATAATGAACATGCATAATACACCTACATGCAAATGTTAATATTAAATGAATAAAACGTCGGCGTAGTTTGTGGAACATAATCACAATTAGAACTTGAATATATTTAACAAGAATAGCAGTGATAACGAATTTGCACAGACGCGGATAGTGGGGCATTTCCTGTGTCTCAAGATATAACATGTCGCGATTTATAAAGAAGCCGATGTAAAAATCAAAAATATTATGAAAATATTGCGTATGTCATAATATAATTTCTACCCTTATTAAACTTTGAATAAAGTTATACCAGGAAGAGAGACAGTTTAACCATACATTTGAATTTTTTAGCCATTCGTAACTTAATATCAGAGTTTATTAAAAACTGAGTTTTTTTTATCTGTGCTTTTTTTCATATCCTTGCGTACAACAAAAATGAAACGTTGTTTCATAATATTTTAACCACAGGTTTTAACTTATTGTTCGTGCAAATCCTATGAGCTTGTATTCATCAAAAATGAAATGTAATGTTCGGATTGTGTACGATATTATATTCGCAAGTGCATGATGGGCCTTAAAGTCACATGTTGAATTTTGGGTTCAAGGGCAGCCGATTTCCTCACGATGTGTGTCTTCATCAATTTTAGAGCAGTGGTGATGAAATAAATCATACACATTGATTAGTGTCTGCCAGGCATGCATTGCATGTAGGCACTGCCTACTTGCTTACCTCATAAGATCCAATAAATCGATATTACTTTTACTTTAATAAGTATGATGGATGATGACTGATATATGATAGCGCTGGAAAATATAAACAGTACCACAGACTAAACCAAACGTTATATTGGCTGATGAAATAACGGAAACTTGAATCAGTGCATTAAATAAATAAGTGATATTGCATTACTTTATAGAATCGTATTAAATTATGTATTGTTAATTTTAAGGTTTGATTTATTTTAAAACTCTAAAAAAAGGAAACTGGAACTTTGTTACTAGCCAAATTTATGATTTAAAAAGTGTTATTAATTACAAATCAAATATTGTGCGCAATTACATTATTTTGACTAAATTCAAACTAAATTTTATTGTAAAACAAAATAATGTCAACGGAAGTCGTTGCTGTGTGGCAGTTGACAGTTGTATATACGTATAAATAGGCTCGCTCTAGTCGCAAAACGCTCTCAGATCCAGCCTGTCCCCTTGCTGTCCTCTCCCAGCGACGCCCTAAGCCGAGGCCCGTACCCCGCAGGGGGTGCCCTTAGCGTGTAGTCATTTAGTTGGTAAGTTTTATGCCCTGGCTGGAGGCCTTACACTTAAGGCACCCACAGGATTGTCCGATTAAGCAGACGACAACCTCTCTAGGTTGAACTGCGAGATGCAATTTAAAAAAAAAACGCAGAACGCTCACTCAGTATTCATTTGTATTTCGAACTGTGTGTATCTCGTGGTAATAATTTTATCTAATTTGATCGTATGAGACAAGCAAGCAGGCAGTGATTACCTGCAATACAGGCGTCTGCTGCTTGCTTAAGTTCAAACCCAGAACCTACGTCACATAAATCTGGGATTTTACCACTGAACCACGCCGCTCTCAATTCCCATTATCAGTAATCCAACAGATAACGAGTATCCAATAACCATTTAGACATTTACATTAGCACGTAACCACAATATTTGTGTCAGGTGGCAATGTTGATTTATTTAAATCAACATTCAAATGCCAAACCAAACCGGTGAAACTAATGAGTTCCAAAGACCTTATTATCGCTAAATTGGTTTGTATTATACGGTATTAGGGGCTAATTTAGTGTGACAGTATTGAAGTGGACTATTTATTGAATTTATCCTGCTTTGAAAATGGGAAATGTCAGGTTTTTGTTTAGACCTTTTTTTTTTCGAACAGTCCCGCAACCCCGGCAGGCATTGGTCCTTGCGGACCCCTTCCTTTTGCTGACTCTCTTTGAAGCGCGCGTGGAACACTCCTGCGCCGTCGACACGGCCTGTCGTCATGAGACGGACGGACGGCGAGCTAGCCCATAGCCCACCGTCCACAGGCCCGCTTTTGTTTAGACCTACCTAATAATCCTAAATCCAATTTCAATCGAATGATCTATTTTTTTCCTCGGCGCCTTGCGCCATCACCCGCCTAGCCTTTTCCCAACTATGTTAGGGTCGGCTTCCATCCTAACCGGATGCAGCTGAATACCAGTATTTTACATGGAGCGCCTATCTATCTGAGTAATACGATAATTGGTAATACGATAGTGGTAAGACTGGTTGTCAGACTTTCGGTTCACTGACTACTTGTAACGACTGTCAAAGATCTATAATTGATAGCCGGGACCAACGGCTTTACGTGGTTTTCGAAGCACGAAGGAACCATGGTATGTAATGGCTGACCAGCCATTACATACCGTGGTTCCTTGCCAAGGTTGGCCTGAAGTTGGGTGACCACCCATCTACAAGCCAACCTTGGCAAGTGTGGCTTAACCTGAAGAACAACCTGGCTGTTATTATTTAGCCTCGAGCTCCTACAGCCTATGCCAGTCCAATACATTTTTATTTTTTCGTCATAGTTATCGCTTTCACAATCTCAAGCCCTATAGACTCGTTCGTTTGGTGTACAACAAAGTTATCAGATTAATCTATCTATCAAACCCTTTGACACCCATCAGCTGTCTCCCCGCCCCGCTACCCCCCGCGTTCACACCACATCCCGTCATCTAGTCGACGGCGACTATTTAGTGAGTCGAGGGGAGTTCGTTACTCAATTAGACGACGGTTAATCAGCGACTCCCAAACAGAACGTATTCAGAATGAATAATTTTGTCTGCACATCGTCTGAGTGGGGCACCAAGCTGATCATTTGCATTTCCTTCTGCAGGGTAGGATAGTTACGTTTTGGAGAATCTTAGCCAACTATATTTTACACTATATACACACATCAAAAAAAGTTTGTGATCACTAGCATAAGCTGATATAATTTTTTAAATTGAACTTTATCAAGCAAAAATCTTTGTGTTTTCTTTAAATAGAAATACCCTGTTTGAAATTAAAAAATAAAACTATTTTTATCTACACGTCTTCTACACTAATATTATAAAGAGTAAAGATTTGTATTTTTGTGTGTATGTTTGTAATGAATAAACTCAAAAACTACTGTGCCGATTTCAAAAATTCTTTCACCATTAGAAAGCTACATTCACTTTGAGTAACATACGCTATACTTATCCCCATACTACTACGGAAACGGGAATTACGCGGGTTCAACCGCGAGACGTCCGCTAGTTTTTTTTATGAAAACGTAACAAAAAAGATTTCGAATTTTTAAAGTGATCACAAAATTTTTTTGATGTGTGTATGTGACGTTGCGTTGGGAGGCCTCCCACTAGGTGAAACGATGTCCTGGTGAAGGTTGCAGGAATCCGCTGGATGCGAGTCGCACGGGACCGGTCAATTCGGCGAAACTTAACAACAACAGCCCATAACGTCCACTGCTGGACATAAACCTCTCCCATGATGGGAGGAATTTGCCGTAATCTCCACGCTTGGCAGGCGGATTGGAGATCGCAGTGATGAAAGACTAACAGAAAACGCTGCTGCCCATTCTCTGGTCTACGGAGGCGCAAGGTGTTCTGCCTCAGACATTAGTCGCCTTATACGACACCCGTGAGTGTAATGGGTTGGTTCTATTCTACTCTGCCGGATACCACACGGCTACGAAACGAAACTTGGGGGAGGCCTATGTCCAGCAGTGGAAGTCTATAATCTCTGATCTGTCTGATGATGATGAGTGGAAACGCTGGGACGAGACGCCATGTCGTACATGATGTTATGGTCATAGTAGTATGACCAAATTGCAACCATTATACCAACGAGGCAGTCTGTCTGAGTATTATGTTATTATTACTGCTCTACCTCCATGAGAAAAAGGCATGAATTTATTTTTGTTAATGAGAAACTGTGTGGGTCGTCCTTCCATCATAGGGTATTTGTGCAAAATTTAATTCTTTGTGTAAAGATTATGTAGGTACCTGGAAAGTGACAGGCTTGTGTCCTGAAAAAAATTAATTAGTCTGTTAGTTAGATTATCAAAACGTACTTGACACGTATTTTTTCTTTTGTTACGTAAACCAAAATTGACGAAGATACGACGCTTTTAAAATTCTCTATACGTCACGCCATGCTATAACTTTTAGTGCATTGTGACGTTACGAGTTTTGATGCGTTTTATCTTTGTCAATATTCATTGATTCACAAAAACAAAAAAATATGTGTCTATTATTTTTAATACTCTAACTGACGAACTAAACAGATTTGCAATTAATTGATGGTGGAAACTAGCCTATTGTTTTATCTGAAGAAAATCCCCCACTCGGGAGCGCAGCCGTAGCCAAAAGCTTGTCTTTGAATAAAGAGCTGAGTACTGCTCATAATTTAATGGAGGATAGTAGTTAATTTAAATGTTTGTTTCTGCGTAAAATGAAAATACTGCTACAGAAGAGCCTTTAAATCAAAGCTAGTGCCGAAACATTTAGTATGGATCTAGTCCTAGCTAAATTTAGTAGACATACGTGCATCTTTGATAATATTGTAAAAGTCACGAGTCAGTCTTAAATACCATAATGTGCATTTAAGGTACTCTTTCAAAGACGACGGCAACACTTTTAAAGTGATCGACAATAACCGCAAGCAATATTTTGTGGTTTTTATTTCGAACGTGACATTCTCATTCTCATTTTTATTTCTCTACTCCAGGATTTCCGATAACCATTTGTCAAAAAAACAAAAATAGGTTTTGTCGCTCTGTTAGTGACAGCCACTGGTATGCCATCTGCGGTCACCGCTCTACTGCAGCAGCAGGCAAATGGGGGTGGTAGGGGAGGCCAATATCTCGACCAGCGTTGAGGGTAGTCTTCGTAGCTGTCACAGGAGTTGGGTGACACTATCAACGGAAACTTTAGAGAGTTACATCAAAAGCATACATTGGTGCCGATTCCCTTGTTTACAAACTAAACCAAATTTAAGTTCAGTGCATCTTTTTCTTTTTATTTCACTAAGAAAAGGACAGAAGATAAATTTTAGTTATGTTCTGTCAAATTAATCAGCGCCATACAAGTTTTAGACGCGATTAAAAAGTTGACTACTAAAATTACATCAAATTACGTCAGTTGCTGACTAATTTGACAGGAATAAACTAATATTTATCTTCTGTCCTTTTCATAATGAAATAGAAAGAAAAAGATGCATTCAACTTAAATTTAGTTTAGTTTGTGAACAAGGGAATCGGCACCATTGGTGTCGATTCTGTTGTGCACAAACTAAACTTAATTTATGCTATTGCTATCGTTTTCTTTAATAAAAAACCGGCCAAGTGCGAGTCGGACTCGCGCACGAAGGGTTCCGTACCATTATCTATACATTAGACAAAACGTTTGTTGTATGGGAGCCCCCCTTAAATATTAATTTTATTCTGTTTTTAGTATTTGTTATTATAGCGGCAACAGAAATACATCATCTGTGAAAATTTCAACTGTCTAGCTGTCACGGTTCATGAGATACAGCCTGGTGACGGACAGACGGACGACGGACAGACGGACAGACAGCGAAGTCTTAGTAATAGGGTTCCGTTTTTTCCCTTTGGGTACGGAACCCTAAAAACGACAAATGCAGGGTGCACGTAAAAACATGTCCACTAAAAACACGGTGAAGCTCAAGGCATAAACTAGTTTGACATCTCTTAGTTCATAACTATAGCCGTCCTTTTCTCGCACTGCATTTTAGTAAAAGATAGCAATAGCCTAAATTAAGATAAGTTTGTGCACAACAGAATCGACAACAGTGTCGCTGCGGTTTAGTAATCAAATTCAGCGGTTTAGCGTTTGTAGTCTGCGGTCGGATTCGGAATTTTACCTTAAATAAAATTATCCGTAAGAAATACTGCTTTCTTGTTCTGCTATCGTAAACATATTTCACAATAATAAATTTAACTAAACGAAGCACTAACTAACAAAATCACATTAAATTATATAAAGTACTTAATGCCATTTGATGGAATTATTGCCAAAGTTCATTTGAAAATACTAATGCATTGTACTGCGAAACATTATATAGTATTATTATACATTATACCAGGAGCACATTAATAATAGGAGTTGTGACTAGTGTTTAATCGGTGCAGTACTTATGTACCTACTGTGGTACTGTTATGAGCTAATGTTTGTATTGCTAGAAGCTGGAGGTACATTGTTTGAATGTCTAAGGAACATCAGATGGCAAATGGATTGATATAATAATATGCATTCTTTATTGCATATTCTTTAATTGTTTTATCACACCTCATTACAGAAGGGTATAATGCTGGAACTATCAGAGAAGAGCTCGCAGCTAAATAATAACAGCCACTCGGGTCGATCTTTAGGTTAAGCCGTGCTTGCCTAGGTTGCTCTGTGGATGGGTGACCACCCTCACATACCGAGTTTCCTCCGTGACTCGGAAAGCACGTTAAGCTATTGGTCCCGGCTGTCATTTGTCCATCTTTGACAGTCGTTACAGGTAGTCAGTGGCCCAAGTCTGACAACCAGTCTTAATAAAGTGGTATTGTATTTATCCAGTATGAACTGGGTTGTGGAGGTCAGATAGGCAGTCGCTCCAGGTAAAATACTGATACTCAGCTGCATCCGGTTAGATTGGAAGCCAGCCCCAAAATAGTTGGGAAAAGGCTAGGCAGATGAATGCTGGCACTATCACTGATAGCAATGTCTGGATAGGATTCGTCATCATTATATCGACCAAAAACAGTCTTCTACTAATCATAGGCCTCTCAACGTCGACTGGTCTTCTGCACGCAACCAGCGAATTCTCAAGGCTTTCACTAGGTCTTCGAACCACCTTAGAGAAACAATTCCAATGTTGCGCCTTCCAGCACGCACAATTCTGAATTATTCGGCACAGTCAGGCAGGAGTAAACTAGTTAATAAGGGTGCAGTCTTCGATAGGTTCTCGAATAATTTAATGAACTTTTTGGTATACGGGTATGTCGATACAGTGACAACATGTGACGTTAGAAGTAGCAGGACAGGACATTCCATTACCTTCAAACATCTGGGTCTAATAATTTTGGCCATTAGCAGCTTTATAAATAGTGCCAAAACGCTAATTGATAAGGTTTGGCACTAAATAGGGTTGGTCAAAAGTTGGCAATTGTGCATTAAAACTCTATACCATGCCATAAAGTGATAGAGTTTCGATGCAGGATTATTTACCAGTATATATTGTATTAAACTAACCTCGATGATTCAGTTAGAGACATACAACTACTCAAATTCAATAAAAAACAACTCCTGCTATAAAAACTAGATTGTGAATAAACTACAATTCATTTAACAAAGATGAATTCACTTACATGATATAATTATCCATAAAGCGACCTCTGAAAGTCAAACTATATTTCATCTTTACTTCCCTTTCTCCATTGTATACCCACAGACAATAGCTATCATTTTCATTCAGGAAAATTGGTTGATATTTAATCCAAGAATAAAGGAGGGAATAGTTAATTAAAAACCTCGCTGTTTTGCTAATTTTCTCATTATATTTCATAAAGGGTTAGATCACTCACCGATCGCTTCGAGAAATTATCGTTGAATAATTAAATCTGAATTCGGCCATCTTGTGATCAACGTTTTTAGGATTCCTTAGTGGGTGCCATTGGGACATTATTACTGAGGCTCTGCTGTCTGTTCGTCAGTCTGTCAGCGTGTCTCCACAGACAATGGCCCATCTTCCATCTTGCGCCGCATGCCCTGACACCTGCAAACTTGACGACCTCATGACTGCATCAGCGAGTGGAGTTCGCATAGCTGAATTTTGGGCCAAACATATTTAATAAATATTTGCCATCGACACACTAAGAAGAAGTCTGTCACAGGGTATATTTTGAACCGTAATAGATAAATACTTGAAATTATCACATAGGTAGGTACTTTGTAAAAATTAGACCGATAAAAAAAAAAACAAACAATAAATGTAATGAAAAATTAAAGGCGATTTCCATAACCACACAACTCATAAATATAAGCTTGAGTTAAATACTGTAACGTGCTACGGAACCCTACGCATGCAAGTCCGGCTTACACTTGGCCGGTTTTTGTGTAATCAACTTGGAAACGGAACAAATATTTGGAATCGTTTAACCGTCTTGTTATGACGTGGAGCTCGCTGATTGGTGTTTAATTTGGGCTAGTTTATTTAGCGAAATATCACGCAATTTGCGCCGGGAAATGGATCTGGTCTCCAAACGTCGTCTTTGACAGTTTATGTAATTTATACGTAAATAGATTGGTATACCTTAATTTCGATTTTTTTGTGCGTGGTGGTTGCTTATAATAAAATATGCTTCACACTGTCATCATCAGCCTTTTCGCAACTATATTGGGGTCGGCTTCCAGTTATACCGGATGCAGCTGAATACCAGTATTTTACATTGAGCGACTGCCTATCTGACGTCCACAATCCAGTTAGGGTAATACGATACCCCCTGGTAAGACTGGTTGTCAGACTTTTTGGGCCTCTGAATACCTAACGACCATCAAAGATCTACCAATGACAGCCAGGACCAACGGCTTAACGTGCTTTCCGAGGCACGGAGGAGACTCGGTATGTAATGGGTGGTCATCCATCCACAGACCAACCTATGCAAGCACGGCTTAATCTAACGATCGACCCGAGCGGCTGTTATTATTTAGACACGAGCTCCTCCTGCTTCACACTGTATAACGTTTAAATGATTTTCGAAACGAAATCCAACGCAAAATTCTATGTTTCTGTGTTCTGTTTCAGACATTTTCCATGCAACTTACAGTTTAAATATCCCAGCTATCCTTTATAGTATTATGTTATACTTACACTTCATATTCACCATTCATAATACTATTCATCATCCTTTTTATTTGTTTAGGAAGGACACTTAAGTGGATACTTTTAGGTAGGAGCTTGGGGGTTGGGGGAGGAGGGAGCGAGGTCATAGAAACCCCCCGCGGGGGGAAAAAATCGTCGGAGATGCATAATTTTTTTTTTATGAATTTTTTAAAAGTGACCAAATTTTTGGTAAAAATTTAGTATCGTGCCGCAGGCGGGGGGGTGAGGCTTGGGGGGGGGAGACAGGGGGGTCCCCCTTACCTCCTGGTACCACTCCCATGAAAAGGTAATGCACCAAAACCGATTAATGTAACCTAACCAAAAAAATACTTTATAATCGCCTAAAAAGCGTAGTCGATGGAGCCCCGTCAATTCCGTCCCAGAAATTCCGTAACTATTATTATACTTACAAAGTCGAATCCTGTACTTGTTCTTATTACTTATATTATTGTTTACACACAAATAGTTTTTAACTAGTTTTATCACTGAAATTCCAATATTTTAACTGTTTACAAACACTTAACTTTTATGACCGCCACAAAACACTATTATGAAAAATTTCACAGATAACAATATTTTTCAAATCACAGACGAAATTGTTTCTAGGGTATAGGTTGTATGTCAATGTAGTTAACTATTCTAAATGCATGGACTTGGTAAGTACGACTTCATAATGTAAGTTGGATTGTTTTTTTTATTTTTTTTATCTACATGTTGAGAATTACGGGGTATAATATTATTATACCATGCTACGACTCCATGACGTGCGCTCGCTCCGCTCGCATATTAAATAACACTCTTTGACTTCTGTCCCCGAAGTGCCGGGCCTCTCCAGAACTAATGCACTTAAAAGGAGAGAGTTAACCAGTAACCTCCTTAACCTCCTTCGTCGGCCTACGGCCCGGTGCCCATGCCGCCCATAAATGATACTGCCGCAAGACGGTCGTCGTGGGCAATTATTTTAAAAATTATCTAGGCACGATGTTGCCTCGGCGTAAAATAGGCTGCCACATACCGCAATTGCCACTTATGTTGGTTATTTGTAGCATACCACAAGATGACGCACGCCACAATATGTAGCATGCAGCAATGCCGCACAGTGTTGCCTTGGCGTAAAGCATCCTCTAGGTGTGCTTTGCTCTCTGAACATTCCACACATACGTTATACTCTATGCCAAAATAGTCTGTGGTGTGGTTGAAAATAGTCTATGGTGTAAAATGTCATCTTTTTCAATACAATAATATCAATAATTCTGCAATTAATATCTTCGAAACTATTCATCTCCGACGGTTGAAATTTCACAAATCGTTTTCTTATATTAGTAGGAACCTACAGTAAAAATTACAACATCCTAGGTTAAAGTATCCACTTAAGTGTCTAGCCTTTGTTTATATTTCTACACTCAGCAAATCGATTTAAATACGATTCTTTAACTTGGAAATAGCTGAAATAAAATATTATTATAATTTTCATGTTGTGATATTTACGTCAAGCGTCAAATTGTCAAACTGTCAGTTAGTTTTTTAATTCTCTTTCTGCTCAGTCTATGGTCTAGCTCTATGATTTCTCTTTTTGGTTTGTATAATTTAAATTATTTTTATCAATATGTGTTTAGCCATTATATTTTGTAGATTATTACGATTGTTTACTAAATAACTTAATATTAAATTATATTATAAAATTATTTACGCACTCATGGATATGTCCTGGCCGACTACACTTGTCAGTTGAGATGATGGCGACACTAAGAAAACTAAGATTTGAAAAAGGAAGACTACTTTGGGAGAAACGAGCTGACGGACGGCTGAAAAGACGACTCAAAAATCTGATTTGAAGAGTATCAGAGAGCAGCTTGGTTTTCGCTGTGAGATTCTTAAACTGTCCAGGGGATCCAACGAAAGTTTCTCCTGGGACTTCTACTTCCGATGTTCGGAGGCTAACTACGTGCCTGTCCGTCTACTGGTCTCGCAAGGCTGTCCTACGTCTGGCCCTGAGTTCTGCACTGTCTTGCTGCTGAGCTGTCCTAGTGAACTCTGAGATCTGCGCTGCCGCCGTTTCTACTGCTTCAGAGCTCAACTTCAAGGTTACTCCGGTATCGACCTGCTACCCTGACGCCTGATCCCGTTCTTACAGTGTGGTAAACTCAATATTGTCCATCTAAGTGCGTAAACTTTAAAACTGAGTGCGTGCTAGGTAGTTTTTTTATAACTAGCTGTATTTTTTTATCTTTCCCCTCTATTAAAATTTAATTGAACAAGTCTGCTTATCCATTTATTTTAAATAGGATCAAGTAAATTTGTTACACCTTATCAAGTAATATTAAAAGCTTATGCTTATTTTCACCAACATTAATGCTCCTGAAATAGTCCCTAAATAATATGTGTGGAATTTTCAACGTTTACAGTTTACGGTACGGGGCAGAATAAACTGACTGACTCCGGGGCCTGACCTGACCTTGACAGATACTTATTACTTAGATTTTGGACTGTCCCATTGGTCGAGTAATCGAAAGTATGACTGCTGAGCATGTGATCCTGGCTTCGATTCCAGAGTCGGGCAAAGAGTTATTGGGTTCTTCTGTCAGGAATTTCACTATAGCAGCCACAAAGTCTGTACTTGTGTCTCTGTAATGGCAATAGGCCCGCTCCCTATTATATGAAACTTTGAACTTAGCTGGCGAAATGTGGGTGGCCGTATTATTAGGTACACTTCTACAAAATACGGTGTCTGTGCAATCTGTCCAAACTTGAAAGTCTACATTAAACCGTAGCGTTGAAAATCCAACAACTGATAATTTAATTGAATTGAATTATTTTGTACTTTATTTTGAATTTTTTGAACTGAACTGAATTATATTGAACTAAATTAAATTATTTGTATTTGAAATATATTGAACTCAATTTAATGGAACAAAATTAAATTAAATGGAAACAAATATTTATTGGAATAAAAATAAAAATAATTTGTATGTAATCAAATCTCATCTCTCTCTCATCAGAAAGCTTAAAGTCAAAGGGCAATGGAGAGGGCTATGCTCGGAGTTTCTTTGCGCGAACGAATCAGAAATGAAGCAAGAGAACAAAGGTTACCGACGTAGCCCGAAGAATTGCCAAACTTAAGTGGCAGTGGGCAGGGCACATTGCTCGCAGAACGGATGGCCGATGGGGCCGAAAAGTTCTGGAGTGGCGACCGCGAACCGGAAGACGTTGCGTTGGAAGGCCTCCCACTAGGTGGACCGATGACCTGGTGAAGGTTGCAGGAATCCGCTGGATGCGAGTCGCACGGGACCGGTCAATGTGGCGACACTTGGGGGAGGCCTATGTCCAGCAGTGGACGTCTTTCGGCTGAAATGATGATGATGGTAATCAAATGAAATTAAGATAAGTTTAACTGAATTAAATGGGAATAAATGAATTAAATTAATTTATAATACATCAAATAAAGCCGTCACAGAAGGCTCTGTATTCTGTAAAATCTACCCACAGAGTAAACTGTAAATATATTGAAACCACAGTTTGTTATTGTTTTGTTAAGACGTGGATATTGGTGTGGGTTACATGTTTGTGATCTTTAGTTTATAAGGTTTTTTTTTTGTATTTTCTGTAGCATGTACCTGTTTTATGTCCTTAATAAATAAACTCAGTTTTATTTAGGCATCCATTTAGGTATTTCCTAATATTCGTATAGGGTAGTAAGCTGTACTACTTAGTGTGTAAAATAAACATCCTCTCATAACTCGAGATAGCTTACAGCTCATTTCCATGTGCTCTACATTTGTATATGCTTAAATATTTGAGCGTTTTGTAAACGCTTTGAGAGCGAAGCGTGTGTTCTGTTGACTAGTTTATTGATATCGCAATGCGGGTGCGCGGAAATGGAACCGTATTGTGACGCTATACTACTAAGATTTTACATGGTTTTGTTAACAAGCAAGGCTGTATTTATTGTCAGAGGAGCTCGTGGCTAGATAATAACAGCCACTCGTGTCGATCTACAGGTTAAGCCGCGCTTGTCTAGGTTGATTCGTGGATGGGTGAGCACTCACATACCGAGTTTTCGCCGTGCCTCGGAAAGCACATTGAGCCGTTGATCCTGGCCGTCAATGTAGATCTTTGACAGTAGTTACAGATAATCAGTGGCCCGAAAGTCTGACAACCGGTCTTACCAAGAGGTATCGTACTACCCAGTACTGCTACTACTTACCCAATACCCGGCTGCATCTGGTAAGACTGCAAGCCGATCCCAACATAGTTGCGGAAAGGCTAGGCAGATGAACTCAAACTCAAAGCATTTATTTCAATTAAACCATTTCGGCACTTTTGGCACTTTTGAATGTCAAAAATACAAAAAAAAACAAAGCTACAGGCCTAGTCACAAGATATAATAACTTGAGAAAGTACTGTAGTTGTAGATACTGTAGATGATAATGTGTATTAAGAGCGGCCAACCCACCATACTTTTCGCGAGAATTTTGACAATAGCTCGTGCGTGATTATGCCGTTGTTATACATATATCTTTGATTTTTTTGAACTAATAGGTATCTTGTGGACTATATCTAGGCTTCTATTGAAGCAGAAAATAAAAATTTGTAGAAACAAATTCAGTATAAGCCTCCAAAAATTGCTGTTTTTCACAACTTTTACCTCAAATTTGGCCGTTCATAATGTACTTATAAATTGTAAAAGTAAAGAAAGCAACTTGATAGAAGCCTTGCAAATGTAGTGGAGATTCTAAATAACAAATATTTATTTCACATACTTGTAAGACTAATTCAAAAACACGTATTTCCTGGAACAAGTTTTATAAATTTTTGATCAATATTTTTCGTTCAATGTCCCCGCGTTAGGCGGTATGAGATACGCGGGAGGCAAGTAGTGTGGATTCGGGGCTAGGTAAGACAGGGGAGTTGAAAGAATACCACCGCTGTGGCTCTGAATGAAACAACAAGTTTTCCGAAAAGGGCCCCCTTAACTAACAAACTGTAGGGTTCATTCCTCAGGACTGGATTTGTACCCGGATGTTGGAACAGGTGTTAAGTTACGTAAGGAGGAGTGTTTTAATAGAAACCACATAACTTTTTTAGTATTACGTAGTTGTAGGTTTTCTTCGTATATGTTTGATGGAGAAATGGCTTCCAGTATTAAAACTTGACTACTCCTAAGATAACAACAACACCAAGAAAGTCGGTACGTTATTGAAAAGTTGTAAGTTGAGATGCTTCAGGAAATATAAGTTGCACCCACTTTTTAACTGGCAATGTGGTTTGCAGAAAGCTTAAGGCGGCTACAGGAGCTAAATTAGCAACTCTATTTGTGGTGGTTCAAACTTCGTTTGAAATACTGTTAGAATAACGTTCTGATCAGCTTGCACTACAAAGTGGTTGTTACGTCAGTCACTGCGGGCCGAATGGTTTGAAATTAGTGTTTTTGCGATTCGAAAAAAAAAACTATTGATTGGACTAAAAAAATAAAACACTATAATGTTAATATGTTGCTTGTAGAATTATTGGTTAAAATTTAGTATCGTGCGGCACGCGGAGGGGGTAGGGGGGTGGGGGGAGGGAGGGGGGTACCCTCCTGGCCCCTGGTACCACTCCCATGATTAGGCAATGTACGGTTCCTGAGAAAAACTTCTAAAGCGCAGCCGAATTATTTTCCAAAAACAGATCGCATGTATTTTAGTATGGTTTTTAATCGTTAAAATAAACTTTTAGAGATAAGTTTTTTTACGCAACTGAAAAGATTGTGGAATCTTAACTAGCAAAAACACTTACACACGCACAAACTCACTCACACACTGATACACCCCACACTCCACACAACCACACAGAGACACTCACACACTCCCCCTCATGCACACCCACTCACACTCACACACACACTTCCACCCCACCCCCCTTTTTTTACGAAAGCTTAAATGTTGGTTATATTGTATTGATAGTTTAAGTGTGGAACAAGTGTTTTCTTGTTTATATGGGCGTTGATAGTTGCGACACAGTTATAAACTTTTGTAGCTATCATGGTTTCCAATGTAATTGTGCCAACTGTCTATGTTCCAAAAAGTTTGTGTTATTTTTTTTATCGAGTTAAATTAGTTGTATTATGTTTTCAAAACACTATCGTTTTAGCATAATATTATCATGAAGAATATCATATATTTTTCTGGTTTTGTTTATTGCAGTGAATCATATGCTTTTTTGCATTATAAATCTCGCGTTTAGCTCCTGCAGTCCCATAAACCTACTTCCTTCTTCTTTACTTATCGTGTGGTTAGTGCCAAACCTGGTGTCAGAATTTTTAAGCCACCCATGGGCCTCTGCCTTGGCTTCACATGCCATCGAGAAAAATATTTCTCAGACATGTTGGTTTCCTCGCAATGTTTTCCGTCACCGAAGCAAATGATAATTATACAATACGCACATGAATCCGAAAAATCAGAGGTCTTGGATTTGAACTAGAGACCTATGACTTAGCAGTCACACCAAAATAAATAAAATAAATATCGCTGGACATTACACACAGTGCCATCTAGTGCCACACTAAGCAAAGAGGCTTGTGTCGTGGACACCAGATAGTTAATATACTACATAGATACTTTTTCTTCACAAACTTATTATAAGTACATATAAACATCCATGAGTCGAAAATAAATGTCCATGCTCATCACACAAACATTTGATTTCGGGATTCGAACCTGGGACACTAAGAACATAAGGAGACCTCACTTCCGCTGTGCTATTCGGGTCGTCAAACACACCACAAGGCTATCAATGCCTAACTTACTAAAAAATAACTGACATGATATTCCAATACCCAAGAACTAGAGCTAGAGAAAAAAACATGAACATATTTGTACAATGACTGGTTTAGTTTGTTGTAAAAAGATAATAAACGCATTTTTTTGTAAAATTTGTATTTTTAGGGTTCCGTACCCAAAGGGCAAAAACGGAACCCTATTACTAAGACTTCGCTGTCTGTCCGTCTGTCTGTCACCAGGCTGTATCTCATGAACCGTGACAGCTAGACAGTTGAAATTTTCACAGATGATGTATTTCTGTTGCCGCTATAACAACAAATACTAAAAACAGAATAAAATTATTTCAAATAATGGTACGGAACCCTTCGTGCGCGAGTCCGACTCTCACTTGGCCGGTTTTTTTAATCATATCAATAGGCGATTCGTCTAGCAACCTATCACTATTATGATTTCCTTTACCATCGTATAAATGATACGTAAAATGTATTGACGAAGCAAGGGACCCAAAACGAACCAAAACAGACCCACGAGCTCCTCGGGAAAAGGCTAGGCAGATGATGGGGGGTCTTGTGAAGTCTTGTCATGAAAAAGGTTGAAAAACACTAATTTAGATATAATACGTAAAATGTATTGACGAAGCAAGGGACCTAAAATAACTCCGTTACCAATATTAAACAGATCATCTAATCACGGTCCCTTCATACCCGGGTCAGGCCAAAAAGCAAATTCGGGCGATTGTCAATCAAACGCGCAATCTAATCGCACGACAAAGACACGCGATCAAGTCGTGCGACAGCTGCGACAAAGACGCATTTACATGACAAAGGCAGGGCGAAGCGTGAATGTGAGGAATGAAGTACCGACACTTCCGCTTTGTTATAGATACGAAAAATAATACGGAAATATGTTACTATTTAGTTGTCTGATAACTAAACTGTTTTTTCTACTTTGGATACTAAATTCTAGCTCGTTGGTCGAGTGGCAAGCAATTGCTGAGCATGATGAAGTCATGGGTTCGATTCCCGGGTCAAGCAAAGTGTTATTGAGTTTTTCCATCAGGTATTTCCTTGAAAGTTTAAGCAGAGGTGGTATAACTATAGTACACCCACATTTCGCCAGGAAAGTGTTAGTGGTGTGTATGTGTTAGTGTGTGTGTTGTGTGTGTGTGTGTGTTTTGTCTGTTGCTTTTGTTTCTGGTATACTACTTCTTGGCTTACCAAGGTAGTAAAAGATAGATTAGAATATTTACTCTTTATTATGTACACCGTAAAAATTACAGATACAAATGTAAAACATGGGCGTTCTTAGCGCTAAAAGGTATAGGTATTATTCACATTGAACCCCTGAACTATTTACTTTACACGATACTAATGTAAGCACCTGCATACGTATTCGTAAAGGAAGCATTACGTATGCAATATTATAAACATTTATGTAAAATGGATTATCGAGCTTCGAGCGTCGAATCGGAAGAGAACTGGCGATTGGATTTACATGAGAGCGACGTAAAGGTATGCGTCGAATTCCAGTGATTCTGAGAGAGGTACAGAGGGCATTATTAATGCTGTTTTGTTCGATTGCCGTTAAAGAACTCCATTTCAGTAAAATTTCAGTCAGAATCTGCATTATTTTTTTTAATTTATCAGCATCCGTTATTATTGAAAGCCGACTTGTAATCAAGCTGGAAAAAGGCTGGGCTGATGATGATGGTCTGATTTATTTTTTCACACACTGATAATGCATGTTCACCTAGTAATTGTTTACTTTCACTCATGCTTCATGTGAGTAGGCTGCCATCGATATGAAAATAACTCTATTTCGACTGCGACGAAAAAAATCTATTGAGTATGGAATAAATCTATAGTCTCCGCCAGATAAGTAAGAATTAAAGGTCATTAACCCGCATACATTTATTCAAATACGTAATTCCGAAAACAGAAATAATGATATAAACTTGCCCCGAAACGACCTCTACGTGATCCTTGACTTTTTCTACTAATAAAAAACGATCATAATGTATTGTCGGGGTACCTACGCAGAGAAATTAAGAAAAGAGCAATGACCTTTAATTCTGGCGGAGACTATAATTATACCTTGCGCTCTCGGCAATAGAACCCACGCTCAGCAATGTCGTTTGCCACAAGACTAACGAAGTAGTCTCTTAAATCTGCCCATATTTATTTAAGTCATTGGTTCAAACTCGGGACCTATTACTTGGCAGTCCAACAGTCACTACACTACACTACATCAGCCCATAACGTCCACTGCTGGACATAAGCCTCTCCCATGATGGGAGGAATTTGCCGTAATCTCCACGCTTGGCAGGCGGATTGGAGATCGCAGTGATGAAAGACTAACAGAAAACGCTGCTGCCCATTCTCTGGTCTACGGAGGCGCAAGGTGTTCTGCCTCAGACATTAGTCGCCTTATACGACACCCGTGAGTGTAATGGGTTGGTTCTATTCTACTCTGCCGGATACCACATGGCTTAACGGCGGTCACACCACTAGGTTAGCATTGCTGGTAATTTAAGATCCGTCAAATATTAAGGACATTAAAGATTTGTCAGCATACCTATAAAGGACTGTGTGAAGAATGATATGGCAAGAAAATAGGTCTCTGGTGAGATGACGAGTATAAGAGAAACAAGGCCAAGTAGAAGTAAGAAGTAAAGGAAGAAGGAGGGGGAAGTAGTTTTCAAGGGTTTTCACCCTGTAAATCCTCCTTACCGATGTCGGTAACTCGCCGTTACCGACATCGGTAAGGAGGATTTACAGGGTGTAAAAGACCTCATCACGAAGCCGTCAACCAAGCATTCTGTACATCAAATTAAGTAACTTTACGCAAAAATTATTGCTGGGAAATGACTTTTTTTTTGGGGTGAAAAAACATGTTTTGTGATAGAACTCAATGTAACGTACTCAAAACATTGTGTGTGCTGATGGATTGATTGAATAGTACGGGGGTCGTGGAGGTGTTTAAAGTAAAAATATTACATTAAAAACTTGTATTTAAAAAAAAAGAACCTGTCAAAAAGTTGGACCTTTGACCCCCAATATCTCCGTAACTAGAAGGTTCCCAGGTATGGTGTAGAACAAAAAAATGATCGCAATGACGGGGAAAACAAGTGCCTTTCGGCTTCGTTAAGAGGTGTTTTACACCCTTTATGTAAGATAAGAAGATATGCTGCGCCGACCTTAATTAAATTGAGTTAAGAGTAGAAGAATGATGATGAGAATAACGATTGTCTTTTTTAAACTTTCACGATCATAACACATTATAATACACATGTAAACCGGTATTTATCGCGAATTTTACCTTTAATATAAGCCCGAAGTTTCGACCGGATTGCACCAACCGTGGTCGCGGGAAGACTGAAGTACTGGAGGTACCGTCACAGCAAAGCGAAGGTGTTTATTTAACTACCCTCACTTGATCTTCATAAATGTTAATTAGGGCCGGTTCACACTAGGACAGCACACTACACTAACAGTGTCCGCATACTGAGATGATTTCACTTGACGAATACACTTAGTGATCACTGGATTCCAAGCGGAAGAGAGTCTGAAGTCGTCTTCGCAATTGAAAAAAAAAAAACCGGCCAAGAGCGTGTCGGGTCACGCTCAGTGTAGGGTTCCGTAGTTTCCCGTCCGTCACAATAAGTGTTCCCACTTATGAGTATGTAAAAATGCTTGCATATACGAATATACTACAAACTTAGTCCAGAAATTATTTTGTACAACTTTTTGTCTTTTTTGTACAAAAACTGTTGTTTCCATCAAGTTCAAAATAATTTTCCTAGAAAGTCCTTATAAAGTTCTACTTTTCAGATTTTTTTAATATTTTCTAAACTTATGGTTCAAAAGTTAGAGGGGGGGGACACATTGTTTTTTGCTTTTGGAGCGATTATTTCCGAAATTATTGACATAATCAAAAAAGAATTTAAAAAAACCCCTATTCATTTTTAAATACCTTTCCAATAATATGTCACACGTTAGGGTTGAAATTAAAAAAAACATCACTTCCCACTTTACATATAGGGGGGCTACCTTAATAAAACATTTTTTTCCAATTTTTATTTTACCACTTTGTCGGCGTGATTGATATACATATTGGTACCAAATTTCAGCTTTCTAGTGCTAACGGTCACAGAGATTAAGCGAGGACGGACGGACAGACATGGCGAAACTATAAGGTTCCTAGTTGACTACGGAACCCTAAAAATACCCGTTTTCATATGTTTTATAATGAGAATAATGATGATAATGATAATAGACTGTGTTCACTATTCTTTTTCACCAGTTTGATAAGAAGTAAAGCCTCCATTAGGCTCTAACATGTCCAGCACATTAAGAACCGCCGCTTTCCACAAAGACTAGTGATTTTTATTCTCCGAGTTCAAATGCAAAGTTCAATCGTTTATCGGAATCTGCGATCGTCGCCGTTTGAGCGTCGCTTATTTACATAACAACGACGGTGTTGCCAACTGCGTGGACGTGACGGATGAGCTGAGAGTGTTGCCAGTCTGCCGGGGAATATCGCCAGATGGGGATAATGTGGCTAGATGGGAATAATGTAGTTAGATAGGATTGTCAGAAAAAGCTATTTCGACATTATACAGTACATTTTTTCATTCGAGAGAAACGTAAACGTTCATTTCAATGTAATTTTATTGGTTTCGTGTGGACATGGAATGCTACAAAAACGAACACTGATTAGAGTGACCCCGTCAATAGTTTAGAGACCCTATCAGTATGTTTAAAAAACTTTTTTGTTTAATTCCAATTCAATAACTTTACTCTTGCAGCGGTGGCCCAGTGGTGGCGGCCCCGACTTACGAACAGTAAGTCGTGGGTTCGAACCCAGACAGGCACATTGCTTTGTCTAATTTATTTCATTACCGCTGCTCTCAAAACGGTGAAACGGAAACGGAAACGGTGCCGGTTTTTTCATCGTGAAGAAACCGGCATGTCCTAGAACTGAAAAATTCGTGACATCTACCAATCCGCACTGGGCCCGCGTGGAGGATTATAGCTCACTCCCTCTCATAGAGAGGAGGCCTGTGTCCCAGCCGTGGGAACATTAATAGGCTGATGATGATGATGATGAACTTTACTCTGATTCACGGATCAATTGTTGTTGTGGTTTGTTACAATCCATTCGTTACACCCCCGGCTGGCCTACTAAAGACCTCAAAACTCATGTTTTAAAAACTTAACGTAAGATACACTTGTGTATTTTAAAGCTTTTTTATAAATCAACAGTAAAGGAAGGTTTTGTCAAAAAAAAACTCTTTCACTCTCATTTCTTTAAGTTTTTCACGTGTATTCTTTATCCAGGAAACACATTTACATAAACATTACATCACGCCTGTAATCCACGAAGGGTTTGACAGAGGTGTTCCTAATAGAACACCCACATTTCGCCAGTTATGTTTCATCATCATCATCATCAGCCTATTAATGTTCCCACTGCTGGGACACAGGCCTCCTCTCTATGTAGTTATGTTTAAGTCCCATGTAATAGGGGCCGGGCCTATTGCCATCAAACGGGCTCAAATCCAGCTGCTACTGAAAAATTTGCCTGATCTGGGAATCGAACCCAGGACCTTATGCTCTGCAGTCGCGCTTGCAACCACTAGTGAGGTAGTGAACAGAAACAGTCCGCCTATGTACCACTCTTGTACATGAAGTTTAAATAAATAAATAAATACATAAATAAACAAATAAATAAATAAATAAATACATAAATAAACAAATAAATAAATACATAAATAAACAAATAAATAAATAAATATTTAATCTTACCAAAACTCACACATCATTAACAAACCTACTCAACTATTCATCTCACGTGACTTCCAAACTTAATAAGTCCAACACAAGCCAGTCAATCGATTATAATGCTCTGATCTAATCGTGCTATTAACGGCGGAGCCAAATGGCGTCCGATTTGCATGAGAACGGCTCGGCCGAGAGTCTCACTACTAAAAATAGACGACGACACTCGAGCAGTGTCTTGTGTCATGTTGGTAATGGACAATAGATAAGTTCCTGAAATATTGGTGTTTAATTACAAGTTGATGTATTTTCAGGTAGTTTTTTTTATTAAGTTGTATAATGAGATAAGATAAGATTTTTTATTTGTCCAAAACATGGGTATACACACACATAGCATGCAAGATGTTACATCAAATTATAATTATGACAGTCCTGTTTTGCCTGAACGACGCGACGTACAAATATAAGGTTTCGGACGCTACACAGCATCAAGTGATTTTAAATTCGTCCATTACATTATAGCAAATCCAGCAGTTGACGATCCAATTTAGACCATACTTAAACTAAAAGGTACCATAAAATACAATCAAATAGTGTCATAAGGTCATCATAGTAAATAATACAAATAAAAAAATCAAAATTAAATGTTAAAGCAAATATTAATAAAATTAGGATGTCATTATACGTGTCAAATTAATTTGTCAGTCAGAAATTCGTCAGTGCTGTAATAGACTTTCTGTAACAAAAGGTCTTACCCAGAGGTTACCCAGGTTGAGACAACTAATCGTAAGTCTTTTTTGTCTTTTCCGTAATCGTTTTCGCTGATTGAATCTCACTTTCTCGAGGCCCACGGTATGACAGAAGAGGCCTATGTCCAATAGTGGACAATTGGCTGACTCGATTGATTGTTGTCAAAGGTAGTTAAGCAATTTCAAGGTCGACTACACACAGTAATCACTCCCCCAAGTCATGTAATATTTGTAAAATATAATACCTAATACGGCGAGATGATTTAGACGCGTATCACGAGGGCTGGTGAATATCTGAAGTGAGTATCTGGAGCCGTGTGGTATACGGCAGAGTAGAATAGGACCAACCCATTACACTCACGGATGTCGTATAAGGCGACTAATGTCTGAGGCAGAACACCTTGCGCCTCCGTAGACCTGAGAATGGGCAGCAGCGTTTTCTGTTAGTCTTTCATCACTGCGATCTCCAATCCGCCTGCCAAGCGTGGAGATTAAGGCCGCAACTCCTCCCATCATGGGAGAGGCTTATGTCCAGCAGTGGACGTTATGAGCTGTTGTTGTTGAGTATCTGGAGTATCTGGAAGGATATGGGGGAGGCCTTTGCCCAGCACTGGGACATTCAAGGCTAAAGAAAAAACTAATTTTTGTATTTGGCTTGTAGCCTTTCCAATGAATTAAACAATAAATAATAGCCATGATGATTATTGAGCAGTTTGTTCACTTAATGCAAATGCATTCGATTACATATTTTCATTGAAACACAAGATTTTGATCACGGATTTACTATGTACCTATATTTCTAGTTTATTTAATACTTGTGTGTAATTTGATGTTATTAAATCAATAAACAGTTATTTATTTTACCGGGTAGAGAAAGTGTTGTTGGATTTTCCATAAGGAAATTCCCAGTACGGACACTGACTCCGGATTTGTGCCTGGTGATAGCAAAAGGCTCTCCCCCAGCTACATGGGACTTAAAAATAACTAGCGAAATGTGGATGTTACATTAGGTACATATCTACCTGCCGTCACCTCCTTCTGCGAAGCAGTAATGCTAGAGAAGGAGGTGGCGGATCGTGAGAGGGAGAGAACTTCATGTCCCGGCCACCGCGTTAAACGCACCGGGCGTTGGAGGCCACCGTGGCCACCGTAGGCGCGGGCCTGTGAACGGGGAGCTATGGGCTAGCTCACCGTCCGTCCGTCTCATGACGACAGGCCGTGTCGACGGCGCGTTCGTGTTCCACGCGCACCTCAAAGAGAGTCAGCAAAAGGAAGGGGTCCGCAAGGGCCGATACCTGCCGGGGCTGCGGGACTGTTCGAAAGAGATACCGTGGCCCCGGAACACAAAGGGCGATAAAGGAACATGGATGGGTTTTAGTCAATAAAAGTCTGACACTCCCTCCTGTTCAGCCCAGAGCGATGATGATTTCCCATTCGAAAAAATACATGTCTGCCTAACCCTTCGGGGATCACATGCTTGATGTTATGCGTGAAAATTACAATCTAATGTTCGTTTATTTATTTTTATAAATCTTCTTTTAGTTACTTTAAATTCAGGGAATGCATACTGAAAAATACGGTTGTCATAAACATATTGCAACTATCCGCTGTTTGAATATTTTTTACAAGTTTTTTTTTTGCATCATGTAACCATTCATATTGGTTTTTGTACGGAATATTAAAAAACAAAACTTTTCAGATGTTATTTTACTTCAACACAAGTTTTAAGCTTTACTTCATTCATCCATAATCACAATGTTTTGAGTGCGTTACATTGAGAGCGACCGTAAACCATGATTTTTCTCACCAAAAAAAAAAGTTATTTCCCGGCAATAATTTTTGCGCAGTGCCACTTAGTTTGATGTACAGAATGCTTGATTGACGGCTTCGTTAAGGGTCTGTTTACACCCTGTATGTATATCTAGCGAATAGAGTTCTTTTATTAAATAAGTTATATCATAACCTACATAACACGTCATATCAAGTTCCCTATCCCAAATAACAGCAAACATCAAAAGCGACAAGCGTAAACACGTATTAATAAATTAATACAAACAGATGATTAACTCCAATACGATTACCTCCATTTAATCAGATTAATATTAATTAACGTCGCTCGATTAACCCAGTTCATAACACAGTTTCCCGAGAATATCAATTGCTAGATGGATAATATGTAGAATTGATTGCGAATTCAGTTAAGTTACCATTAACTAAGTAACAACAGGAGGTGATCGGACAGAACCAGAGTTGTAGCTCACAGAATAAGTAAGCTGAAGTAGCAATGGGCTCTTCATATTAGCCGCAGAACCGATGACCATTGGGGTAGACGTGTTCTTGGGTAGAGACTGCGAATCTGGGATGGACGAAAGTGGGACGCCCTCAGGCTCGGTGAGCGACGATTTTCGCAGACTAGCAACTGGATGAGAGTTGCTGAAAGTCGATTTGAGTGGCTTGCGATTGAGGAGGCCTATGTCCAGCAGTGGACTACTGTAGGCTGATGATGAAGTAACAACAAAGTGCTTTCTGTAGCAGTGAGTTACCATACCGCCAAGAGACGATTTCAGCGGCACCATCATCTCCTTCTTGATTCTGTTCTCCTAGTACTTTCTGTTCAAATTTAAAATTGAGTTCTCTCGTAACAAACCTTAGTGTGCCAGAGAGAGACAAAAAATAGCAACATCAACAAATGGTTTCCTTGTAACTTTGGGAGCTGACTGTACTGTACAAAAAACAGTTGAAATTTATGGTTGACGAAATGGGATTCAATGTATGGAGATTAAAATAGTTACGAGTTGACACACTTTTTCACTTGTTTCGCACGTCTTTTGTTTAGTTGTCAAAATGGGAAAGTTACGAGAGGGGCCGGAACCACTCTGCGCTGCTACTAAAAAAACTCTGTTATCGGCTTTTTCCCTAAGATTTTTTGCCTTTGCTTAATCTGTGAATTGAACCCAAGATCTGACGCCCTGATGTCGCGCTTGCGACAACAATACCAACAGAGCGGTTTAAAGAAACGAACCGATTGCAATGTAAGTTTCTCGTGGCTAAATCAAACGAATGTCTTTTCATTGATCTAAAAGCGAGCACGACTACTGCTTCTTAAACTATGCATGGAGAGATATGCATTTGTATGCCAGTCAGGCATCCATGCATAGCGTAGAAATTCTCGTTTTTATAATAAAGCTAAGCACGTGCAAGTCACATGTGTGTAGCTTGAGTAGCTGCTGTGTTAGAAGTTTTCTTAACTTTAGGTATAATATAACTGAGTGTAGTCAGGCTAGCTGTATTTTAAAAGCAAGCAACAGACTCCATTTTACATGCATCACGAGTTTACTTTACTAATATTTGCAAAACTTCATATTTAAACAGAACCTAAGGGCCTAAGCACACGGCATATTTTAAACGCGCAGACGACGCGCAGATGACGCGCGTAAGCGCGCTTCGAACGAGATTTGAACGCGACCTTGTAATCTAAGCACACGGGGCGATCTTGAAACGCGCGTCTACTGCGCGTATACGCGCAGATACAGTGATACAGATGCGCTGTAGTCGCTCGTAGCTTCTGCGCTTTGGTCAGAGACTCTTCGTCAGTTGTGCAATGGCACCGGTTGAGACAACACTGCTTACGCTGGCTTTGACCCTTTGTATATACGCGCTTCAAATGAGTTTCGAACGCGTTTCACATGCGCGTTTGTATCGCGGTTTACGCACGTTTGAATCTATAAAAACGCAAAAATCGGCATCTACGGCGCAGAAAACGCGCGATCCTGAAACGCGAGTCATCTGCGCGTTTAAAATACGCCGTGTGCTAGGGATCTAACATCCTTTGACAATTTACTTCTAGAAAACAATCGATACCTGAATGACCAAGTACAGTCGCACCGAAAGTTACATCACTTGTAATGACAACGCTCATTATTCCTGAGCCCTCAAACGCCTTTGTTAGTCAGTGTACCTGTGATGTCACTTGCAAGGTGACCACACTTACTATTATACTAGGAATCAGTGGTGCTGGACATTTGAAAGCCGATTGTTGGAACGAATTGGTTCGCAAGTTATGGAAATTAGCGATTTTGATTTGAAAAAGAACTTTTGTTTTCTCTGAAGCCTGCTCGCACAGGGAGAGTTACTCGTATATCGTTTTAAAGACACTTTAGAAAGTGAAAATCTACCAACAGTAATGATGATGGAAAACTCAAAAATGTACAAGGCTCTGTAGGCAGAAAATAGATTCTTCTTCTTCGTCGTCACACTCTTGGCAGAGTGGTCGTGGTCGTGACATCAAGGATGGTGGCAAGCTTCACAATCCGTCGCCATTCATCCCGTACTGTGGCTTTTCTTGTGCATTCGTGAAGTGGACCATTGATTGCAGTTTTGACTTGGTCGGTCCAACGCATTGGTGACCTACCGCGCGCTCTTGTGCCTTCAACCTTTCCCTGAACTACAAGTCGCTCCACAGATGTGTCTTCTTGACGTGTGATATGTCCAAAGAAAGTGAGGATACGACTTTGAACGATGGAAGAAAGACGCTGTTTGATTCGAAGTTCCTGGAGGATTGAGACGTTGTTCGGAACTGTGTCCAGGTTATGCCAAGCATTCTCCTCCAGCACCACATTTCAAAGGTGTCTATCTTCTTTTTCTCGCTTTTTCTTAAAGTTCATGTTTCAGCACCGCAAATAAATATGGGAAACACTAAACCCCTGATAAGTCTCACTTTAGTGGCCTTTGTGATGTTTCTGCTTCTCCATATTTTTCCAAGCCGATCCATGGAGGACCTGGTAATAGCCATGCGCCGTTAGATCTCTTCCACGCATCCACCGCTGCACCAGAAAATAGATACGAAATATTAAAACGTTTGAAAGCGATTGTGACTTACGTTGTCCCTCTGCTTATGTCTTGTGCCAAGTCCATTATTATTGGCCATATTATTAGTAGTTGCCCGCAGGAGCGTCGTATTGTCCGCTAATTAATGAAATTGCATGTTACGCCATGAATAGCTGCTTAGTTTGTTATCAAACGTCCAGGCACAAAGGTATATAACAACACAACACAACACACACAACACACACATTAATTCAACACATTAATTCTAAAATTCGGAGAATTTTAGAATTAATGTGTGATGAGGCTAGTATTTATGGACGCTCTTGGTATTTAGTTTTGTATACAGGATGTTATTTGTTTAACATGTGTAATGATGTAACCAAGATTTTGTAACAATTTTTGATTTAAAAGAGTGTCCATGGAGTTTCTTGCCCGTTCTTCTCCATAGAGATCTACGCTAGGAAATGGGCCACTACAGTACTTTATCAAGTTATTATGTCTTGTGACTGGGACTGTAGCTTTTTTTTTGTGTTTTTGACATTCAAAAGTGCCGTAATGGTCTAATTGAAATAAATGCTTTGAGTTTGAGTTTGAATAAAAATAAAAATCAATAACATCTCTAAGTTAAAGTGATGTTTATCATCGTCATCTCGACCCAGCCTTTGCCAACTGTGTTGGAGATGTCTTCTAGTCTGACCGGATCCAGCTAAAGTAAAAGCTAAAGTTCTGGTACGCTACGTAGTTATACCAGAACTTTACATGGGGTGACTGTCTATCTGACCTGACCTCCACAACCCAGTTTTTACGTGATAATATGATGCCCCTCGATAACGTATGTTGAACGTACAGTAGGGCCAATTTAATAGACCACATTTGACATCTATCACTTTAGTACTAACATAATATATAATATGTAATCATAATAGAAAATAGTTAAGCAATTGTGTAGTTCTAACTTCGAAAAAATAAATAATATTTTATGCCAGCTGTTGCAAGAATAAGTTGTTGTATTTTGATAAAGTGTCAAATGTGGTCTATTAAATTGGCCCTACTTGTAATTATAACAATACTAGCTGTTACCCGCGACTCCGTCCGTGTGGAAATTTTGATGTGCATGTGTAAAAAAATAAGTAAAGGTAACAAACAAACAGATTTACTTTCACATTTATATTATTAATATAATAGTATAGATTTAAAAATCGCCACTCATGGAACCCATTGAGACACGTCTTAATCAACCACTAAACGTATAAAATCTTTTGAGCAAACGTAAATACGTATTTATTTCAATAAACAAGCTCAAACAAGTAACAACACATACAATACAGGTTATATTACGACAATACCGTGTCCTTTCATAGCACATAGTAACGGGAGCGCGCATATAAAATATATTTTCACGAGCCACGAGTGCGGCGGAGTACACCACGCATCAAAAGCAATGCCATCCCAACAAAACCTACAAACGATTATAGATCTTATACCTTGGCTACTAAGTTCTAAAATCCCGTCAAAGGTTTCAGCAAACGATAGATATAGGTGTGGTTACGGGTGCAGTGCAAATGGAACTATATACAAGTATTATAGTGAGTTCTATTGCAGACATTTACCAGAAGAGTTTTTACTATGTAAATACGTATAGATAATTGGTTCTGTGTAGCGCAAATGATCGGTATTGCTTTACAGAGGAATATTTTCGATAACAGTGTTATTTAGCAAAACTGTCTGTTTTAAAAATCGTTTTGTTGGTCCACGTATGCCAAGCTACGCGCGCGCTACGGCGTAGCAGCTACGGCGTAGCAGCTACGGCGTAGCAGCTACGACGTAGCCGATCGCGTAGCGTCGCCTTGTCATTATCAGTCTACATCGGTCTACTACTGGACATAGGCCTCCTTAATCGCACGCTACTCAACTCGATTCTCAGCAACTCTCATGCAGTCGCTACCAACCACCCTTCGAAGGTCGTCGCTCAATCGGGCCTGAGGGCATTCCACCGTACGCTTGCCGATTCGCGGTCTCCACTCAAGTCACTCCCATTACTTCAGCTTACTTATTCTGTGAGCTATGTCGACAAGTGTCACCTTATAATGCTAATACACCAAAAAATATAACGAAAAAAGAAGAACAGAAACGGAACTTATAACTTCTAATTATTATTGCCACCAATTGATTATTTGGGCAAATTTTCAAGTTAAACTTCTATAAATGATCTGTAGGACAGCATGTTACACGAATGTAACAATGGAATAGTAACAAAATGTATCCAATATTTGACACAGCTATGTTGTTATTAAATATATTTCAGTTTCTATGCGTTTACAAAGATATCATGTTTATTTTTGTGCACAGTAGTGAAGCTGCCAAGTTCTCATAGGTGCATGGATAGTACGCTTGCCAAGTTCGCGGTAATCTTGGATTGTATTTTACTGAAGATTAGTTTTGCATTAACTGAGCCGGATGTATTTGCAAGACTTCATATTCGATTTGAATTATGGTACTACTTGTTGGTAACCTCTCATAAAACCCATTTGCAATTTGCATCAATAAAATCGCACTGTTAAATCAACGCTAAACTTGATATTTATTATTTCAACTAATGAGTATAATAGTATTTAGGCATTAACTTGGGCTTGTGTCAGTGGAGACAGGCATAAAAAATAAAGTGTCAATTCAATTATAGTACACAAATAGGGTTTACAGAAAACCTCTGTAAACTCTATTTGTTTTGTAAACATTAAATGTAAAGTATTTGTCCAGCAAGGTATCATCAGAGACCAACACAAGTTTATTTTAGTTTGATATCGTCACAAGTTTTACAAAGCTTAAAGTTTTAGTGTCCCTAGACTCCAAAGAACCGTTTTCATTAAAATAAATAGGTTTAGTTCAAAAGCTTCGGATAAGCAAAGCGTCTGTTCAATTTTTGAACATTTTGTTTAGATAACTTTAACAATGAAATGAATCAAATTAATTGTGTTTTAATTAAGTTGCTTTAAGTTGTAATTGAAAATATGCATTGTTCATTAATCTAGCCTCAATCGCTTGAGCTGGAAAGATATCTGTCCTTGATTACTCTGCCCTGGAGTGTAAAAGTGGTGCTGTTTCACAAACAATGGTGGACTAAATATCATGTCCTGCATGTCCTGTTGTTTGTTCATTACAGGAACTGATATAGTTGGTGCCAGTTGAGATGAGAATAGCGGTCATTGCCCTTTCCCTAATATCTCTTCGTACGAACCCAAACAAATAAAATATGTATCGTTTTTCATTACAAAAAATGTTGAAGATCACGATAGATGATGATTCCAGACTTGAACAGGCTTATTTTTTGGTTTTTTAAAGTTAAGAAGTTTAATAAATTTTGGTGGGTCAATGACCGCTATTCTCATCTTAACTGGCACCAACTATATACACCACTGAAGGCGTTAAATTGGTGGCTCAGTTCTGGGCAACACAATTTAGATTGCCATCGACATGCTTTGAAGAAGATGCTGTACTGGTTTACAGAGAACATTGAGTAAATACTGTTTTGTGTTTGCTGCATCCGGTTAGACTGGAAGCCGACCCCAATATAATTGGGAAAATGCTAGGCAGATGATGATGACTACTTTCTAATGACAATTTATTGGTTCATCATTGGTGAGATGCAGAGTCATCTGTATGGAAAGTAAAAAGTCGTTTCTTTTTTGGAACGAATCTCACCATCGAATACCAGCGCTGTGACTTTTTTTTTAAATGTCACAGCACCTTGCTGAGATAGGAGCCTTTTGGCCTTACACAGGACCATTTTGATTGTTTTTTTTTTTATTTTTTCTCTTGTTGACTTTTTTATATAATTTTGTCATTTCTATTGTATCTTTTTGTTTCTGTTTATCCTGTGTGAGTTCAATAAATACTTTTCTTTCTTTCAAATGGACTGAACGCGATTACCTCGTCTAAACTGCGTTCAGGTATGGACAGTGTCATGATCATTTCCAGAAGCAAGTGACTGGATATTATTCGTATATGCCATTGATCTAATCAATATATAACTCTGATTCTCTACAAATACTCAAATGAAAAAATCTGCTTTTATGTCGTAGAAAAATAATATTTACAAAAGTTTCATCAGAATTTCTCACACAAATGACCGCTTCAAAACTTCTCAAGGAACCGTTTCAACGTTTTTCCACTAGGGTTCAAAGTTAAAAGTAAATTGTTTCACAGAAAACGTTAGTTAATTTAACCGACAGACGTAATCAGTGGACGGGCGGCATCTTGTTAAGTTGTAATTAGCGTTCCCTTTGACAATCTGTGTAGTTAAGTAAGAATTTAAGTACGGTCCTAGGACTTGGTGGTAGAAAAGAGAAAATTAAACCTTAATGTTGAAATGGTAAGGTTGAATTTAGATTGAGTGGGTGGTGAACCTCGGAAACAGAATTCCATGCTTATTGGGTTTTTGGTTTATGTGTCCGGGTTTTAATTGTCGAGGTAGAGCTGATCCGTCGAGAGGTAATTTGGTCCACAAGAATTCAAGATGGTGAATGATCGTTGTGTTCATTAGCAGTTATTTGTGGACGTAGATTTTCTTTTGTCAGAAAATCTTAAATTTGCATGCATAACATCACGCCTGTAATCTACGTAGGGTTTGGTAGAGGTTTACCTAATACACCCACATTTCGCCAGCTATGTTTAATTCCCATATAATAGGTGGCAGGCCTATTGTCATCAACTGGGCTCACATCCAGACTCCGTGGCTGCTACTGAGAAATTCCCGATGGAAAAACCCAATAGCACTTTGCCCGACCCCGGAATTGAACCCAGCACCTCATGCTCAGCAGTTGGTGCGTATAGTTTAACGTTAGATTCTAAAAATATGAAAATGTTGATAAAAAAACCGATACGCTGCGGTAACCTCAAAAATGGAGGGTCGCTGATTCGAAATAAGTAATATTCTAGAAATTGAACAGCCTGACGGTGAACAGTTAGAAAACACCCCTAGGTAGGTACTTGAGAGGCTTACCTTGCTGGCCACGTCTGCGATCAGCTCCAGAGGAACTGCTTCAACTGCACTCAAAGCCGAAGCCCACTTCACACACCGAAGTTCATAGTTAAAAAATGTTATTGCAATTGCGACGGGCCGATGGACCCGCGGGTTTTATACCTGGACAATCTCAGCGATAATTTGAGATGATACCAGAGATGGATCCTTTTAGTTTTTGGATGGTCAGCGGACAGCACACGCGGCGGCGATATTATGCGCAGACGCCATCTTGACTTTTTTTTTACTATTACGTGAAGATAGTCACGAAATGCAATGCGGCCAGTGGAACTTCACACTGGTTGAGCTCCTTTAGCCGCGGCAGGAACAAAGCCCATGGAGTGACTGCTGGACACTTTCAACTAGGCGAGCCATCCCGTTTTCGTACCCAGTCAGTTCAAATGTCCAACGTCAGGCATTATACGTAGTTATTTATAAGTAGGTATTACACGCAAACACCATGTTGGCGTAACCAGCAGTCGTGCTTGCTACCATTAATTAGACCAACGAGGAGTCAAATAAAATTGAGTTAAAGAAAGTCTGTAATTGCGCATTACTTGCAACTGTACTCTACTTTTACGAAAAAAATCTGGTGCAACTCCATCATGTTCAATACATGATTGAACATGGTAGCATTATAGTTTAATTAAATGACAACATTCTGTCTTCCTTTTTGGTCGTCTGCCTGGCAACACTGAGTTCCAGGAAAAGCTTTCTTCTTGACTACAACGCTCAGAAAAGCTGGCTTAAAAATATTGTTATAATCTAGTATAAATATATAAGTTATAATTCTACTCTGGTTTATTAATTAATGAACACACCAGATACTTATGATCGAATCAGAATAAAGTAAAACATATTTTTTCGATCCGAATACCTAAAGACCACAGAAAATAATTATGACGTATCTACCAAAAGGTTAAAAATGGTACAAATTCGATATAAAATGTAAAAATGATCTTATGTCCGGGTATAAGGGGCCGCCTCCTCGAGCGAGAGAATCGTGGCGATATTATCTTCCTTGCCACGTTTTTCTAAGTACACAAACTGTCCAATTTTTCATTAAAAAAAAATATGCCACGACCAATAATAAAATAAACCAAATCAATAACACAAATAACGTAAAACGAAACATCCCCATAACTCATATCGTCGTCCATGGGCTAAATGTTAAAAGCTAAAACTATTATAAACGGGTTGCTTACAAAACTCATTCAATTGTCAAATTCCATTAATATACAATCCTATTAAATCGTTTGTGTAATCCGCTTTGGGGTAATCCGTAATGACATCACTCACGAATGTCACTTCAACTGATTGCTCAAGTATGTTAGTGGTTGCCCAATGGCCAATCATTGCCTGTTTAGATTGAAATCTATCTATGGTAAGATACACAGTGAAACGGTTTATGATAGTAGAGAGAAAGATAGTCCCGAGAAGATTACGAAGATTAAGAAGAGTACTTCCTTCTGCCCCCAATCAGCTGGCTATGTACTCACTAGGCTAGGCAAACAGTGAGCGGCTGAATGTTTGCTTCTATTTTGCGTCCATAAAGCGCTTACTGTTCGTAGTTTGCGGCTCTTTGCCTGCCTGAGTCATTCAATAAGCGGCAGATTTACAGCGAAAGTTGTTCCCTTTCAAATGTAGACAAGGAATAAGGAAGGATTTTTCGAAATTCAAACCGTAGGGGAGTTAAATAGGGGATGAACGTTTGTATGAAAGTCCGTCAGTTTTAAAGTTAGGATCTTAAAATTTTGTATTTTTTAATTTTGTTTTTTTTTTTTTTTTGTATTTTGCAGGCTGAATTTTGAATATTAATTTATACGTGACTCAGCGTTTTTGATAATTCCACCCTAAAGGGTTAAAAAGGGGAAGAAGTTGTGTATGGAAAGTCCGTAAATTTTCGAAGTAAAAATCACGAAATTTAATATCCGGGCGTATGGTTGGAAGCTAACGCAACTGTGTTTTTTATTGCAGATTCAAACTTGATACATCAACATTCTTTGATCAAATTGAGCCACTGAATTTTCAAAACCTTTACCCATACGACTTTCATAGCCTAAAATGTCCTCCCAAGTTTACAACTTTTATCAGTGTACAAAGTTAAGTTTCCTTATACATTTTTTCAGCGATAAATCGTCAACATTGGATGCAACGGTGCAGTATATTGTTGTTTAGAGAGATTTATGTCGCTGCTCTGAGCTCTGGCGCAGGATTAAACCGCATATAGCTAGGTGCATGCTGTACATACAATGTGTGTTGATTTTTAGATGTACGGAAGGAAGATCTATGGTTATCGATGAAGAAAGGAGATTGAGGAAATAAAGATCACTATTTAAAGACCGCTTTAAAAGATCGCTTTTAACGATAAGACCACCCATTGTGTCACCCCTTGTAAAACGTTCTACATTTGTATCTGTAATCTTTATGGTGTACATAATAAAGAGTATTCTATTCTATTCTATTTCTTAAGTCTGGACACTGCGTGTTTTCGAACAAAGATCATGACAATAAGCCAAGTAATTAAAAGCCAAAAGTAATTCAGTGTATAATGTTCCGTACCTGGGGGCTACTCTAAGTGCGTCAACAAAGACACGGGCCCCGTCCGTAAGTCCCTTATACTTTGAAATGAACCCTACTCCCTAATATTTTCGAATGCATGAGTTTTGAAAACACATAAGACCAAACAAGGAGAGAGTAAGAGAGTAAGAGTTGAGTAAGGACAGATGACCAATCGAGTTGTCATTCATTTTTAGTTCGGGCCCCTAAACGAATCTTATGTCCGTAAGTGATACGGAGTAAACGCCCGTAACTTCGGCTGAAACTCCGGTTTTCGTGCTTAGAGAGTAGATCTCCTTTAGGGTAACCAACGGGATCCTATTACTAGGCCACCGTTGTCCGTCTGTCAGCGGGTATCTCATGATCCGTAATATTTATTAATTTGATTTTTGACTTAGTGATGATATATTTTTCTATTTATTAATAATCAAGATATATTTATTCACCATATGACTGCATCAGCGAGTGGAGTTCGCATTGCTGAATTATGGGCCAAACATATTTAATAAATATTTGCCATCGACACGCTAAGAAGAAGAATAATCAAGATATGTTTTTTGTTTATTTAACGAATTTTGTTTAATTAGTTTGAACTTTAACACACTCAGACAATTGTTAGTAAGTGAATGAAATTAAATGTTAGATGTAAATTTAATTAATATAATAAATGATAAATGATGTTTATTTTGCAAGTAGGTTTTTACAAACACTTTTACACGTCATTTTTTAAAACTAGATGGGGCCGGTGTTTCGTACCTGACTACTCTGAGAAGAAACAGCCGAAACAAACTCAGAGGTCATAGTCTCTTTTAAAGTCCAGACATAATCTTGCTCAATTCACATGAGGACTATGCAGATTAGTGCCTGAGATGGTCTTTTGAAGAAAGAACCATACAGATTTGAGTGGACCTGTCCAGTCAGTGCAAGCATTTGTCAGTTAACGTGTAGCTCGACTTATAACTCAAGGAGCTCAACGAAACGACGAACAATACCAAAGAAAGGACATTTGGGTAGGTCGCTTATAGTACTCAAACTGCCAGACAGTTGTGGGAAAAAAACAAAAAAAAATAAAAATGTGACCCACCTGGTCCCCACATTCACAATAATTAAATAAAATTAATAACAAGTTCTTTCCAAATGAATGTAAGTTAAAAAAATCACAAAAATCATTAAGTGTCGCAATGATAATAAAAAAAGGTAAAAAAGTACTTAATAAAATAAGTATTCATGTCAAATCAGTAAATGTCACATAAAATAAAAAAAAATAAAAAAAAAATAAAAGTAAAATAATAAAATACATGTCAAAAAAAATTCAATGTCAGAGTGTATAAAAGAAAGGAATCAATAATAAACAAGCGAAGTCCGAAATTTCAACATTCACAGAGCAAATTTCATTGGAGCAGCTTAATCCCAAGCTTTTTTATCTTCAAGATAGTGATTAACATGATAGTAGGCTTTCAAGCACAGCTTCCGTTTTATAAAAGATTTGAATTTATTTAGCCTTAGTGCTTGAATTTGGCTCGGAAGTTTATTGTAAAAGCGTATTCATTGGCATCTGAACGTACCCCCTATTTTTTAAGCCTCGTTGCAGGAACAACAAATTTGTGTTTGTTCCTCGTGTTTATGTTGTGAATATCACTGTATTTTTTAAATAAATTAATATTTTTGTGTGCATACAAAAGGTTTTCATAAATAAACTGAGAGGGCACAGTAAGAATACTAGTCTCTTTAAATTTTTCTCTGAGGGAGTATCTGGGACTTAATTTATAAATTGAACGTATTGCCCTTTTTTGCAAAACAAATATTGTCTGAACATCGGCGGCATTGCCCCACAAGAGAATACCGTACGACATCACGCTATGGAAATAACTAAAGTAAACTAAACGGGCTGTCTCTAAATCAGTTAAATCACGAATTATTCTAACGGCGAATGCTGCAGAGCTAAGTTTCTTCGACAATTTGTCTATATGCGGGCCCCACTGAAGCTTGGCATCCAAAGTTATGCCTAAGAAGACTGTGCTATCTTCCGGTTTTAACTCTTCATCCTTAATTAGTACAGTAGTTTCCACTTGTCTTACATGGGGTATCGTAAACTTAATACACTTAGTTTTTTTCTCATTTAGGAGTAGATTATTAACATTAAACCAATTAACGACTTTCGCCAGGGCGCTATTAACATCATCCGTAACTAACTGCTGACGTTTGAGTTTAAATAAAAGAGAAGTGTCGTCTGCAAACAATACTATGTCATGATTATCCTTTATGAGGTAAGGCAAGTCATTTATATAAATAAGAAACAAAAATGGACCAAGAATTGAGCCCTGGGGTACCCCCATTCTTACTACGGATCCGGGAGATCTTTTCCCTTTAACATCAACTCTCTGAATCCTGTCACTCAAATATGAAATAAGAAGATCCAGGGAGGCGTTACGGATTCCGTAGTGGTGTAGTTTCCTGATTAATGTTTCATGAAGAACACAATCGAAAGCTTTAGATAAATCGCAAAAAATGCCCAAAGCATCGCACTTGTCCTCCCAGGCATTATAAATGTGTCCTAAAAGTTCAACACCGGCATCAGTAGTTGAACGACCCCTTGTAAAGCCAAACTGTTTTTTATGTAATAACTTATATTTATTGAAAAAACTTTGCATTTGTGCCAAAATTAATTTTTCAAAAATTTTACTAAAGGTGGGTAGTACTGAAATGGGTCTATAATTAGTGGGGTCTGATGTACTACCCGATTTAAACAATGGTATTATTTTACTATATTTCATTAGATCAGGAAACTCACCACGGTCAATACAATCGTTAAATATTACAGCTAATGAAGGAGCTACAATGTTTATAATGGATTTAGCAACTTCCACAGAATGACCCCATAGATCGGCGGTCTTTTTAACATTTAAGGTGTGAAAAGTTTTAATTATATCTTTACAGGTGACATATTCAAAATTAAATTCGGAATCACAGACTGAAACGTTTTCCCTTAGTAAAGACTCGGCAGCAGCAGGTGACGAGTTTAGCGATTTAGTAGTCGATACGGGAATATCCGCAAAGAAATTTTCAAAGGCTGTGGCAACTTGAGTGTCTGAATTTAAAATTTTATCGCCAATAGCAAGGCTGTAGTCACTGTTTCGGTTGCAAGACTTTCCCGTTTCGCTATTAATAATATTCCATGTCATTCTAATTACATTACTACTATTTTTAATTTTTGAACTCAAGTAACGTGACTTTGCTATAAAACAAACTTTTTTAAATATTTTAGAATAATTTTTAACATACAACTTAAATTCTCCAGTGTTTATATAGGTCCGCTCTGCATACAGCTCATAAAGTCGTTTTCGACTCTTATGAATACCAATAGTGGCCCAGTCGTTGAAGGAAGCGTTACTATTAACCGAGATTGTCTTAGGAATAAATGTGGTATTAAATTGTGTGCAATACATACTGAAAAAATCGTTATAATGTTGATTGGGATCATCATTAGTTGACAGTAGTGGTAATTTAGACAAAAGTTTAGTTTTAAAGGTTTCCAGGCGAGTTTTAGTTTTTGGATTAACAATGATATCCTTTTTAGTGACTTTCTTGCTTACATTAGGAATTGTGATCAATTGCTCACAATGATCAGAATCTAATAAGTTAATAATTTCTTTGTGGGTAGGTACAACATCTGTGTAAATATTATCTAGGCAAGTGGCACTAGTTGGTGTTATTCTAGTGGGCTCCAGAAATTTATTTTCAAGATTGTATGAATGAAACAGGCTTAAAATTTTAGTACTTAACCCAGAACTTTCTAACAAATTAATATTAAAATCACCGCTAATAATTATAGACTTCTTAGAATTACAGATTTTATGCAACACTTCATCCATTACCTTTTCAAAACAATCATACAATCCTGAAGGAGGTCTATACACACTTAATATGATAAACTGCTCCAATTCTATACAGGCTATTTCAACTGTTCGCTCAACAGATAGGCTTACAATATCCTTGCGGTCTTTAAACTTAAGCTGATTATTTACTAGGATTAATGCGCCGCCATGCATAGCATTTACCCTGCTGAATGAACTACCAACCTGGTGATTACTAAAATTGAAAATTAATTGGTGACATTTGAGCCAATGTTCCGTTATACAAAGAATATCTATGCAATTACAATTCATGAAAAGTTCTACTTCTAATTCTTTGTTCAAAAATCCTTGAATATTTTGATGAACCAGGTTGATACTATTAAAATTCTCAAAACATTCGCCTGATTTACTATCTGGCTTCCTTATATTGCAAGAGGTTGCCTCCGTTGTCGAAATTGCTAATTTAAATGATTCACTGATTCATTCATTGTTGACAAACTATTGGTAGAGTAATTTAGGCTAATATTGCAATGATCAACAGAGGCAACTTGATTAGCCAAGTTCTTGGCTGTAATAGAAAAATAATAAGATAGCGACACAGCTACTTGTCTTTTACAATAGTTTGTCAGATAGCACCTGTCTACAAGATATCTATGTTTTGTCAAATAAAAATTGTTGCCAATATAATTGTTGATGTCAAGTAAATGAAATGAATTATTATTGAATGTCAAATTATGCAATGTCATATTAATATTATATCTATAGTCATTTTCTTCCTGTGGCAAACTTTTACTATAAGGAAATGTAAACAACACAATTTTTCTTAAATTTAAGTTTGACAAAGTTCTATAATACTGGAGCAATTCTCCTTTGTTTACTTTTCCTCTATTACCTATCAAAATTAATAATATGGTGTCCTGGTTAAACTTACATTTAATAATTTCTTTCATAATATGATATAAAGAACATCCTGGCATACAATTGTTTATTACGGAGTGTCCTGGATATTCATCAGTTAACAAATTACCTAGGTCTTTTCCAATCTCATCACAAAAGATTACTATGTCATTATTTACACTTTGTTTATATTGCTTATGGGAACTATTCATAGGAGTATGCAAATCAACACATGGCTGCGGTAAGGTGGTATTACATGTTGTCAATGAATGGTCTGGTGTATTTACATATGAAGTTGTTTGACAGTGCTCACAGTTGTTGGTTTGTGAGTTTACCAAATCATTCATCGCCAACACATATTCCCTCATAACATGTTCAAATATAATAAAAATAATATTTAACACTCTACAATATTAGTTTTAAGTTGTCTTGCTGCGCTCTAACAGGGTCATGTACTCACTAGTTTGAGCTTAGCGTGTAAAATTGGTTGTGTACATTGTGCATTAAATTAAATAAATAAATAAATAATAGGTAGACAGTAATTACGTTAGCTGCAATCGGGGGATTGAAATGAAACCAAAGATGACTACTTAATCTATATTAGAGTAAAATAATTACATTAACTATAGCCTAAACTAGCCTAGTTCCTACTCGAAGTGTGAATATGGAATCAAGTCTTCCTGGATTCTTGCTATTAGCTGATCTTAGGTACGTGCACGAAGTGCTTGTCTTAGCTCTTTGCTTCCGTACGGTTCCACCTTGAAATTATTGGGTGCTGAGTAGACGATTTCCGCATTGCGAGGTCGATCGCCCGGCGCTCGCGCGTCACGGAATGCAGTGTCGGCATTCAGCTGTTTCCCTTACGCGGCGGCGTGTGAGTCACGATTCGGGGTCTAGGTCATAGGTAGCGCTGCGCGTAACATCTCCACCCGCAGATCAGGAACTATTTTAGAACGTCGAGAGAAAATGTTTCTGGAACTCGTCCTCTGGGTGTGTGGTTCTCTTCCCGCCTTTCGGGTTCCCCACGGGTGCATCCCTCAGCTCTGGGTGCTTCAGTGCGTTTGCAAAACCATTTTCTCCGATAGCCCAGTGTGGCTATGACGAGTGCGCCTGCACCTAGTAGCGCAACGTAGAAGGGTATGGTCGTGTGGTATATGATGTCCGATTGTAGTTGGTTGAGTTCTATCGGCTGGCTCGTCATAACTTGGTTCTGGATGCTGTGTAGTCCTTCTAGGTCGATTGAGCTGAGATGAACTTGGGTTAATGCAGCTCCCGGTGCCTCCGCATCGTAGGGTATGTCCATTAGTTTCAGGGGCTGGCCCTGTATTATATCGTTGTCGTTGATTATGGTTAGTTCCTTGGTACGGAGGTAGCAATTGATGGGTATGGTAGCGAGGTAGCTTCCTTGTAGTGAATTGAAGTCTTCCCTCCCGCAGACTGTTTGTACTTTTGTTGGAGTTGGAAACGATAGAACGTAGTGCTGGTCATCTAATTTTTCCATCGCTTCTTTTTCCAGGAATACTGTGCTGTATTGGCAGGAACTCTTGAGGGCTTGGTTCACGATGAGTTCTTGGATGCAGTCAGTTTTGGTTCGTATTTGATGGGTTACTTCCTTCTCACAGAGGTACCAGTTACTGAACTTCGGGCATTCTGCCTCTATGTACACGAAAGAGTCCCCATTGGTTGCTATAAAGGGGTAGGTTGGGATAAGGGCTTGACGGTTTTTGTTGGGTACTATAGATAACTTGTATAATTCATAAGCGGTTTTGGAAATTATAGGAAATCTTAAAACTATTACTATCTGTTTTTCGTTAAAGTATGATCCGGGTCTGATGATGTCGTAGTATTCCCTGAGCTCTAGACTTAGTATCTCGTCCTTACTGTATATTTTCTCTAACCTATTTACCATGGACCTAAGTGTATCTACGTCTATCATGTAGTGCGCCGTGCTCGATGCGTGTATAAAAGCTAGCATATTTTATATTCTGACTAATTCTAATCTTAAATCTTCTACGTTTTCGCTTAATATCGACACGAGTTGACCAAACTTTGCATAGTTAACTAAATTGGATTGTTAAATTTATTAAACTGTATTGGAAATAGTGTGGGGGTTGAATTCCTTACTCTTTTTAACCTGGTTTTGAATACTAGTCTACGTTTTTTAGGCGTGTAAATGCGTATGGGTAAATCGGATAGAATGGTATCTTGGGTATACCGCGGTACTGTTTTCTGACGGCTTGCAGAAGGGTTCTTAATGAATACTTGTCGTTTAGGAACGTATTCTGTTTCGCGTTCGCGGCGGGATAAATCCATGTGTCTATCTACCATCTCGAATGGTTTTGTTGCCGGGGGTACAATATTAAACTGGGGTCTAATAGGTCTCCGGTCATATTTGGCTTGCCCGCAGGTAGTGCATTCGTTGGTGAGTTTGGCTATTTGGTCTTTCATTTTGGGCCAGTAATACTTACCTGAGAGGGCTAAATAGCATTCGGTAATTCCTCGGTGATTAGTTTTGCCGTCATGGTAGTGTTTAATTATCTCTTGCTGACGTAGATAATCTTTAACGTTTTCTAATTCTGTCTTAGCTAGTACTAAGTTCATAGATGAGCTCTTAACCTTGTTTTGTATGACTGGCATGGTGGAATACATGGCATTAGGTGGATTTATTAGGATACCGGTTTTTACTTTCGGGTTTGATTCTGAAGATTGATTCGGGAGATTTAATTCTATCTTTGTTTCTTTTGATTTCTGGGCCTCCTGGAAATCCTGATTTATCTGACTTGGACCTGCCTGAGGTTCAGTTGAATATATAATATTGCCTTGAACACCTACATTGCCTAAAGTCGGAGTAAAGTTGCACTCCAATGAAGCAACCGGGTTGTAATCGTGACAAATGTCATCGTAACTGAACCAGGCCGGCTCGTAATAGTGCTGCGTCGGGTAATATGAGTCGCCGTATGACGCACACTCATTCATGTTAATTTCCTGAGTTTTAAAGTAATTGGTTGGTGGCAGATTACCTGAATTTTGCCAATTATAGCCAGATAACTTTGGGGTGGGTGTAAAATTCGGTACCTCACTCATGGGTATAGGACCTTGATTTTGATTTTGTGCCGGGACGTTTCTAGTTGGCAAACTGAACATGTTACTCTGAGCGTTGTAAGGTGCGTGGAATATATGCTGTGTATGATTAGGCATGCGGTTTTGGACCTGGTGATTAACAAAGTTAGGGTTTAACCCGAATGGTTGTGGTGGTGGTAGTTGGTCGGGTCTGATTCCTACAGGATTGGGCCAGTTGGGAATTGGCTCTACGAAATTACTACTACGTGGAGGAACTAGGTTGGTATTTAATGAAAACTCCCTACATTCCTGTAAATACATAACGTTAAGTTCTTCCTGTACATATTCGAGGGCCTTCTCAATAGTATCGGGACGCATGCACCGAATGCGGGATCCTAATGGTTCCTTTAATCCTCTTACAAAAGCCTGCATGGTAACTTTCTTGTACAGTGTACAAATTCTTCATCTCTGGTTCTCTCGTGAATCGAAGTCTGGATTCTCCTCCCGAAACTGCAGCTGGACCGTAGATTCGAATATTCGATGCCGGGGCTCGATAGCCACCCAGGCGATTCGCGTACGCGGATTTCGATATTAGAGATCCCTAAGCTCGCGAACCGGCCCGCGAATATCCTTTCGACTGCGCCAATTACGTTAGCTGCAATCGGGGGATTGAAATGAAACCAAAGATGACTACTTAATCTATATTAGAGTAAAATAATTACATTAACTATAGCCTAAACTAGCCTAGTTCCTACTCGAAGTGTGAATATGGAATCAAGTCTTCCTGGATTCTTGCTATTAGCTGATCTTAGGTACGTGCACGAAGTGCTTGTCTTAGCTCTTTGCTTCCGTACGGTTCCACCTTGAAATTATTGGGTGCTGAGTAGACGATTTCCGCATTGCGAGGTCGATCGCCCGGCGCTCGCGCGTCACGGAATGCAGTGTCGGCATTCAGCTGTTTCCCTTACGCGGCGGCGTGTGAGTCACGATTCGGGGTCTAGGTCATAGGTAGCGCTGCGCGTAACACAGTTGAAATTTTCACATATAGTATATTTTTGTTGCGGCTGTAGCAACAAATAATAAAAATAAATGAAAGGGAGTTCTCCTACTACGCGGCGCTACGCGGAGCTCGTGGCTAAATAATAACAGCCGCTCGGGTCGATCGTTAGGTTAATCCGTGCTTGCCTAGGTTGATCTGTGGATGGGTGACCGCCCATTACATACCGAGTTTCCTCCGTGCCTCGGAAAGCACGTTAAGCCGTTGGTCCCGGCTGTCATTTGTAGATCTTTGACAGTCGTTAGGTAGTCAGTGGCCCAAAAAGTCTGACAACCAGTCTTACCAAGGGGTATCGTATTACCCGGTACTAACTGGGTTGTGGAGGTCAGATAGGCAGTCGCTCCATGTAAAGTACTGGTATTCAGCTGCATCCGGTAAAACTGGAAGCCGACCCCAACATAGTTCGGAAAAGGCTAGGCAGATGATGAGTTCTCCTACTACGATGGGACGGAACTCTTCACGAGTCCAACTTCCACTTGGCCAGCTTTTTTTAATAATAGCACGTTTTGTTTTGTTCACTAGGACCTTAGGGTCCTAGTGAACAAAACAAAACGCTCAGCAGGCAGTTTCTAACTCAACAAAATCGAGGCAGTCACTATAAGATGCCTTCTTGGTATCTACCAATTACAACACATTATTACATTAGTATATAGACCTTATATATTTTCGAGCCGTTTGGGGTTCGAGCGCTCACAGCCTTTTCAAGGAAATTTCTAAACGTTTAGTTGACACTTCCCGTGACCCTAGGGCTGGCTTTTACCTTGGCCAAAGGCTTAGCGTTGCCATATAGCGTGGTAACGCCGCCAGTCTCTTGGGGACATTACCAGCTGACAGTGTTGAGGAGGAGTTTTTTGACGCCATTTTTTTTAGTTTTGTTTATTTTAATAGATTTGTAAATAATGTACATACTAAATAATAATAAATAATAAATAAATACAATAATTTAATTGGTAATTATGTGTTTGAGCCGTTTGGGGTTGAAACACTAGGGCCATGGGGTCCGAGTGCCCACCTAGTTTTTCGAGAAATCGCCAAGCGGTTGGTCGACTGTTCACGTGACCAGAGGGCGGGCCTATTTTTTGGCCAAAGAATCAGCATTGCCATCCAACGTGGCAATGCTGCCAGCCTTCTGGGCACGTTTCCTGTTGACAGCGATGTGGACTAATTTTTCGACGCCCTGTAACCCTTTTTGATACTTGTAAATATTTTTATTTCTATTATATAGTATGTAAATATTAAAAACTTGTATTAAAAAAAAAAACATGTACATACTTAATATAACAATTACAACGTTACGTTAACCACTATTCGTTTAGTAAATTATATTAGGTAGAGTACAGAACATTCCCACATAAAACAACTTAAAATTATTTTATCGTACAATTTTATCAACTAACATTTACTTTAATAATTATAACTGTAGAAACTGGTACTAATTTAAATTGTGATTCTTCTTTCGTAGAAACCCCAAAATATTCAACGTTCTGAAACTACGTCCATATTTCAGCTCTGTTCATGAATTTTTAACACAACAATATCCCGCGAAGTCTAACTGGCTAGTTATTCTTCGTGAGCCGAACTTTATATTCTAAAACATAACTAGCCACTGGGTGCGAACAAGAACTATAATAAATAGGGTAGCTTTATAATAGGTATTATTCTGATTAGTATTGGAGTTGCCGGGCATTGTAAAGTGCCAGCTGTCATTCATAAATCTTTGACAGTGATTACAGACAAGACTGAAAAAAAAATATTACTAATTTTTTTTTTTCTCTGAATGTTATGGAAATATTTGTACGCCGATAATTACGGCTAAACATTCTGGACTAAAACATTGTAATATCTTGCATGCTCTTGTAAGTATACAATGTTTAAACAAATAAATAAATCTTAACTTATCTTATCTGAAAGCAATGGCTTATTTGAATTAATTATTTTGAATTGTATTTTTTGTTGTGTGTTTTTACTGTGGACACTTTTAACGTGCACATCTTGCTACATTGTTCTCACATAATATATCATCTCAACATGAATGATGTAACAATATTCTGATTTAAAAAAGTGTCCATGGAATTTCTTGCCCGTTCTTCTCCATAGAGATCTACGCTAGGGAATGGGCAACTACAGTACTTTCACAGTTTTTTGTCTTGTGACTGGGACTGTAGCTACATTTAATTTTCATCTTTGTTTCGACAATTCAAAAGTGCCTGTAACTGGCGGGTCCACCCTTTATAGCAGAACTTTTTATGTCATAATAATACTTTGCATAACAGCGGGTAGCATAAACTTCATTTCGCAGAAAATCGTTTGGCAGACACTCATTTATCATACATTCAAAACTCATAATTTTGTAAGTCGGAATCATCTTTAGCATAAATTTCATATGCATAAGAATTAAAAGTAGAACCATCTTAGCGCAGAAAGTTCACAGCCAGAATCATCTTTTGGCATAAATTTTATATCGATAGTCACTAAAAGCAGAACTATCATATCTCAGAAAATTTACAGTTAAAATCATCTTTTGGCATACATTTCTTATGCTTAACAATGGAAAGACTCATCTTTCACATCCACATCACAGAAAATTCATTAAAACAGTTGATTGTGAACATGTGGTTTTTATTTTCCTGTAAGCAGGAGGCAAACATACAAACAAGCATTCATCTTGCATGCAGCAAGCATGCAGTATGCAAACAAGCATACAGTATGCAAACATGCAAACCAGCATACAATATGCAAACATGCAAACCAGCATACACCATTCATGCAGCAAGCATACACCATTCATGCAAGCAAGCATGCAGCATGCAAGCAAGCATGCAACATGCAGCAGGCATGGTTTATGTCACGGCTCCAGCGCTGCGGGGCTCCGGCGGTCCCACGCGAGCTTATCGTCGCAGATGTGTTTAACGCTCACCACCGCAGCTTCGGCTTGCTGGCCGGCTTCGCCGGCCAGCCTCAGCAGCGGCGGCGAGTGTTACAACAACCTGCTCCTCAACTCGCGGGCCGCCTCGCCCCTCCGGGCCTACGCAATTTTAAATTACACTCTAGGGGTAGGGCAGACAAGACTACGTAAAGTCGGTTTTGGAGCGATTCGTTTCTGTCACTAACTTTTGTAGTCCATCATATTGATTTTTTGAGACAATATTTAAATGTTTGGTTAAAAATGCTATTTTATAGAAATGGCAATAATGCCAAATAAAATTATTCCAAATAAATTTCTGCCATCTTCGTAATATGCCAAGTGAAATTGTGCGAAATTTGAACATTGCCAAAGGTAATGATGCCAAATAAAATTCTGCCATCTTAAAAGTATGCCATTGTAAATTCGTAAATACAAACATTCGGCCAAACAATAACTATATTAAATATTTTTTATGCCTTAGAAATATTCGTATAAAGAAGATTATGCCAAGTGTGTTATGCCAAATTAATTTCGGAGCATCAAGATTCTGCCAGATAGAAGGAACCCGTAACTGGCTTACTTGAAATAAATGCTTTGATTTTGATTTCGATTTTGAGCCAGTAGTTGGGTAATCTTTAGTAACACTTATAAAGATTACCAAATCACTGGCTTTTGGAGATCAAACATAACATAACTTCACGACTGAGAGCCCCGAATGGTTCGGCAGAGGTGTACCTAATAGTACCCACATTTCAGCAGTTATGTTTAAGTCCCATGTAATACAGGGCAAGCCTATTGCCATCAACTGGGCACAAATCCAGTCTACGTAGCTGGAAAAAATGAAAAAATATTAAGAATATCCTGGATAAGTCCAGACTACGTGGCTGCTTATAAGAAAATCCTGATAGAAAAACCCAATAACGCTTTGCCCAACCCGGGAATCGAACCCAGGACCTCATGTTGAACAGTCGCGATTACAACCACTGGACCAATGAACCAGTCTATAGAAGATCAGATAGTCAAATAATTCCTTGCAAAATAGTGGTATTTTGCTTTGCTTTGAAAAGGTATAAAGGTAATTTTCAATTGTAGCCATTCGAAACGTATTTTAATTGTTTTTTTTTAATTTGTATTTTGTCTCTTGTATCTTTACTTTGTGGTAGTAACATCGCATTGGCGTTATAGCTGTAAAAGTGTTATTTACGTAATCACTACATAATTATTACTCTATATACATATAACAAAACAGTAACAAAAGAAAAACTGTACGTTGAGAATTTTCAAGAAAAAAGTGACTTTTGTTAGAAAAACGTAACTGATGACAAAAAGTGACTTTTTAGATTTTTGTCTTTTTGTCTGTGTGTATGGTACGGCTTCACGCCAAAACTACTGGATAGATTGAATTTAAATTCAGCAAAAATGTTCTTTGTAAACCAAGGAAGGCTTTAGGCTACATATTATCACGCCGTATGTTATGGGAGGTAAGCAATATTGATTTTAAAAGGTGTATGTTCGTAATTGAATGCACAAAATGACATGTTTTAAGCTATATTATGTGACGCAGACGAAGTTGCGCGGGTCAGCTAGTAATTATTATAAAAACAAAGTCGCCCGCCGCGTCTGTCCCTATGTATGCTTTGATCTTTAAAACTACGCAACTGATTTTTATGCATTTTTTTAATAGATAGAGTGATTCAAGAGGAAGGTTTTAGTATATAATTTGCGGGCAGGCGAAGCTGCGGGCATCAGCTAGTTAAATAAATAAATGATTGGGAAAAGGCTGATCAAAATGATTTAACATTACTGCTATGTCACTTTCGTCTATCAACAACCATATTAATTGTATGTAAAAGTTAAACATACGCAACAAAAGTTATTCCTTCCCCCAAATAATCTAGAGGGGTGAAATATGATGAAAATTTAATAAATTCCATTGTAACCCCCGCGGTAAGGGGTGCGGGGTGCAGGGGATGTCTAACCACACTAATAAATACACTATGGCGTGGTTGTAACAGTTTTAGTAAAATTGACGTTTCGTACGGAAGGAGCAGCTTTTTAATATGATTACTATGTCTAGTTTTTTAAGCTTATTACAGTATATTCATAGTCAGTTTATCTCTAGCAGCAACCGATATGTATAAAGAATTCAGATTGCTAGCATTACAATAGGCTTGTGACCTGAAAAAATCCAATTAGTCCGTCAGTTGGATTATCAAAAAAGATTTGACACGTATTTTTTCTTTTGTTACGTTAACCAAAATTGACGAAGATACGGCGCTTTTAAAATTCTCAATACCACACGCCCTGCTATAATTTTTAGTGCATTGTGACGTCACGAGCCCCCCACTCTCGAGTTTTGATGCGTTTTATCTTTGTCAATATTCATTGATTTACAAAAACAAAAAATACGTGTCCATTATTTTCCAATACTCTAACTGACGGACTAAATAGATTTGCAATTTATTGATGGTGGAAACTAGCCTATTATGATAACCGTAGTTCAGAATCAGAAGTCTGCATGTTTTTGAGTTGAGAGGGCAGGATAGAAGGTGGAGCACAGTAGGCGTACCATGACGTCATAAAGCAGGATTGTTTTTATCTTATTCCAGTGTGAGAAAGGGATGACGCTAGACGTTCTCTATAACTCCGTCTCTTTCCCACACTGGAATGACATTTAAAAAAATCTGCTATAAGACGTCATGGTAACCCCCCCTGTTTGCGACACAGCTCCACAACCACCCTTTTTTTTTCGGATGGGATATCATCAAATGACTTCTCCCGCTCTGGGCAGAGCAGGAGGGAGTGTCAGACTTTTACTGACTAAAACCCATCCATGTTCCTTCATCGCCCTTTGTGTTCCGGGGCCACGGTATCTCTTTCGAACAGTCCCGCAACCCCGGAACAGTCCCGCAACCCCGGGACAGTCCCGCAACCCCGGTCCACAACCACCCTCACTGCTGTTTCATTGAGGTCGCCCCTCTTAATAAGGTTAAAGTAATCTTTCCAATAGGGAATATGCATACATTTTCTTTTTTTTTATTTCGATACGGAATGTTAAAGTACTATAAAAATAATGACAAAAAGCGAAAACAAGACATAAATATATTATTATTATTTCCTTTATTCATTTATAAACAAATTTGTTACATTTTTAAATATTAATTAAAAAATATATAAAAAACATTTAAAATATAAAAAATTGTAGCCCACCGGTATCGGGAACAGGGTCCAAGCTACCGGCGGTCAGGGCTCCAGAGAGAGGAACCTCCTAACAATACGAGCCGTGTCCAGGAGTACCGCTTTCTGAATCAAGCCCTTGATCCAGCTGCCTAACGAGAACCTCCTCAGGTATTGATCGAGGCTCTTGGCAATTAAACCATGGGCTGATACGACTATCGGCACAATGATTGCTGAGTCCACTTCCCACATGTCAACAACCTCGCGAGCCAAGTCAAGATACTTGATTTGTTTATCTTTCTCGGCTTTCACGAGGTTCTCATCATGCGGGATCGTTATGTCAACAATCATTGCGCGCCGCTCTGATCGATCCACCACCACTATATCAGGCTTATTGGCTACAATAGTCCTGTCAGTGATGATGGATTGATCCCAGTACAATGTGATACATTATATTATTAATTATTATTGTATTATTATTATTATTATTAAATCGGCCAAGCAACACAAAAGTTACAACCATTTAAACTTTTGTTTCTATCTCTTTCTAGATAAATGGAATTTAGTATGGATTTTGTACGTCGATGCAACGAATGACGTCATTCGCTGTATCGGATCTGTCTGTCTAATCAGCAGTTTCAAATGCTTATAACTTAGTATTTTTTAAATATATTCAAAAAATAATTTTACTTTGCTATTTCTGATGTTAATACGCCTTGTTTAGAGTGATAAAAAAAATCATGCATATACCCTATTGAGTCCGGAGACGGTTCAAGTCTTCCAGGTGAACCACGGAAGGTTAGACCCTGCAAGAAGATGCTCGCTCCTCCTCCTATGCTTAGCCCAAAAACATGCAGCTGAAGTGACAAAGCGACCTCGGCGCTGCCACTGACCAAATGATGGAAGTGGCGAAGTTCTGGCCTTTATCTACTAATAAACTTTTATGACTTATTTTTACTTTGTTTTTTTTTTTTACTTTATTTGCTCTTATATGATTAAAAACCTAATGTTATATATAATTAAAGCAAATTTGAACCTCAAGCTTACAAATAAGTGTATATTTTTAAGAAAGAACGCTGGTGTCAGAGATACAGATATTCATTTATCTAGTTTAGACACAGATGTCTCGTCGAATTTCTGTTTATATAAGCTCCTATAAGATAGTTTTATATTATTATTAAAATTTTATATTTGTCGTGCCAACGACACAAAGAAGAAAAAGAAAAATCAGAGGTAAAATAAATATGAATATAGGTATTGTTAGGTACTTGTGATTCCTTAGTGCTAATCAAATTATCTTCTTATTGGATTCTATTCGATCAGACACTGTTTAAGACTTTCACGGTTTTTCACTACACTTAAAGCAACAGCGCGCGCGCACGTATTCCCGCGATCATGATGCTTGCCACAGCGTCGAAATATCGGGAGCTCATTCATAAAGAAAACCACGGATATTATCCCGTAAGTACTTTAAGTGTATTCGATCAGACTTGAGTCTTACTCATACTAAGAATGAATTTAGCATGTTTACATTAAGTATTGTTAGATGTTAGTTTTGATGACAAGTACTAGGTAAGCATAAGTTACTAAGAGCGCACGCCTAGAACCACAGCAACAGTAATAAATGGAGTTCCAAAAACATATTAATAATCTATGTAGCATCCCTTAATTAAGTATCATTTCACAATAAAAGCTTTCACAGCCACATCACCTGCCATTGCAGCAACATTATTAAAATGGCAACCCAGCCTTCGCGGCATGACTCAAAAAATATTGCCAGCCGTGAAATTTATTGCACCAAAAAGTATTTAAATTAAGGGATTATGCCGCCAGTTGCATGAATATCATTTTTCATTACCTTCCAGGGGGGTAATGTGGAGACACTGGCTATTGTATATCGTACGTGGAATATCGCATTGTGAAGTTACGTAATAAGGCTGATGTATTAAGACTTAAAACATAATGAAAGGATTATGCTTGAAAGAGGTACTATTGTTTTCATTGTAAGAAATATTTTTGTCAGTTTTTGAATTCGTGAAAAAAGTTAATTGTATTGTTAAAAGTTTCCTTTTGTTGTAAATTATTTATTGAAATTAGTATTATATATTAGCAAAATTCATTAACAAACCTAAGTTTTTTTTTTCTAAGAAAAACTATCTGTCGTGATCGTTTAATTAATACAAGTAACATCTAAAGCACGTTTACACATTATTGCACTTTTGAAATCCCAACTCTCGCTGTCCAAAAATCCAACAGAGTGTTTAAATTTGTGAAAATGGTCACAAGCAAATGTCACGCCTAAAAAGTTTCCCTTTAATCGGAAAGCCTTTTTTAAATAAGCACTTAAGTCCATAAAAATTAATCCCCTTTCCTTAACTCGAGGTTTTTCAACCTTGAACCTTCATCGGAAACCCGGTAAAGCACGTACTTAATGAAGATTGTGCCTTCAAATCTGTAATCAAGTCTTTAATCTCCTAGCTAAGAGTACAATACAGATACGCACAGAAGGACGGGAACATACAATGAGTGAGGCGCACGCACACGTAGACGAGTACTTACGGAGATCCCTAAAACTAAGTCCAAAAAAATCCAGTTGCCTTATAGAATAGTTGGTAACTGGTTTTTCCAACAATCCTACGTGTACAAAAACCTCACAACATTGAATTATAATTACTCACGCATATCACATATAGATTGAGAGCAGTGGTGGCCCAGTGGTGGCGGCCCTGACTCACAAACAGTAAGTCATGGGTTCGAACCTAGACAGGCGCATTACTTTGTGTAATTTATTTCATCACCACTGCTCTCAAAACAGTGAAGGAAAAATATCATGAGGAAACCGGCATGTCCTAGAACCAAAAAATTCGAAGACATGTGACATCTACCAATCCGCACTGGGCCCGCGTGGTGGATTAAAGCCCATTCCCTCTCATAGAGAGAAGGCCTGTGTCCCAGCAGTGGGACCATTAATAGGCCGATGATGATGATGATGATCACATATACATGGTTGTTTAGTTGCTGTGCAAATCCGTGTCTATCCTATTGTGACACGTGCTTGTGACAGTCATTACGAAAAAAAAAGTTGTTTAGAGTATGTCACAAGTATCCAGCTAGTGATAAAAATGTACTAGCGAACAGCGCAGTGGATCCAAATTCAGAACGGGTGCCGAGCACGGGCTGATAAAATAACTGACGTCGCAATTGGCGGGCCGTGGCAAAGCATAAAGAAACGTGCTCGTGGTGGCATCGCCTGTAGTTTATGTGGTGGATTTGACTTGTTGTACGGAGCCAATCTTCTGGATCTTTCTACTTTTTGCCATGAGAAAAGCGGCGAACTTTTTAAATTTACGCCTCTTAGCCCCCGTTGTGCCAACTTCAATAAGTGCGGCCTGTAATCGTGACATAACCAGACTATAATCGTGATTTTGCCTTTTTTAGATAAAGGGACTTAAGGAACTGAAGTGGCAGTGGGCAGGGCACATTGCTAGCAGAACGGATGGCCGATGGGGCCAAAAAGTTCTGGAGTGGTGACCGCAAACCGGAAGACGTTGTGTTGAAAGGCCTCCCACTAGGTGGACCGATGACCTGGTGAAGGTTGCGGGAATCCGCTGGATGCGAGTCGCACGGGACCGGTCAATGTGGCGACACTTGGGGGAGGCCTATGTCCAGCAGTGGACATCTTTCGGCTGAAATGATGATGAGATAAAGGGAAGAACCTTCATGCCCTTTTAGGAACTAGGATTTAATGAATCGGTAGGCGTGGTTTAATTGGTTTCTATGTAAGCCTTACGTACTTAGTCATGAACTGAAAAAAAATACAGTTACAACTGTCTGTTTCCATGTAATGTAACTGTCTGTAATTTCACGAGTCTTTTAATTGATTAATATCATGTTGTAAAAACATTACAAAGTAATATTCTTATTCAATACAAAGATAAATTATTACTTTACGTTTTGAAATAAACAACAACACTAAAATAAGCGTTTTGTTTGGTTTTGGAACAACAAGAAAATACTTAAAATTTATATCGAGTGACTTAAAAATAGGTACTTATTAACAGCGATGACAGGCTCATAGTTTAATATGAACGCAGCCATATTTCTGGCCAAATTGACACTCGTAAATACCAGTGATGAATTATGGTGTAATATTTTCAAATTTTAATAATATGCGTCGACAAAAACTGACATGATGTATATTCATTTATTAAAATTTTTAACAAGGTGTTGGTAAAATTGAATTTTAAAGTTGTATACGAGATTTTTATATGAATTTGATAGCTTTACTTGCAAGGACAGGTTGTGATACTACCTGTAGTTAATTGTGTTATGATTTAATAAATGAAGTTAGGTTTAGTTTGCCAGTCTTATTTTGGCCCCCTTAATATTTATTTTAAGGCCTAATGTTTGTGTAGTAAGTATAGGTACGCATCTGCCTATCCTTATGTGTATTACAAGCGTGATGTCGACATACTTAAACGACTAACTTTAACCCTTATGTCCCCAGCCGTGCCCGATCGGGTACGGTGCATTGTTATTTTAATTGTGTCTGTAATTGTGGGTATAAATCTAAATACAAGTTAATTATTGTATGAAAAATGTTCACAATTTATTGTTGTTACTATTTTTAGACAGACCAACCAAAACAAAATAGATGTCGCTTACGAAGGACCGTCATAAAAAGTTGCATGGTTACGTAACTACTATATCCTAACTCATGAAACTCGACTTGGACAGCTCGAAACAAGCTCACAAAACTAGTTTCGTACTATTTTGTACTGAGGCCCACTCTGTAATACTAGGAGAACATGGAATGACGTATAACTAATAATACTTATGAAAATCAATGTAAATCGAAGTTAATTTAAATATTTTATTTTTACATCACTTCGCTAAAACTATGTTGTAAATTAAAATTATGATTTCCAGATCCATTATCAAAAAGATCGTACAACGAACAGTATCGCCTTTCATTTAAAAATAGGTAGGTTCTCAGTAAGGGTCAATTCACACCAAGACACGACGCGACACGACGTTGCTCGCACATTTTAATAGAGCGACTCAAAATATAACTTTATAATACTACACGAAAAGATACACATTTGATTGCGCGCCGCAGCGCGAAATCACTTCCAGTACCGTCGCGTCGCGTCTCGGTGTGAACTGACGCTGACAGCGCGGTATCTGGTTCGACGCTCTGTTTATGGCAATTGGTTCACCATGGGACTACTTATATGTAAAAATTGCAATTGCACGGGAAAACTGGTGTAATGTTAAGATATTAAATAAAAAGATGGATGATGGGAGATGGCATAGCAATGACATTGTCTATATCTATACTAATATTATAAAGATCTATACTAATATTATAAAGATGTAACATTTGTTTGTAAGTTTGTATGTAGGGGGTAATCTTCGGAAGTAATGAATCGATTTCAAAAACTATTTCACCATTACAAAGCTACATTCACTCTGAGTAACATAGGCTATATTTTATCCCCGTACTCCCACGGGAACGGGAACTACGCAGGTGAAACCGCGTGACGTCCGCTAGTTTGAAATATGGGCAAGTCTGCAGATCAAACGCGTGAACTGGTGACCCTTCTTTACAAGGTGGAAAGTACACCGATGCACAAACGATACGCACATTCAGAATATCATTCTGACCATAATTATAGAGATTTTCCATCGGTAATTTAAATAAAAATCTGATGTGCACATTTTGAGGAGCTCGTGGCTAAATACTAACAACCGCTCGGGTCGATCTTTAGGTTAAGCTGTGCTTGCCTAGGTTGGTCTGTGGATGTGTGACCGCCTATTACATACCGAGTTTCCTCCGTGCCTCGGAAAGCACGTTATGCAGTTGGACCCCGTTGTCATTTGAAGATCTTTGACAGTCGTTACAGGTAGTCAGTGGCCCAAAAAAAGTCTGACAACCAGGCTTACCAAGGGGTATCGTATTCCCCAGTACTCGCGCTCAGTAGTCGCTCCATGTAAAATACTGGTATTCAGCTGCATCTGGTTAGACTGGAAGCCGACCCCAATAAAAGTTTGGAAAAAGCTAGGCAGATGATGATGTGCACAGTTATTAATTACCGGTGAAAAATACCTGCGTGGACCAGATTCAGAATGATGTACGAAATACGAAGTAAGCGTTTGAGCGTCGGTCCACCCTGAAAACACATAACGATCTTTCTGCCAAAACGGAACAAAAACAAAACACATTCCCACAAACGTAGCATTTTGTGCAACTGCAAAGTACGAAAACAAAAGCAAAATTATTGTAACCAATAAAGTGTAGATTAAATTACGTAATTCCAATCACGCTATCGGTTTTCGCATAACTTTTGACAATAAACCTGTGGCCAATACTACCAAATATCGGTTAAAAATATCCCATATCGGAACCAAAGCTTCAGTGTATGCAATTCAATGCTTTACAGAATGCGGCCATACAGAATGGGCGATATCAATTTGTTACACGGCTATTGTTTCAGATAAACTAGTTAGATAGGTAGCTAGCGGGCCTGCCCTGTGTAGTGATTGTACATATCTGACGTGTTTACAGTTCATAACTTCACGTCTGTTATCCTCGAAAGGTAAGGCATAGGTGTACCTAATATTTGAAGTCTTCTGTAATTGGGGGGCGAACCTGGTCTCGAAGTGACTACGACTACGTGGCTGCTACTGAAAAATTCCTAATTGAAAAAACCCAATAACAGTTTGCCTGATCTGGCAATCGAAACAGGACACAGTGGAGACGAAAAGACACGTGACCGGCGTATGCGGACAGCGCTGTGTTGTGAGCGGCGTGCTGTGAGCAGCATGCGGAGAGCGATGTGTTGTGAGCGGCGTGCGGTGAGCAGCATGCGGAGAGAGGTGTGTTGTGAGCGGCGTGCTCTGAGCAGCATGCGGAGAGCGGTGTGTTGTGAGCAGCGAGCGGTGAGCAGCATGCGGCGAGCGGTGTGTTGTGACCGGGCGCGCTGTGAGCAGCATACGGAGAGCGATGTGTTGTGAGCGGCGTGCGGTGAGCAGCATGCGGAGAGAGGTGTGTTGTGAGCGGCGTGCTCTGAGCAGCATGCGGAGAGCTGTGTGTTGTAAGCAGCGAGCGGTGAGCAGCATGCGGCGAGCGGTGTGTTATGAGCAGCGTGCGGTGAGCAGCATGCGGAGAGCGGTGTGTTGTGAGCGGCGTGCTCTGAGCAGCATGCGGAGAGCGGTGTGTTGTGAGCGGTGAGCAGCATGCGGCGAGCGGCGAGCGGTGTGTTGTGACCGGGCGCGCTGTGAGCAGCATGCGGAGAGCGATGTGTTGTGAGCGGCGTGCGGTGAGCAGCATGCGGAGAGAGGTGTGTTGTGAGCGGCGTGTTTTGAGCAGCATGCGGAGAGCGGTGTGTTGTGAGCAGCGAGCGGTGAGCAGCATGCGGCGAGCGGTGTGTTATGAGCAGCGTGCGGTGAGCAGCATGCGGAGAGCGGTGTGTTGTGAGCGGCGTGCTCTGAGCAGCATGCGGAGAGCGGTGTGTTGTGAGCGGCGCGCTGTGAGCAGCATGCGGAGAGTGGTGTGTTGTGAGCGGCGTGCGGTGAGCAGCATGCTGAGAGCGGAGTGTTGTGACCGGGAGCGCTGTGAGCAGCATGCGAGGAGCGGTGTGTTGTGAGCGGCGTGCGGTGAATGACTGATGACTGTCACCTTTTATCGTGTTTGGCGTGGCGGCTGTCTTCTGATCTGCCACGTCTTACGACAAAGAGCTATGTGCCGGCACAATCCTGATGACATTGAAGCTTCAAATGTGATGAATACTTCTGGTAAAGACCATCCTGCATCGATAGATCGCATCATCTTCCTGCCCTTGACAATGTTCTTGGGGTCGGCGCAACACGTTTTCTTATTCCATTCTCCCCTGTCAGATGTCACGGTATTATTTACTCCTTTCTCTTTCATATCAATCCTCACACAATCCATCCAGACACATCATCAGCCCATAACCTCCACTGCTGGACATAAGCCTCTCCCATGATGGGAGGAATTTGCCATAATCTCCACGCTCGGCGGGCGGATTGGAGATCGCAGTGATGAAAGACTAACAGAAAACGCTGCTGCCCATTCTCAGGTCTACGGAGGCGCAAGGTGTTCTGCCTCAGACATTAGTCGCCTTATACGACACCCGTGAGTGTTATGGGTTGGTTCTATTCTACTCTGCCGGACCCATCCATATTTCTTTGACCTTCCTCTCTTTCCTTTCATCAACATTACACGTCCATACCAAGATAGACCACTTCCTTTCCTGCGCCGATAGATTTAATTAACTAATTAAAAACGATGCATACAAATAAAACGCCGACCAATTCAATTGTAACAGATATCAATCATTGGTCCCTTGATCCGGTAGATATAATTATTAAACAATTAATTATGCTATTGTTGTTTCAGCTCATTATGTTCTGTTGTTGTTGTTTAAACGAACTGTTATTTATATGCATGTATTGTTTTACAAATACTGTGTTATTATGAATTAATTGATACAGTTTAGTTTGCGTGTACCATAATTTTATTGTGGATATAATTAGAGTCTGTTTTAATAATGTTAAATTTATATACTGTTAGATTTATATATACGTAGGTACCTAATTTAAAAAATGTGTATTTAAGTGATTGAATATTAGCTTTGCGCTTGGCTTCGATCTCGTTGTAGTTAAAAAAAATTGGTTGCCTGTAAAGTCGGTATACGGGCGAAAGTTTTACGTGACAACGACTTTGAGTGGTAAAATAATTTTAATGTGAATATTCATTCGTATAGTAGTAGTTTCGTATAGGGACGCGTGCCTTTCACTTTTTATGTCTGTCTCTCTCGCTCTTAGGCGGGCTAACCATGCCCGAGTGGAAGGGACGCGTGCCTCTCACTCGCTCTCATTGTGAGCGCATAACGTGAGCGGAGCGTAACGCAGTTTCTTGAAGTGTCACCCGGCAAACCAATTTATAAGACGTTGTCACGTCAAAAATAATAGTACATGACTCCTGGGGCTAATATACTTTCCCATTAGTGAAATAATTTTCAGCATCAGGAGTTTCGAATATTACCCCAAATTCAAACTTACAAATGAACAAACTTTGCCTCTTTTAATGCTAGTATAGATGTGTTGTGTTGATGAGTATTAAAGTTTCGACAAGTTAAACGTTTTACAAACAACTTCGTAGAATTTCACACAAAGGCATTCGACATTGAATTGTTAAGGGGACAGTGACTTGGGCTTTCTAATTCAGAAAAATAACATGATTTGCGGCAGTCGTTCTATGTAAAATTCTTATATTCAGCGATATCCGGTCACAGTGGAAGCCGACCCCAACATAGTTGGGCCAATATTCACAGAGGGACGTTTACAACTGTGATAAGCCCAGTTGCCTAGCACCGTTAGCAAGGTATAAGTGGATATTAATTTAAGGGTATGAAAAAGAATATCAAACCGAATTTTTTTTCCGTGGAACTAACATCGTTTTCACGAACAAAATAATCAGATGTTCCTTTACATTAGGCTCGAGTAGGTATTGAAGTTTAGTATGGTTTATGGTCTGAATCAGATCCTTTTTCTGGGTCGTGGGGTTTTTGGGACCGGGACTGCGGTCCCAGATTCCACCTTTTGATACAAGCAGTAGATATAACGCTTTGCATGTGTATTACTAATTAACCTAATTACACGTAATGTGAATACACACAATACATACCAACGTTATTCATTATGGCTGTTTGCATAGTAGGTACATATATTATTATAACTTAGTAGCCTCACGATGATTAATTATCTCCATATTGCGTTATGATACATAATACAATTATAAATGCAATTCATATAATGAATTATAAAAAACTTACACATATCACATTATACTAACACGATATTATACAACAATACACTATCATTATTTAAATCTACTGCTACAGCTAGCCTGGGTAATCTCACTGTTAAGCCTAAAAGGTTCAAAAGCCTTTCTCCATTTTTTTTGGGTTCTGTACCTCTAAAGGTAAAAAAGGAACCCTTTTAAGATCACTTTCTTGTCCGTCTGTCCGTCCGTCTGTCACCGCCGATTATCTCAGGAACGGGTGGACCTAGCAAGTTGAAATTTATACCAGATACTGAGGAGATATTAGGTGTAAAAATCAAGGTCCTGGGTCAACATGATAAAAATATAATGGGTAAATTTAGATTTTCGCGAAAACTTATAAGTACCAAAATTCACCTTATTTAATTTTTCGGAATTTTCATTTACTTGTGCTGTAAGACGTTGCTTTTACCCAAAATTGACAGTTCTAAGTCAAACGGAAGTACCCGTAGTAGGTTTTGGGTTGAAAACCTAAATGGTAGTTCCCGTTGACCTAGAATCACGAAATTTGGCGAGAAGCAATATCCTACAGCACATGTAAAGGAAAAAAAACTGAAAACTGTAAATATGTAGTTTAATAACAAAAAAAAAGCGATTTTACTATTACAAACTTATTATTTGCGGCTGGTGCAATAGCTGTTTCATGGGATCGAACTGTAAAGCTAAGTTTGTCCTTTAAAAAGTTTGTACGGAACCCTCGCTGCGAGAGTCCGACTCGCTCTTGGCCGGTTTTTTTTTTAAGTAAACGCTGCTCCACACTAGGAATTTCTTCTGTAGGTGCGTTTAGAAACATTTAAACTCACATACAAGAACAATCAAACCTGTAGGCCATAAAAATATTTTTTTCCGTGTGGGAATCAAACCCAACACGCAGCGCAGCAGGCAATCGCTTAGCCTGATAGAAAACCACAAAATCATTTCGCCCGAGCTGAGATTCGAACACCAGGTATCATGCTGAACAAACGAGACAGTCTGAGGTACTATGTAAAAGGTAGGTATGTTTAATTTCAGTCTAATGAATAGCTTAAACTTCATTTATACCAATTAAGCGCACAACGGGATAAGCGCGGCTTTTGTCTCCCGTATCATCTTATTATGATATATTGTCTTTGTTTATAGAATGTTCGTGTCCCGGGAGTACATAGTCGCCCGAAATATTCGTGAGAAGAGAATTTTAGTGAAAACTGATTTTTGACTAATGGTTTCAGAGATTGTAGTGTTTTCTTTCTTGGAATATGGAATTGTCTTGATGGATATTAGCTCAACCCGTACAAAAAAAAATGCTTTATCTATACTTCTATCTGTATATTATACATGCAAAAGTTTGAATGGATGTTTGTAGTTAATCACGCCAGAACGGCTGGACGGCTCTGAATGAAATTTGGCACAGAGATAGATTATAGTCTGAAATAATAATAATAATAATATTCTTTATTTTTCGGACAACAGTGATTAATCGTGTTAGTAAGCAAAACAAAATAACACTTATAAAAAAAAGCACAAATATTAAAAAAAAAAAATGTGACGGTGTAAATAGCACTTAGGATATATTTTATCTCACACTTAGACATCAAAAGGTCCACGCGAATGAAATCTCGGGCAACAGCTAGTTGTAAAAAAATATTTAAAAAAATATAAATATTAAATAATTCATAAAATGGTTGGCTTTATTGCGTCTTACGATATCTTTCGGGTAACTTTGAGTTACTGACCAGAAATTGTTAAAATACGTACAGTATTCATCTGCATCCGATTAAAATGGATGTCGACCCCAACGTAGGTAGGTACTCTTAGTTTGGAAAAGGCTACGCAATACGCGGATAAGATGATGAAATCACATTCTGTGAAGCAAGTTTAGGCGCAGAATGTCCAATTCAAAAAATGACCAGCGGTCAAAAAATGTCCAATTCGCAAAATGTCCATTTCGCAAAATGTCCAATTCGCAAAATGTCCAATTCGCAAAATGTCCAATTCGCAAAATGTCCAATTCGCAAAATGTCCAATTCGCAAGATGTCCAATCCGAAAAATGCCTAGTTCGCAAAATGTCCAATTCGCAAAATGGCCCTCATCACAGGCTCAACCTAAAATCGGTATTGCAAAGTTACTAGGCAAACAGGAACAGAGAAGAGATTGTTTCACTTGCGTTTGGAATGAAACCATACGGCCAAAGCATACCATACGCTACTCATTACACCCAGTGCGTAAGCTCCTTTATACCGGGTATTAGTTCAACGGGATTAATTCCGAGCTAGTGTAACCGTGTTTTAGACTTAGTCGCTCATAATCCTACTCATAAGGAAAGCTTATGTTTTGTTTGGTTAGTGAAACTGGTGTTACGTTTGAACTCGTTTATGATAATAGCGTGTGCTGATGTGCTCAGTTAAAGGAATAAGCTGGCGTAACGTTCAGCACGTTAAAGACTGTTAACTGAAAGAAATAACATCAAATACGTTAATTGACACAAGTTCCAGATGGGTGCTGAGGCCACCCACATATCGCCAGTGACCATACATATTAATAAGTTCTAGGTTTCATGTAATATGGGGTGATCTTATTGCCATGAATTGTCTCTGGGATCTGGGAGTCGAACCCAGGTCCTCTGCTCAGAGTGGACAGGACATCTATACAGTACAGCACATACAAACCAGCGCAGAACAGCGGTGGCCCAGTGGTGGCGACCCCGACTTACGAACACTAAGTCGTGGGTTCGAGCCCAGGCAGGCGTATACTTTATGTTTTTTTATTTCATCACCATTGCTCTCAAAACGGTGAAGGAAAACATCGTGAGGAAACGTGCATGTCCTAGAACCAAAAATTCGAACACATGTGACATTACCAATCCGCACTGGGCCCGCGTGGTGGATTATAGCCCGTTCCCTCACATAGAGAGGAGGCCTGGGTCCCAGTAGTGGGAACATGAATAGGCTGATGATGACACACAAACCAAAGAGAATGCACACACAGAAGCGGAGTTGCTCAATACAGCTGAGTTAAATAGTGTTAAAAGAACCATCACGTGGCCGTCATTTAAGCGTCCTGTACATCAAACCAAGCAACATTGAGCAAAAATTATTGCTGGAAAACGACTTTCATATTAATCGTGTGAAAAATTGCTGTTTACTTTGGCGCACAATGTAATGAACGCAAAATTGTGCTTACGCACAAACACTCGCCAGGTATTCAGTATATCCCACGTAGATTCATCGATTATTTAAAAAATCACAAAAGTGCAATTCCTGCACGATAAAAATGTATGCAATAGCTGTTCTTTTAAAAAAAAAAAAAAAATAGATGTAAATCAAATCAAATCATTACTATAGAAATCAAATCAAAAAAGTCAGATCATTATTTTAGAAGGGGGGAAAACATAATGACCACCAAAAATAACTTTTTGACCACTAACATCTACCACCTTAAATATTAATTGATCACCAAATTTAGTAAATTGAGCACCAAATTTTAATGAGGTGGTTGATGACGAACTAGTTTTGCTTAGGCCGACTTGGGGCACCCCGACACGGATAGGTTAGATTAGAAGTGGTTATTTTTTTGACTCGGATACAAGAGCATAACAGTTCAATTTGTGGTGGTCATTACCTAAAAAAAAATAATTATTGGTTCTAATTTCACGATAAATGGTGATTAATTTTGGTTCATCACTTCTGTGTGTGAATTTCTTTGGTTTGTGTGTCATCATCAGCCTATTAATTGTTCCAACTGCTAGGACACAGGCCTCCTCTCTATGAGAGGGAATTGTATGCCTTTTAGAATTACTGTTATAGTAATATTCGCTCACCACATGAATTGTCTCCTGTTGCCCACAGTCGTATCTTTATACCGCCTAATATTTACTTAAAACGAAATCCCAGTAGACCGTAAACAAACCAATTAGCCCGAGGCTATATTATTTATGTTGTTACTAAAAAAAGTCGCTCCAAAACTGAGGAGTTTAATTTAACTGAGTTCAGAAATACGGTCGCGAAGGTAAAAGCTTTCCTCTGTTTGTTTACAATGAATGTTAGATGTTCAATAATTGATAATATTCTCAGAAAGCCGGAAGTACCTCCTACCTTTGAGGAAACAGGTGAATTACCTAAGTGGTGGTTTGTATGTTTTTCTACGTAATTGTACGAGAAACGAATAGGTTTCGTTGTTTCTGAGAATGGGACATTCTTCTTGATTTAGGAATCGCTGACAAGGGCTCGTGAGATAAAGGTTGCCTTTTACTTAATAGTAATAAAGAAATCAATTGGATTCTGTAATCATTGTACCGATAGTCGTTACGGTTAAAAGACATATAGCAAAGAACCTCGACCAACACTTTAGGAGGCTCTCATTCAGGAGACGCGGCTAGGTCAAGGGTTTGATTCAGGGCGCCATTACGCCTAGTGAGGAGCTTCCTCTCTCTGGAGCCCTGACTATCGGGTGCATCGGCAACCTGGACCTTGTTCCTGATGCCGATGAGTCTTTTTTAAATACTTTTGTTTTTTAAATATTTAGAAATGTAAACTATAAGAAAGGAAATTAAGAAAAAACAATGGTAAAAAATTCACAGATTTCGTGCCTCACACGACTATCGAGCGAAATTAATCTATGGAATTCGAAAAAATATTGTCGCTGAGCGACGACAAAGTCTGGATCGATCGATCGATCGATCTCTGCGAAATATGAAGTCATAAATAAATATTTTAGAAATCAATTGCGTAAATGGTTGACAGAAAATTGTTTTAACAGTTTACAAGAATTTCTGCTACACAAAATTTAATTTTAAGATATAGGTATTAGTTTCGTGTACAATATTTGTGTTATTTTTTATTTAATAATTATTTTACTTTACTTAATAAGTACATGTTAAATTTCACGTAGATACGCAATACAATAATGTAAAATTATATTTGCATGCCCTAAAAAGGCAAAATATGGTTTGTGCCTAAACCACCAACTTTAACATCTGGTAACACCTGTATTTTAAGCAAATAAATAATTCTTATTCTTAAAAAATAAATGTCATGTAAAAAATGTCTTTCTGACGTTTTGAGTTTTTTCAAAAAGTCAGGCTACAGGGCAAACCCTTAACTTGATCGACTTTGTTTTAGGCTCAAATTGTAGCTGACTAAATTAATTGTCCAGAGCAAATTTTCTAAAAATTTTGATATCATTCTTCGTTTCCAAAATATCGAGCGCCAAAATAAAAAAAGGCGAAAAAAAAAATTTTGTCTTTCACTATTTCGGCCATAACTTTTTTCGTTTTCGATTTTCTCGATTAATTCTTTTTGCACCTTATTATAGCTCTCATAAATACGCGTCTTTGGACTTTTGAATATCATATCTTCACAACTCTTCGAGATATAAGGAGATCGCACTTTTTCGTGAATTCGGAGCCTAAACTGGAGCGAACGAAAAGACATTTCCAATGTCAAAACGCTTGTCGGGGTCGTTTGATCGTTTCATGAATCCATTACATACCTCAGAATTTGTCGCAGTGTCATTCGTGGGTCTTTCACAGTTGTTACACACGTAGTCTATAGCCTGCTAGTCTGACAACAGGTCTTGCTAAATAGTATCGTGTCATCTGGTTGTAGAAGTCAGATAGGCAGTCGCTTCATGTAAAATACTGGAATTTTTATTTAGTTGCATCTGATTAGACTAGAAATCTACCCCATTATAGTGGGAAACAAGCTTGGTAGATGATGAATGAAAAAATTTCCTTCTTTTTTTTCGGATCGGAAATCATCAAATGACTCCTGCCGCTCTGGGCGGAGCAGGAGGGATTGTCATACTTTTACTGACTAAAACCCATCCATGTTCTTTCATCGCCCTTTGTGTTCCGGGTCCACGGTATATCTTTCGAACAGTCCCGCAGCCCCGGCAGGCATCGGCCCTTGCGGACCCCTTCCTTTTCCTGATCTTTGAGGCGCGCGTGGAACATCAATGCGCCGTCGACACGGCTTGTCGTCATGAGACGGACGGACGGTGAGCTAGCCCATAGCTCACCGCCCACAGGCCCGCGAAAAATATCCTCCTGACTCGAGAATTTATCACCTCGAAGCACCGCTGTAGTGAATACATAACTAGACATTAATGTAAAATTAAAATTATCAAATATCACTTTTAAGTTAAAGTTTCCATGCATGCGTTCACAAAAGTAATGAGTAGCACTTTACAAGATTCAAGCGTGGATATCATTTTAATAATCCAGTTGCATACGTGTGTAGAAACTCGTAACAAGTTTTCTCCTTACCTTAGAGAGGGTAAGGCATGCATACCAAGCTATTTTAGAATAAACTTTGTATTTATTTAAATTATCCGAAGTCTGGACCTGGTTTGAATGTCATACTTGTAGAGATGGTAAATCTGCCATCTGGAGATAAGATCGTTTTGAAAAAATGAATGTTAAAATACTTGCTTTGTTGATTGATTATTTTGATTGACTGTCACTTACCGTCTGTTCCTTTTATATTTTATAATAACTTTTTTCAAACGTTTTCTTTCTACTGTGCCAAAAGCAGGCACAAAATCGGCCGGAGTGGAGACGTCGTGTGCATCGGCAGGTCAACGCCTTTGAAGAGAGCAGAAGGTCACAGCTGGACTTAAAGCGTGATGACCTTAAAGCTAAACCACCTGTAGCTATACTCTACAATTTCGTCAATGGTGTTCTGACATGTCCGCTTTGTACTCGGAGTTCTCGGCCAAAGTTGAATATGCTAGCCACTTAAGAGCACATGAAAGAGCAGCACACCAAAGCTCTCTACAACGACACTAGAAAGCCATCGAATGCAGTCGCTGTGGCCGAAACCGGCTAGATGGCATCATCATCATCATCATTGTCATCATCATTACTGTGCGAAATAAACGTTTTACTTTCTATTCAACATTTCTGGAAATAATTTGAAAATTAAATCCCACACGAAAACATCAACAAAGCTCTTGTATTCATTGAAATATAACGTCATATCTGAATCGATAGCATTCCCCATTCAGCCTATTGACGCTCAGTTGATTCTGTTTTCACTCGCTGAATCATTCCGTCCACAGTTTTTTTTAAATCGATTCAGTGAACTGGTTAATCTTGTTTCATAAATTCATTGTTAGCACACGGTTAGGTGGTTCGGAGTTCTGGTGCGTGTTCAATTTGGTGGGATCTCCTCTAAATTGTTGGTTGATATAAGTTTATGGGTTTTCATAGGAACTGGGGTTCAGGGCACGTAATTGGGCAGGGTGACGAAATAAGAAGCGGTCGCTTTACCAAAAAATAAAATTAAAGTATGTAAGATTGTAGGCAGATGTGAGTTGCTACGCCGGGAGGGGACGCCCTAGAAGGACATACACTGACCTTACTGATGAGGTTCTTCGGAAAGGTCAGGTGCGTAGTATCAGGTGCGTATTACTCACAACCGACGTGCGTGTATGACCAGATGTATGAATGTGGATGAGTCAACAGGAGTATGTTAAAATCGTCGCAGGTGGCGTTCCGTGGTTTCTGAGGTACCTTGCCCCACCCATGGGAAAATGGTGTGACGTTATGTATGTATTTAAGTATATAAATTGAACTAGCTACGGTTAAAGTCAATTACTGCAAAATTAAATGTAAAAAAGACATTGTAGTGGTTTTAAACTATCTCTAAGTAATATGTAGAAGTCGTTAAAATTTCCTGAAACCGTATGTGCGGCCGAGAATATTAATAGCATGCGTGAATATTAATCCCAATTATGTAGAACTCTTCACTATGCGTGGTCCGACACGCCTTACCGGGTTTTCAGAATAAACTATCACAGCAATTAATTTATTTATTTAACACAAATATTTTTCCTTAAAGTTTCCAATATAGGAACCTATTTATTACCTCAGACATAGCCAAAATGCGTCCTGCAAATACGAAACGCAAAAGAAATTATGTGCGAAAAATAATTGGACAAAAAAAGAAAGAAAAAGCATTTATTAGCCCGCACAGGACAAAGCAAAAAAAAAATGGTTAAATTAACAGTACAACTAATAAAAAAAAATAAAAAAACAAAGAAAAATAACAAAAAACATGAAAAGAAATTGATCCTGTACTAAGCCAAAAGGCCCCCCCTATCTCAGCACAAAAAAACACACAAAAAAAAAACAGAAAAACATTCGCGCGAATGCATTTATGCGCGAACGGACACTCGTGTAAATGAACACGTGCGCGAAAAGACTTTTGACGGAATGGACATTTGCGCGAACGAATTTTGCGTGACTGATACTTGCGCAACTCCACTTGCATGAAGAACATTTGCGCGAACCACCAGTTGCTACAAAAAAAAAACCTCTGAATGAATACAGCCATTAATTTATTTATTTAGCACGAATATTTTCCATAGAGTTTCCAACTGGAACATTTATTACTCGACAGATAGCCACGACGCGCCCAGCATAGACATTTTGTTCTGATACTACAATAAATCATGTTTTTTACACAAACAAGTTACGATCAGGATTAAACGCTGCGGCTCGTAAATTAAAGGGATGTGGATTTCAGACGGTTAAATATTTAAGCTTTGTTAACATAAGGGATTGAAGGGGTATTTATGTACTTAACATGGATTTGTGATCATCATCTGAATAACCTTTTCCCAGCAACTATGTTGGGGTCGGCTTCCAGTCTAACCGGATGCAGCTGAATACCAGTATTTTACATGGAGCGACTGCTTATCCGACCTCCACAACCCAGTTAGTACTGGGTAATACGATACCCCTTGGTAAGACTGGTTGTCAGAATTTTTGGGCCACTGACTACCTGTAACGACTGTCAAAGATCTTCAATTGACAGCCGGGACCACCTGCTTAACGTACTTTCACCCATCCACTGATCAACCCAGGCAAGCACGGTTTAACCTAAAGATCGACCCGAGCGGCTGTTATTATTTAGCTACGAGCTCCTCCACATATCGATTTGTGATCATTTTACGTAAAAGTTACCGTTTGTGATCTATACTAACACTAGCTTACGCCCGCGGCTTCGCCTTCGGAGTTCGATAATTTAATTGTCCCAGGGGATAGTACTGCCGGGATAAGAAGTATGCTATGATAATCAATAATAAGTTAATCCAGGTTATAAACTATATCTCTGCTAAATTTCATCCAAATCCGTTCAGTAGTTTATGCGTGAAATAGTAACAAACATACAACCATCCATCCATGCTCACAAACTTTCGTAAGAAGTAAGATTATAAAGAGGAAAGATTTTATTTTTTGTTTGTTACAATTTAACTCAAGAACTACTCAACCGATTCTTTCACCATTAGAAAGTTACATCTTTACCGAGTAAATTAGGCTATAAATTATATTGATATCATGCAATTTAGCCGAACTATCACAATTACCCAAGCTATCACAATTAGCCAAGCTATTACAATTAGCCAAGCTATTACAATTAAATTAAAATAAAATAAAATTCATTTAATTCAGATAACATGATCCATACAGTGAAATTAAAATTAGTATTAAGAATTAAATAAATCATCACAAATACAGTAAATTCAAAAATAAATTACCATCAATTATTAAAATCAATTAAATAATCAGTTATTAAAATAATCAGAATTAAAAAAAAAAGATAAAATTTAAAATTCATTCAAAATTAAAATACGATAAAATAAAAATTTAAACATTCAAAATACAATAAGATAAAATAAAATAAAAATTAAAAATATTAAAACATTAAAATTACCCGCTTACTAAAAGACACCCATATCGGAGAAGAGATCCTATCAGCAACAGTCTTCAGAATTCCGTTGCAGCTGCCACGCATTCTGCAGATCAGGGAAACAGTTTTCTTGCGAATGACGGCATGAAAGCCATCAGTTCGATACAGCGCGAACCTCCCCGTAAACTACAGAAGCGAGGCAGCCCCAACATCATCCTGAAGATGTTGTACTGGACGCGTAGGACATCCAGCGATCTTTTGGTGTGCTTGACCCACAGATTTCCCGTATAAAAGCTTTGACAATAGGCTTTAAACAACGTTATTTTTACTTGTTCAGAGCAGCGGGAAAATCTGCGGGCCAGCATGTTACCTCTGACCGCTAAAGCCCTGCGCTCCTTCTCAATGTCCATATCATCATCAAGACCCAAGACACGGTTTATGCACAAGCCATTTATGGTAATATTATGAGAATACTGAGGGTATCCACCGGCAGCCCTAAAGACCATAGATATATACAATATATATATATATAATACAATTAGCCTAGCTATCACAGTTAGCCGAGCTATCACAATTAGCCAAGCTATCACAATTTTCGCGGACGAAGTCGCGGGCGAAGTGCTAGTACCGAATAAGCTCTGAAACTATATTGACTTAAATCGTCTTTTTGATGACCAAAAGTACTAGGATAGCATAAATTCAAGGTGTTGTTTATTCAAGCGAGGTAGGTAGGTAGGTAGGTGGTAATCAATAAGCTTAAGATATCTAAATAGTTTCTTCTTCAAAGGAAATTACGCTTTGAAACGGGAACTACCTTGAATTTCCTAACTGATCGAAGCTTTGACGATTCAAAAATACCTATTAAATTCAAATACCTAAGTGGACTTTCAGTTGAGTCTTGAATTAAATTAAAAAGTACTGTCTATTTCTCCCTTAAAAGTGTGTACAGTTGTTAGAATATAAGCGCTGCGACATTTTTTTTAATGTTACAGCACCGTGCTGAGATACGCCTTTTGGCCTCGTACAGGTGCGTTCGTTTTTTTTTTCTCTCTATGTTTACTATTTATTAGTTATACTGATTTACCTATTTTATTTTTGTGTGTTTTGTCCTGTGCAGGCTAAAAATGCTTTGTATTTCTTTCATTATTTAAATACAGATCCTTTGTCTCGATTTTCTCGACGAAAAAAGTAAATAAAGAAAACTGACGAACTGCCCCAAAACATGAAAGCGTACAACAGAACTCATTACTAACTACACCGTTACCAAGGTTACCAAGTTTCTTCGCTAATTGCCTTCGGAAAAAAACTACGGATCCAAGTCCCCATTAATTGTCCCGGCATTGTTTGTCCAAAGATTTCAGCAAAGTGCAATCTTTCTGTTTTTCGACTTCTTTATATCTCGCAAGATAAATTACTGACTTCCGCTCAACGAAATACACAATTACAGAAGGTTTATATAGGATGACTTTTTTATCATTTTCCAAAACCAATGGGTGTTAAATAGGTGAACGGAGTAGAAGCAAATGGCATACCTAGTTTTTTTTTTTTGCGATAAAAAAAAATCAAATAATCTCAAAAGAATTCGAAAATTATATATGTTTCACTTTTTTTTCAAAATTTCTCTTTGTTCTAATGTGAAAAGTTTACTTGAAATTTGTAGCGTTTTTTGATGATGGATCAATCTTTTTCTAAGCTGTGAAAAAGGAAACAAAAAAACTAGGTATACCATAAGCTTCTACTCCGTCCACCTAATATACCCATTTTTTTTTTAAGTGTTAAAACATTCATACGGTAAACATAGCTAACGAGTGAAAATGCACGCAATAGGGAACTTCGTACAGTAAATGCAAGCGCACTTGCCGACTGCTATTCATTTGGTTCAGGTACACTTCGGCGTATTTTGTTAAAATATTGTATCATCAGAAATCTCTAGAAGTTTCTATTTATGTAAGTTTTATAACTGTTACGATTCCAACGTTTATTGTATAGTTAGTAAACTAACTAGCTGATGCCCGCGGCTTCGCCCGCCCGCAAATTATATACTAAAACCTTCCTCTTGAATCACTCTATCTATTAAAAAAAACCCGCATAAAAATCCGTTGCGTAGTTTTTATTAAGATCTAAGCATACATAGGGACAGGCAGACGCGGGTGACTTGTTTTATAATATGTAGTGATAGTGCTAGGAAGTTCCCCTAGTAACAAAAGCTAGTATGTTATATTTTGTGATTATCCTAGTAAAAAGCCAGAACGAGATGGAATAAGATCGCCGTTAGTCATCATCATCATCATCCACAGCTCCACTTCACCCACTGCTGAGTATAGGCCTCGCTTTGTTTGTGCCAAGTTCCACGCTCTTATGCCAACCTCATCCAGGATATTCCCGCAATGGCAACAATATCGTCAGCCCATCTCGCCGCCGGACGACCAACACTTCTCTTTCCATTCCTTGAACACCACTAGTACCACCGTTAGTACTTACCTGTACATAAGCGTGCATGCACGTGTCTTTGCTTGTGACTGCATGGTAACCCAGGTACTCTCCGCGAGATTGTCAGCCACATCTAGGCGCTGCTGGCCTTTCTCGGGGAGTTAGGGAGGATCGAATAAATTTCCCACCCATACGCAAAATAAACGCTTTGGAGTTGCGGACACCAGCTCGCTATACAATACAATACAAATTGTGACTGCAACTGCAACGACGCCACGTACGCACTACCTTGCATACCTAATGTCATGCAAACTCTTCATTGCCCTAGCAGAGTAATTTGCGAGATTAAATACAACAGCACGACAAACATCCATCGCTCAACAACAACCGTCTGGTTGAAGAATCCTCTATTGTCAATGGAGGTTAAGGAATTCTACATCCTTTTCTTTATTCCTCTAATAGACATTTAATTGAGCCCTTCTCTGCAGCTGCTAATGCTACCTTGGATTTTCCTGTTGTGCCAGGCTTTTGCTTCACGTCAGCTTGTGCAGGTACCTCCGATGAAGTTTCCAGTAATAAGGCTCGCCTTTCCAAATAGCCTAAAAAACCCTCAATTTTTGGATCCTTATACTGAGCTCGATCAAGCTGGTAAGCCCTGTAGGTGTCTAACTTACGCATTAGGATGGCCAGACGTTCGCTGTGCGGAGTTTTCCTTCTGTATTCTATTTCCTGTGACTGCGGTAAGGAAGCAATACAAAGAAAAACTCGTTCAAGTTTAAAACTGTTGTGATTTATTTTCGGGACTGCGTTTCTGTGTGTCGGATTTAAAACGAATAGCAATGGGGAGTGTTGGGATTTGGGGATGCAAAATCGTGTGTAAGAGGCTTTACGTGTTAAGCTGTGTGGTTTGGTGGATGTTAGTCTTGCTGCTTGATTAGTGGTCTGTGTTTTTGAGTTTATTCTACGGTCTGATGTTTTAAATGAGGACTTTAATTAATTTTACTTTGTTTTTCGGCAATGGAACTAATGAACTTTACTAAGACGGTGGATAAGTAGATACAATACTTTTTATTATGTACCCATAAAAATCACACGTATAGAAAAATATAATTATCATTTATTTGCCATAAGTATAAACATATTGGTCTTATAGTCAGTTGAAGTTCCTAATTCATAATCAGATATTGATGACATGCCAAATTTTATGTTGTATTAAATGTTAGAGCATACAATACATTTAGTGTCTTTAAATGCCGATTTTTATCATTCTTCACTATTACAAAACATTCAACATTCATTATCGTTACCGGTGAATCGTTACCAAAGAATAATAAATTACAAAATAGAAATACGCTTAAAACCAATAAAGGATTTGTGGGAGGAAGAGAGTCAATACTCGAGGTAATCTGTGGTGTGCCATTTACATAATAATATAAAATATAAATTTACATACTGTATAAAGCAGTGCCTGATCTTGTTTGCGGGGCGAACATGGCCGGATATCGCACAAGATAGAGAGGATTGGAAGGAGAAAGGGGAGGCCTTTGCCCAGCAGTGGGACACAATGACAGGCTAAGAAAAAAAAAAAAAAAAAGCAGTGCGGGACGGGTGTTCATGCCCGTCAGCGGATGAATGACTAAGTTCTTGCGACATCACTATTCCGACTACCGCACCGTGCGGCTATCTCAGGTACCGTTTTATTTACGGAGACGCCGCGTGTGACGCCGAGTGCTCCGTAGTATCGCTACGTTTCTCACACCGCTTTCCCGTGAACAAAGTATTAAAGGAACTGGCTGGCCGCAATACTGCTTGCGCGGCTGCGTTCAATGCTGCATGCGTCGCGGCGATATCATCTGCTGTCTCCTCCGCAAGGAACGCTGCAATCAAGCCTAAAATCGCTTCTTCGTAAACGCTCTCATACATCGCCATATTATGTTTTTTTTTTATTTTGATTATATTATGATATTGTTTGCCGCATCACCGCAAATGACCCCCTAAGCTCATCAGCTTAGGGGGTCATTTGCGGTGATGCGGAAACTACAGGACATCTCCTGTAGTTTACTTGGTTGTGCTTGTACTTTAGTACATCTTTTATACTATCCATCAGTACACCTCTGTCAACTTCTCTGTGTTCATTAATTCCTTAAAACTTTCTTGTCAAGGTCAGATGTGACTCAAAATGGGCCATTGTGTACACATCACGTAGCCAGCTATCACAGTTTCAGCAGCAGGTGCTATTAGTTTCGTCGTGAACTCCTGATGATACACTATCTCTTGCAAATTGTTTGGCGTCATTTTCAATTAAAAGTTTGTGATGAGGGTTCATTGTATACGAACGGTAAACTACTTCGATTTGTATACGTTATTGTCATGCGTGAACATGCGTGTTACTTTTACGTTAAATGTGTGTTTTGGGAATCTACTGTATACCGTCGTTCGTCTTGTGGTTTCAAGCGGGACTGCCGATCATGAAGTGAGGTGTAGTATGTAGGTACTATCGGGGTCTTTTCCTCCTGACCAGTTTAAATTTTTTTCGCTTAAATCATGCGGAGGCGCCGAGCCACGCCCCCTTAAAGTTTGGGCCTATTAGGGAAGCGTCAATTTTGGCGCGCAAAATAGCAATAATTCTCGTTGGGCGTGCGTCGTCAGTGCGCTCGGCCGATTCGGTATCTTTTCATTCATTATTTATATACAAAGTCAACGGGGCGGGGCTAAAGAGCGTCTCTATGTTGCGATTGCAAGCAAAAATTAGCTTAGTGGTGGTCAGGCGGGAGTGTCCTCGATAGTACTTAGTAGGTAAGATCTATGTTATAAAATGTATTGCATTTGTATTAAGAAGAGTGGTATTAAAGGCTGATTGATCGGTAATGGTTGGTTTAATAATACGAGTTCCCTACAGAGGTCCTGAATTTGATTCCTGGATCCGGCAATGTGTTTTTGGGTTTTCCCATCAGGAATCTTTCAGCAGCGGCCATGAAGTCTGGATTTATGCTCAGTTGGTGGCAATAGGCTCACTCCTTATTACATGGGATTTGTACAACTGGTGAAACGTGGGTGAAACTGCTACTAGGTTCGTCTATTGACGACCCGAATGGCGCAGCGGTAGTGAGACTGCCTTACGTTCTTAGGGTCCCGGGTTCGAATCCCGGTCGGAGCAAATGTTTGTGTGATGAGCATGGACATTTGTTTCCGATCTATAATATGTAGTATATCAACAATTTGGTGTCTACGACACGAGCCTCGTTGCTTAGTGTGGCACTAGATGGCGCTGTGTGTAATGTCCAGCAATATTTATTTTTTTATTTTATGCCTGACCCCTCAGGGATTAAAGGTGTGATGGCTACGTGGTTTGCAAATCCGATGATACTTCGGAAACTCAAAGAGTTTCAGGTTGAAACGTTGTTCAAATCCTATGACAAGGAAACGAGGGATTAGCACGTTCTAAACTCATGTTGTACATCGGCCTTACAAAACTGAATAAATGGTTTCAGCGATATTGCTGGACCACGGCTCAAACATACATTGGTTTTAACGAGATGTTGTTCTGAAAGCGTTTAGACCCATAATATAACATAACATCACGCCTGTAATCGCAGAGGTAGGCAGAGGTGTACCTAATGTTCCACCCACATTTTAAAAGTTATGTTTATAATTGATAACCAGACACTGGGCCAGCAAAATCAATATGGATTCGTTGCCAAGGGCCAGTTGTCTCTTCCCAAACTTTTTAAGGCCCCAGTAGATAGCTGTAGCTTATTTGTCAATTTGACTATACTTCTTCTCACTGCTTGATAAAGACCTAAAGTCCCATGTAATAGGCTAGCCTATTGCCATCAACCGGGCGCAAACACTCCGTGGCTGCTACTGAGAAATTCCTGATGCAAAAACCTAACATCACTTTGTCCGACCCGGGAATCAAACACAGGACCTCATGCTCATGCGCAGTGTGTAAACCTTTAATACCAAAGTCACGTATTTTTCCCACGGGGGCTGGTAGAAACTGTAGCGGTACTACAAACATTATTACAGCAACATAGAACAAAAAGTACTACAGTGCCATCTATGACACAGACGATGAACTAACAGCGAAATACGTCAGAAATCCTACATCGCGCAAGCAGAGTTATCCGCGACATAAGACTATAAACAAGAAGCCCGACAACAACTGTCGGGCCCTAGCTGAACAGCACGATGCACCGATAGTGAGACAGTAAGGCAGGGATGAAAAATAATAGAAATAATTATGTGTACTTAGTTAATAAATACTAACTGATAAGTTTGTTTGTGTACTAACCAGTGGACCACTGTTGTCAAATAAAATAAATATACTATTATATTTTATCATTTTTAAATATTTCTATATAAAACACTATAGGAAACATTTAAAAATATAAAAAATAGTAGCCCACCAGCGCTGGGAACAGGGTCCGAGCTGCCGGCGGTCAGGGCTCCAGAGAGAGGAACCTCCTAACAATACGTGCCTTGTCCAGAAGTACTGCTTTCTGAATCAAGCCCTTGATCCAGCTGCCAAGCGAGAGCCTCCTATGATGTTGTTTATTATTATTATAACACCCGTCTGGTCGGAGGATCCTCCCTTTTCTATGGGGGATAAAAAGCTTTACACCCTGTTCTTCATACTCCAAAAAAATTATAAAACATCATCTTTTGCCTCGTCCTCCTTCGTTAGCTGTAGAATGACCTTCAAACATAATAAATGTATTAGGTACTCTTCTCACGTAATCACAGAATCTTGTCTAAACCTCTACAAAAGAAAGCTAGTAACATGGTTATACGTCAGTAGCCGTACGTACGTGTCAATATAGGAGGGTAGTTCAACTACTTTTTATTCGGGGCCCGTATTGTCCATTGTACGACAAAGGTTCACCCCCGGCCCTTTTGATCCCTTCTGCCTTTAGCCTAGCTCAACTCACCATCTGCATAGTCTCGAGAAAGTGTGGAGAAAATATTTGAAATGTGGAAAAATTTGGGAGAGCAACAAACCAGATACTTCATGTCTTCGTCGCTGTTTTATGCTTCTGTGTTAAGCATGTTTTTGTATAAAACCTACAAGATATTCTTTTAGAAGACTGCTCAAAAAAAAGGAGTGATGTTTTCAGGGTCCATGTAGGTGGTAGTATATAATTATTAAGTTGAGAGTTTCCTTCATTCCACGATAACTTGTAAACGGGTTCGATTAATTTTCACACAGGTAGTTATTCCGGGTCTAGTTGTTTGTGTGTGTGAGTTTAAATGTTTGTATACGCACGCACGATACAGAAGAAATTCCTAGGGTGTGGATAAAATACGATCGAGGGCCTTGATAAAATGACATTCTATCAGCCATAACGTTTTCTTTTATACTCAACTAGCGAACGTCACGCGGTTTCACCCGTGTAGTTTTCGTTTCCGTGGGAGTACGGGGATAAAATATAGCCTATGTTACTTAGGGTGAACATGCTTTCTAAGTCAAATTTTTTTTTAAATCGGAGCAGTGGGGTTTTTGGGTTTTAGGGTTTTTGAGTTTATTCATTACAAACATACACACACAAAAATACAAAATACAAATCTTTCCTCTTTATAATATTAGTGTAGATTAGTGTAGATTATTATATTATAAAGTGTAGATTTAGATGTAGATAGGCTTCCGTTTGTCCGCAACTCGCCTGATGTGGAGCGATGATGCGGCCAGGGCACGCTTGCCTAGAAATAACCGATTCACTCAACCTTTGAAGAGATCCAGATTATAATGATCGGGAAACAGATAAACCGGCAGTGAATTACAAGACTAGCAGTCAAAATGATCAAGGAAAAATTAAATTGAGTGAGACTTCAAAAAATCGTAAATCATACAAAAATTCGAATGTCAATCCGGTTAAAGTTGGCACTTAGTAGGATCACTGGTCTGACTGCCGTTAAAACAAAACCACGGCGATAGTCATTGACATAAAGGATTCTAGTATCTGTAAGTCCCTGCAGAACCCAATTGGCGTACCTCAGCATGATCACGCACAATCTTCTCCTAAAAAACAAAAATACTGTTTCTTTCATTATTTCCTTTCCGTGTGCTAAGTAATTAAGGTGAAATAAAGATCACATTGTTATCATAACAGGATTCGATTATTTGCAAACATCTGCCGGAAAATAAAGAAAAACATTCCATTTTCCTCGTTCAAGTAATTTCTGAACAGAATCATTGAAAAGAACGGAGAACGTGCATCGTTTTGTTACGGTTTATTCTGTTTTTATTTTGTTTCGACGAGTTTTTGTGCAGTGTTCTGAGTCAAGGTTGGCTCAAATGAATTGATTATAACACGCTTTTAATCACACCACTAACTATGTAAAAAATCGTAGAAGCGAAATTTGACCCACTTTCCAGTTTCTGATTGAGCTGTAACTTTGCATACATGTTTAGTTTTGATGACAATGCAGGGTTAGATAAGTAACGTAATTCTAAATCCAATATGGCGGACTCCGACTATTTATTTTTATGCATTCCCAAGTTATGGGTATCTTTAAAATTAATATTTAACTTTATTTTTGGTCTGCGTAAATATGACCACGTTTCTCACCTTCACAAAGAACTCAAGTGGCTCCCAATCCGCCTTCGCAGGAACACTAGGATCCTATGTCTCCTTTTCAATATCCTACACAACCCATCCTATCCTTCTTACCTGCGCGAGCGTTTTTCTTATGCTCGTCGGACTACTGACGCACCGTGTAGATCACACCTTCGATCCCTACTTAAATCCCATCCTCATAAATCCAGCTATTACTCTTATTCCTTCTCCGTCCATGCTGTAAGGTTGTGGAACGCACTTCCGCCTAGCATTCGTGATTTAAAGACCATTTCACTGTTTAAATCCAGAGTGAAAGAGCATTACCTTTCCTCTCAACCATGATTTATTATATACATATTTATATTTATTAGTCTATATATCTTAGCATTATGTATTTATATAAGTATATATTAATATTTAGTTATATGTGTATTTATATATCTTAATAGGTTAAATTAGGTAAGGCACCCAATGTCTATTCTCTTCCTTTTCTCACACACTATTGTCTACATTTCTTTTTCATTTCTCCTTTTGCAGGTCTGCTGGAAGAAATTTCTTAAGAAATAAGCAGTTCCTTTGTATTCATATTTTTAATGTATTTTCCTCTGTTGTTTACTATGTGTACATAAATAGTTAAAGAAATAAATAAATAATAAAAGGTTAATAAAAGGGTTTGCTGACAACAATGACGTCACTATAAAGCATGTTTTTAACTACGTCTTTTATTTATTTCAATCAGTATCTCGAAATTTAAAACATAAAAGTAAAAGCAAAATATTTTGCCTGCCTGTAAGGTTACCTGCACCCCTAGCCAAGTTGACAATCTACAATCGTTAACGCTAGTAGAAAACTATTCAAATTAATGGGAATGACATCATCTCAACGTTAAATCACGTGATCAACACAAACGAATAGAAAATTCGTAGACAAGTTTACATCGTTCAAAATAATAGAATAGAATGTTATCGTTTCTTCAATGTTGATCGCTAAACTCTTTGGTAGGAACGCCCACCATTAGACTAAAATGTAGGTTTTTTCTACAGACATTAGAGAACGAGCGATCGACTCAGTCGTGTCAACTTGGCTACCAATTTAGCGCTCTCTACAATCGCTTACGCCGAGGCGTTTACGATAGTAGAAAGAGAATCGATACGAAACGTTTGTAACTTGGCTAGGGGTGCTGTTGTCTAATATGTTCTTCATAAAGGTCAGGTGCGTAATAGATACTCGCAACGTCGCAACCCACGTTTGTGTATGTCTACACTATCTGGTGAATGTGGGCGTGACGAAAGAAGTATGTACTTGTATGGCTCTGTAGCTTCTGCCTACATCCCCGGGACTAAGGGGCGAGCGAATCGCGGCATTTCAACGTATTTCTATACGAAAATATCGCCGCGATTCTCTCGCTCGTGGGGACGGCCCAAAAGACGTAAGTTTATGTATATTTTTGGAATATGAAAAACATGTTATCTATTTAATCTTTACTTTATTATTTCTGTCGATAGACCGACCAACACCAAGCCAAATCTTGTGAGTAGTAAATCATTTCATAAAATAGTGAAGGAAACCGTAGCCAACAGTATTGTCGCCGGATCGCACCGTCAGAACCGGATAGACAAATGAAGTTATGATCGAAGTACCGGCTTCGGTCGGAAATCGGACGGCCGGCTGATAAATCTTTCTCGAGCTATTTTCAGTTGGGTGACGTTGCGGGCAAGATAAATTTTAAAGCTGCAATAGCCTAGCGTTTATAGCGCAGACTGGCGAGTGAAAGGGCGTGCCTTTGATCAGCATTAAGTAGTAAAGTTGAGAACTTTTTATACCAGCTGCAGCCTGCGAAATTCAAGTTTTCTTAGGTTTTTTTACAATTTGCAGGCCAATGCTAAGTCGCATGTTGATTAAAATATTATTCGCGGCTGCAAGACGGATGTAGTTACAGAATTATAATCATCAATACAACCCTCTAAGTTCATTTATCTCGATTGAATGACTATTTCATGAAAAAGTCATTCAATCGAGTTACATGCACAGTGAATAATATTTTAATCAACATACGACCTAGCACTGGCCTGCAAATGGCAAAAAATGTAAGAAAATTTAAATTTTGCGGCCTACCCTGGTGCATCAGCCTTATGAAGAAAACGTACTCTCGGGCGATCAACGTAACCTCAGTTGCATAAAACATAATTATGTTTTAACTTGCCCACTTCTGGGACAGGCCTTCTTCTTGTACGAGGGAGTGGGTCGTAACTACCACACGGTCCTGGTGTGGATTAGTGGATCTCACATGTCTTTTATGTTGATGGATGTAGGGGGAGAGGAAGGTCAAAGAAAAAAAATAATGGTTGTTGTGAGGAATGATTTGAAAGAGAACGGAGTAAATGATACCGTGACGTCTGCTAGAGGAGAAGGGAACAAGGACAATGAAATGATGATGATGATGGAATGGCTTCGAATTTTCATGGTTATTGGTTCATGGGTAAAAAGGCCGGTTTCCTACCTTCTACTCGTAAGTTATTGGGTTGTTATGTGAAATGATTCTAAATAAGCAAAAGTGGTTTTGAAGAATTGAAAAAATCTTTTTCACGTCACAAACCGATTTTAATTTGGATAGAATCAAAATTTTGGCATGTTGTTGTAGTAATCTAAGTGGACAAAATATCGGCGTGTTCGTGTTCCACGCGCGCCTCGAAAAGATGTCAGCAAACGGAAGTGGTTCGCAAGGACCGATGCCTGCCGGGGTTGCGGGACTGTTTGAAAGAGATACCGTGGCCCCGGAACACAAAGAGCGATGAAGGAACATGGATAGGGTTTAGTCAGTAAAAGTCTGACACTCCCTCCTACTCCGCCCAGAGCGGGAGGAGTCATTAGATGATGTCCAATCCGAAAAAAAAAGAAGAAGTGGACAAAATATAGTAGGTATAACATCTAGTTAGTTATGTTTAAGTCCCATTTAATAGAGGGCGAGCAACCGGTCATAAATCCAGACTACGTGGCTGCTTCTGAGAAGTTCCTGATGAAAAAACTCAATAACACTTCGTCCGACCCGGAAATCGAACCCAGGACCTCATGATTAGCAGTCGCACTTGCAACCACTAGACCAAAGAGGCACCAAAAATAAACGGTGTGTGAAAAGACCCTTAAGGGCCTATACTCCCCGGGGTTGCGGGACTATTCGAAAGAGATACCGTGGCCCCGGAACACAAAGGGCGATGAAGGAACATGGATGGGTTTTAGTCAGTAAAAGTCTGACACTCCCTCCTGCTCCGCCCAGAGCGGGAGGAGTCATTTGATGATTTCCCATCCGAAAAAAAAAAAGGCCTATACTCCGTCAAATGGCTTAGCATGATCCTCCGTTACGCCTAAAATACTGCAACATTAATTTTAAAATAAATATATGGTAAAGTTGAGGATTAATGCTAAGTCCTATGTGTGACGAAAACACGATTCCATAAACTTTTCTCGATAAAAAAAAAAAAAAACAAAGTTACCTCCAAATCGAACAATAAACCGCTGGTATTCAAAAAGTACTTCAAATTAGATCATGAAATATTGCATACTAACTGAACTAACTATAAAGCAGGTCTTATGTGTTTTATTTTTTCCAAAGTCTTATGTGTTTTATTTTTTCCAAAAGACGAAAATTTAATTTTATAAAGAATAAAAACCACTCATTTTGCGAAATGAGTGGTTTTTATTCTTTATAAAATTAAATTTGACTATTCGGCCGCAGTGACTGACGTAACAACCACTTTGTAATGCAAGCTGATTAGAACGTTATTCTAACAGTATTTCAAACGAAGTTTGAACCACCACAAATAGAGTTGCTAATTTTAGGTATTATTGACCCCTAACCTAAGCCGAAAGCCGAAAGCACTTGTTCTCCCCGTCATTGCGATCATTTTTTTTTGTTCTGGACAATACCTGAAAATTGAATGGTGAATGGCTTCGTGCAGGGTTTGTTTACACCCTGTATAGTGAAGGTAACATTTTCGCTTACTTGACTATCCTAGATTCGTCTCATGACTTAAGTAACTTGACTTATAAAATGAAAATTTTCGACTTGTCTCACAAAACGTTCTAAGTGCTTACTTCATTACCATTTCAAGAGAATAATCAGTGGAACGAATGCCGCGGGCGACCGATTGTTCTCATCTAAACCCAAAGTTTTAATTACAGAGCTTTGTTAAACTTAGATTAGTTATAGGTTACCCTTTACCGCGTGACGTGGCAGGCGAAATTATTTTAATATTAAATTTTGTTGTAATTAGCAAGTAAGGTAAAGTAGATTTTGGTAGGTACGTCAATGTTATTATAATATCGGCTTGTTATGAAAGTAATTGTTCTTTGTGGTGGCGGAGAGGTAAATTATACATTAAGTTAAGGCTGACGGAATTATATATTTTCTGAGTGTTCCAAAATTGCGCTCTTAAAAACGAATAAGAAAAGCCGTAATTTGGGATTTTTTTAATGTTAAACAAACCGCATTATTGTGCAACAACAACAACCCGTAACGTCCACTGCTGGACATAAACCTCTCCCATGATGGGAGGAATTTTCCGTAATCTCCACGCTTGGCAGGCGGATTGGAGATCGCAGTAGTGAAAGACTAACATAAAATGCTGCTGCCCATTCTCAGGTCTACGGAGGCGCAAGGTGTTCTGCCTCAGACATTAGTCGCCTTATACGACACCCGTGAGTGTAATGGGTTGGTTCTATTCTACTCTGCCGGATACCACACTACTAATTATTGTGCAACGGGGTGTTTTATTTCTTAATCGTGTGGTTAGGCCCTCTGAACTTGGCTTTCCATGCCATCGTGAAATTTCTCTCAGGCATCAGGTTTCCTCACGTTGTGTTCCTTCACCGAAGTAAGTCATAAACATACAATACGCACATGAATTTGAAAAATCAGAGGTGCGTGTCTTGGGTTCGAACTTGAGACCTATGACTTAGCAGTCCGCAGGACACAGAACTTGGCTATCACTGCTAACGGGGTGCTGAAAGTATTGGTAAATTTAAATATTATACCTAACCTAACAGAAGTCGCACACAAACAAACGAGACGACAAAAAAAATCTAATTAGTCCGTCAGATAGATTTCCAAAAAATATTGTTACGTATACCAAAATTGACGAAGATTATGACGCTTTTTAAATTCTCAATACGTGATGCCTTGGTATAATTTTTAGCTAGTTCTGACTTCACGAGCCCCCACTCCCGAGTTTTGATGCGTTTTATCTTTGTCAGTATTCATTGATTTACAAACCAAAAAATAATGTTTCCATTATTTTCCAATACTCTAAACTGACGATTAAATAAATTTGCAATTTTTTGATACTGTCGTCATGCTTATTGCATTCAGTTAAAACGTAATCTTATCTTTGCTAATATGTCATCACGTATTAGCAAAGATAAGATTACGTTTTAACTTAAAATACCTGTTAACTTTTTTGTATCTGATGAGATACAAAAAAAGTTAACAAGTATTTTAACAGCTTTACAAACACCGCTTCAAAAGATGGGCAAATAACGCCCAAAAACTAAAATACCTCAACTCCATTTTCCAAAACCGAACTTCGACATACCAAAGTGACCAATGACCATCAAATGAAGCAGAAAAACCCATCAACATAAAACAGAAAAGTGTCAAACCAATGAGGCGGTACCCAACTACCCTACAAAGAGCAGAAAAAGGTACCACGCGTCTATTTACGGCGACTAATCCCCTACCCTAGTGGTTAGCACCCATTTGACAGGTCAATTAACCTCTGCTATATTTTTGGCCGGGAAAAATAGGTCAGTTATGTTTGGTTCCTATTACTATATTTATAACGAATCGTTATTTATCCCTGATGGGATATTAATCGTGTTTAAACTCTAAAAGCAACTTTGAAATAACATGAGAGATCTGAAATGGAGGAACTAACTAAAATATAAATCTTAAATTCTCGGCAGGCAACGTTTAGTACTCTGGGTCGAAATTTTTCTCAAAAATTTCTAATTAATGACCGCTAAAATATTATTACATTTGTAAATTCATCCCCCAAATAGGTTAAAGAGGGCTCCTAAGAAAATTCGTAATTTTTACCAATGAGGACTCACAATGGGCAAAATAAATACTTTTTTAAACAAAACCAATGATTAAAATGATACGTAATATTCACTATTCTTAGGGCTTGTTTCACGATGATGAATAGCTTCAGAAATCGAACAGAATTGATATCGAATGAGGTATTCCATGACGCACACCCAAACGAAGCACACCCAGACGAAGCACACCTAAAGTATTCCACTTAGCACACCCGTAGGTGGGCTTCAAATTAAAATTAAAAAATAATAATTTCCTATTCCACGAAGCACACCTACGAATATCACTCGCATAGTGCGGGGACTAAGAAATAAAAATGCCGATAGGAGAAAATATTTATTATTTAAAAGAATAACTAGTTTGTGAGACGTTACTATCCTTGTTTACGTTTGTTTCCGTTCAGTTACACCATAAGAAGAAGAAGAAGACAAACTACCAGGATCCCAGAATCATGAAGAAGTATTTTCTATATTGCATACTGCATGATAATTGAAATGTACATGGATTGATTATGAGATCCCTATTAAAAATATATAATACCTCCTTTATGGTTCTGGCCTCCTGGTAGTTGGTAGATAAATAAAAAATAAAAAACCAATAAACCCGTGCCTAGTCAAATTATGCAATCACTCGTTACCCGTGGTCCCGGTGGGATATGATATGCTATTATTATGGATTTGTATTTTCTATCAATACGTTCAGAAGTCCAGGAAACAATCCCTAATGCTATGGAACCACGAGTAATTAAAATTACCCATGGACCCGGTAATGGGTCAACCCACCGGGACCACGGGTAACCACCCAATGTAAGTAAGCCATTACACCGTTTTTTAATACACCACCACAAGGCATTACCGTTTTTATAAATCTTGTGTTTACTATATTGTTTGTTATTATACACTAACACTTGTGCCTCTTTCCGGCCAAGTACGTAATTAATAGATGGGTTAAAATTTCTACTACTTGGACCTGCCATCGGCTCCATTATTTTGTTTGAATAAATTGCACAAAATACAGAAAAAAATAACAATAACAAGACCGGTGGAAACGCTCGGCTAAATTCGGGTTGGCTCGGGAATTCAGTGGCGGGCGCACGCGTTTACTATTAGCGCATCATGTATACGTCGTATCTATGGGATTTATATTATATGAACACTATGAAAATTACAAGTATTGTATCACATTATTATAATGAAACTGAAAGATGTTAGATATTTAAGTTAGTCTTTTAAATAATAAATATTTTCTCCTATCGACATTTTTTATTTCTTAGTCCCCGCACTATGCGAGTGATATTCGTAGGTGTGCTTCGTGGAATAGGAAATTAATTATTTTAAATTTTTATTTGAAGCCCACCTACGGGTGTGCTAATAGTCTGGTAAATGAGTGCTCAAAAGGGGGGTGTGGTTGGAAAAGTCGAAAGCAGAAAATGTGACTTATGAACTTCGTTTGGACTAGTTAGAAGATAAACATATTAAAAGTCCTGACCCCTCCGAGGTGAGCCCGAGGGGGGGGGGGGAGGCAAAGAAGGTCCCGTTTTTTGGTTTTTTGCTTATATCTCGAAAACGATGCGTCGTATAAAATTTTGTTGTACTACATAATAAAACCTCATAAAATTCTCTACAACTTTGTTTGTCACACTTTTTATCTATCTCTTATCGTTGAATTGGTATGAGCTCCGAAAAACGATCAATTTTTTAAAAATTAACACAGTTACAGTTAACATTTTTTTAGTTTTGTTTTCGCATTTTCCAATAGCGGTGGTCGGTAGAATATTGGGATTTAACATAAAAGTTGCCAAAACAATTTATTTAAGCAATAATTCTTTACGCGTTTCTTTCATATTTTTCCCTCAAAAGGACACTCTCATTGCGAACGATTTTAATGACTCGATGAACACGGAAAAAAAATCTAAAACGCAAAGAAAAAATCTTTTATGTCGGAATTGAATCTCGATGCTTTTTACGTAGAATTGCGACGTATTTGGGTTTTTATGTTAGCTATGGAACTTAGAGGAAATTATTGAATATCTTCTTTCTGCATTTTACAAATTATTTTGTGATCTGATCTATAGAAGTGTCGCATACCAGGTATCGGTTTTGTTTACAAAATTAAAATTAATGTAACTTAATCACCAAATATCTATACCTATACCTCTAACATAGTTCTAAAGAACTCATTCACTCACCCATATGAAACGTGTTGTTCGAAATAAATAATTATTTGATTTGATAATATAAAACACAATTTTTACTTTTAGCTAAGATATTATAACTGAACAGATCAGTTCCACTTTATAGGTTATTGCTGCTCCTAAATTATCTCCCTTTCATTCGACAGCAATAATAAATTGGTGTCAGCAACGGGTAACATATTTATATTGAATATTTCAGTTTCTTTAATTAAGGTTTTGCTGAGCAGTGATAGGACTGCGAAGTCATGGGTCTCTAGTTCGAACCCACGACAATCACCTCTGATTTATGCTTTTTCAAATTCACATTCGTATTGTATAATTATCACTTGCTTCGGTGAAGGATAACATCGTAAGGAAACCAGCACGCCTGAGGAATATTTCTCAACAGCATGTAAAGCCAAGTCAGAGGCCCACGGGCGGCGAAAAAACCTTGACACCAGTTAGGCCTAGCCAAGTTACAAACGTTTCATATCGGTTCTCTTTCTACAATCGTAAACGCCTCGGAGTAAGCGATTGTAGAAAGCGCTAAATTGCTAGCCAATTTGACACGACTGAGTCGATCGCTCGTTCTCTGATGTCTGTAGAAAAAACCTACACTTTCACCTACACGATCAAAATTGTAGAAAGGATAACATTCTATTCTATCATTTTGAACGATGTAAACTTGTCTACTAATTTTCTGTTTGTTTGTGTTGATCACGTGATTTAACGTTGAGATGATGTCATTCCCATACATTTGTTTAGTTTTCTACTAGCGTTAACGATTGTCGATTGTCAACTTGGCTAAGCCTGCAGGTAAAGCACTAATCACACGATGAAGAAATATTAAGGATTTAGATAGAGAATCACATACATATAAAAATCACCTACACATAGATTTGTTATAACTAAGCCATCCAAACACCCAATTCTTCCTTTATTCATTACCAATTACCTACCCTAGGTACCTTGCCTCTAACATACATAAGAAGAATAAATAAAGGGAGTACGGATTTAATGAAAAAATAAAACCTTCTGATATTAATAACGCAAGATATGGTTTCCATCGAGAACGGTACGTGTTGTGAATAGGAATTGTTCGTCTTACACAGTCTTATTATGGAAGTTCGAATGGCAAAGACAACGATTGAAGGATAAATGGAGTTCTTTTTTCTCGGTGGTTAGTGCCAAACTAATTGTCAGAGTTTTTAACCAATTTCCTGACGAAGCTTTCCTTATGAGCCTCTGACTAAGCTTTATCTCTAAGGCATGCTGATTTCCTCACGAAGTTTTCCTTATGAGCCTCTGACTAAGTTTTATCTCTAAGGCATGCTGGTTTCCTCACAAAGTTTTCCTTATGAGCCTCTGACTAAACTTTATCTCTGAGGCATGCTGGTTTCCTCACGATGTTTTCCTTATGAGCCTCTGACTAAGCTTTATCTCTAAGGCATGCTGGTTTCCTCACGATGTTTTCCTTATGAGCCTCTGACTAAGCTTTATGTCTAAGGCATGCTGGTTTCCTCACGATGTTTTCCTTATGAGCCTCTGACTGTGCTTTATCCCTAAGGCATGCTAGTTACCTCACAATGTTTTCCTTATAAGCCTCTGACTAAGCTTTTTCGCTAAGGCATGCTGGTTTCCTCACGATGTTTTCCTTATGAGCCTCTGACTAAGCTTTATCTCTAAGGCATGCTGGTTTCCTCACGATGTTTTCCTTATTAGCCTCTGACTAAGCTTTATCTCTCAGGCATGCTGGTTTCCTCACGATGTTTTCCTTATTAGCCTCTGACTAAGCTTTATCTCTAAGGCATGCTAATTTCCTCACGAGGTTTTCCTTATGAGCCTCTGACTAAGTTTTATCTCTAAGGCATGCTGGTTTCCTCACAAAATTTTCCTTGTGAGACTCTAAGCTTTATCTCTCAGGCATGCTGGTTTCCTCACGATGTTTTCCTTATTAGCTTCTGACTAAGCTTTATCTCTAAGGCATGCTAATTTCCTGACGAAATTTTCCTTATGAGCCTCTGACTAATTTTTATCTCTAAGGCATGCTGGTTTCCTCACAAAGTTTTCCTTATGAGCCTCTGACTAAGCTTTATCTCTAAGGCATGCTGGTTTCCTCACCATGTTTTCCTTATTAGCCTCTGACTAAGCTTTATCTCTAAGGCATGCTGGTTTCCTCTCGATGTTTTCCTTATGAGCCTTTGACTAAGCTTTTTGTCTAAGGCATGCTGGTTTCCTCACGATGTTTTCCTTATTAGCCTCTGACTAAGCTTTATCTCTAAGGCATGCTGGTTTCCTCACGATGTTTTCCTCCGCCGAAAACTAGTGATATTATACAATACGCACATGAATCCGAAAAATCAAAGGTGCGTGTCTTGGGTTCGAACTTGGGACATATGATTTGACAGCCCGACGGTGGCACCACTCAACTATCACTGCTTATTATCACGTATTGGTTAGAAGTCAAACGAATGTCACGCGACATAACCATGTGAACATATATGTTGGGCTACGCCGCCGGCGCGGTCCGACATAGCCCGACGTCGGCCGACTTCTACCGACAGCTCTAGCGACACCATAAACCTTACCTGTTGTTGTGTGGCGCAGCTTGGAGGCCGCACTCCACCTTATCCAGTAATGGAAGTCCTTTACCTGATGTTGATGATGAAGCCTCCTTCACTGCGTTGCAGCATCATTTTCCCCTCTAATTGTACTTCTGAAAACTTTTCGAAAAATTGACCTCTATTTAATTTCTGTATTGTGAAAGCTCATTTTATTTTTATGCTGACTAAGGAAATTGGAAAGCGACGTTATTATCGCTTTTAAAAGCAATCGGTCGAGAGTAACAATGAGATTTTTCCAGCTTTAAAAGTTAAAGGTTTTTGCTCAAAGAAAGGAAAGTTTCCAGTCCAGTAGATTTAGATTTTATTAGCAGTAAACCTTCTTGGGAAAGAGTTTTGGAGAAACTACAGTGAGTACTCGTTCTCTAAACGAACTTAAATCCTTTTTGGTATTTTTTACTGCAAACGGCAAGTAGTATCACCCAGGACTCACCACATAGCACTGTATTTTGAGAGATAAGAGATTTTTGTGAGGCGGCTGTGCCCTAAAACTCCGCTTCATGTGACTGTTCCTAAATTACCCTAGGCTGATAAAATTTTCGTTTTTCCTAATTTATGCTAATATTAGTATTTTGGTCAGTTTCCCCCGAAGGGGAAAAAGCCGCGCCCCGCCATCCGCACGACCCTGTGAGGCTCGTCCCAGACTGGTCACCTCCCCACTGACAATGATAAATGAATCCCTTAACATACAGCAGTCCAATGCCTCGTATCATTATTAGATCAAGGAAAGGATTGAAAGATATAGTAATTCAGATTATGGGATTCATAGTTATTGAAATACACACATCAAAAGTGTCTAGGGATCAAGCATTTTTATGCGGATTTCTTGAGATTGAGATGTGGCTTTGTAATAAATTTATGATTTTATAAATTTATATGGATCCTTTTTGGTGCATTTCATAATTTGAATCAGGAACTCTCAATCAAATTCGAGTAAAAGATGAAAATAAGCTGTCAATATTTTCCCTATAAAAACATACAACGCATTGAAGACATTATTAGTGCTACTGTTTCCCTACTACTGATTAAAACCAACGTTATTATGGAGCGGCGACGTCATTTAAGCAGGGAAGAAATGCTCAGAGCCGTGGGAATGATAGAAGCTGGTTCCCGGCAACGTACTGTAGCTTTAGCTCTGAATACAAGTCAGAGTGTTATCAGTCGACTTTGGACACGTTACCGAAGCACTGGTACCGTGGCTGAGCGCCATGGAGGACGGTATCGCTGCACCACACGGAGACAAGACCGATACATTCAAATCTTAACTCGAAGAGCTCCAACAATAACCGCCATGATGTTAGCCGTGAGGCTTCATCACTCTTCAGGGAACTTAATTAGCGACCAAACAGTCAGAAACCGCTTGCATGAAGTGAACCTTCATTCCCGAAGACCGCTACGGGTACCACCTATAGCAATGCACAATCGTAGGATTCGATATCAATGGGCTCTTGAACACAGAAATTGGGCAGAAGAACAATGGCGTTTCGTGTGCTTTTCTGATGAGTCTCGTTTTGGTATGAGACCGGATACAAGACGTATACGACACTGGAGAACCCCTGGACGCCAACAGCGATTAAAATCCTGCCAGGAAGTCCATCCTTATAGTGGTGGAACCATCATGGTATGGGCGGGTATTTGGATCGGCGGAAGAACTGAGTTGATTTGGATCAGAGGCAACCTCAACGCTCAAATTTATGCTGAGATGATTGTATCAGACGTCATCGTTCCTCTACAAGTGCAAATCGGTCCCTTATTTCAGTTAATGCATGATAATGCACGACCGCACACCGCAAGAGTTGTAAGACAGACTCTCGCCGCAGCTAACATCAATGTCCTGCCCTGGCCTGCTCAGTCGCCAGACTTGAAACCGATTGAGCATGCATGGGATATGCTACAGAGAAGAGCTCTGCCGAATATGGAGGGTATCCAGTCGCAAGAAGACCTTTTTTTGTTGTTGCAACGAACATGGGCGGCCATTCCACAGCGTGATTTGGATGAACTCATTTTGAGTATGCCAAACCGATGTTCTTGTGTTGTTAGTGTTCGCGGTAGAAACACGGATTATTAATTGTTTAAGTTACCCAATAAAATTTTAAAGAAAACTGTGTTTTCAGTCATTTTTTCGAACTTTAATGTTAATGGTTCAAATGTCAAAAATCCCTTCATTAGGAAAATGGCAAATTTCTTTATTAATGCAAAGGTGACTTGGTTTATCGTTACTGTGACAAACGAAAACACTTTATTTGATGAATCCTTAAAGAAAATTTTAATTAATATCAATCAGGAGAAAAGTTATTGCAAAAATATATGTTGATCCCTAGATACTTTTGATGTGTGTATATTGAAAGTGGTTTCAAAAGAGTAAAACATAACTGGGAGATGCTAGGTATATTCATATGGCAACCAATAGTCCTCGTAAATAACCCTTACGCTAGCGTAATAGGTAATTGGTCATTCGTGACTCACACGAAACTCAACATCAACACCTGGTGCACTCAGAGCAACACTTCCATAAGTGACGTAGGCGGCTTTTCAGCGGCAAAACGTCAACATCATGCTCCTATTGAACATTGTCCCTAGCAGTTCTTTCGAACTGGTGAACGTGACAAGGCGGCTTTTCAGCGGCAGAACGTCAATCACCATGCTATCCAGTAGTCATGGGCCCTAACAGTCCTAAGACTGGTTATAAAATAGATGTGGTATCAAACCATTCCAATCCCACCCCATGGATCATGCGCTCGTTTCGTACAACTAGTGCTTCTGCAAAACACGTGCTTGTGTCAGCCTGACCGAATCATTTGTCGGAGATAAGAACATAGTTATTACTCTAGAATCACTATATGGTTGTCCATAATAGAATTGAGAATCAAATCTCAAAAGGCAAGTTGGCTGAACTGATGATTAGAACTAATGAATACATAATTCAAGAATTACCAGATGATAGAGTTGGTAAATCAAAACTCAATAACCATTTTGCAATAGAGTTGGGAATCAACTCTATTGAAACCCTATAGACAGCCCCAAAAACGCCCAACCCTTCACCACTTCCTAGTGTTGGAGCTGAGGAGAAGAAATGGTGGAACAAACTCCCCAGCAACACAATTCTGTCTGTTTAGTTTGAAGAACTTTAATTACACCATCAGCCTAGGATAATTATTGTAATAAAGGACTCACCCAGTCACCGACAACAAACACACACACATACTAGATTAGTCTAATTAGGGCTCTCAACCCAACGATATATAACTTATTCAATCACTATCACACTCTTGCGCCAACACACTTAAATCTAGACTCGTGGTATTTTACCAAGTCCACCTAACTTAACTAGACTAAATATCGTCCAGTCCCTATAGCGGTCTTACACCGACTGCCTCGAGCAAACCACCCCTCTTCGCGATTTCTCCAAACTCACATTCTCAGCCTCTTTTTGCCTGAACCTTTCTCAGAAATCCCGCGCTTCGCTGGTTGAAGCTTTTTGTGAATCTTTCAATTGTTTTAAGGGGCCGTCCAATAAAAACCCATAGCCAGAGTATATTGCAAACACGTGTTGTTTTGCCATTCAGAGCCGCTCTTAAAAATAGGATATTTTAACGTTTCTAAAGAATTCTTTGAAATATTTCTTTTGGCCGGTGGTTCTTATCGTGTGTTTACAAGAGGACGGAACGTTGCGTTATAATTAATTACGGTACCATGTCCCGTCGTCAAACCATAAAATAGAAATTTAATGGACTTGTAAGTGGCAGATGTGTGTTGTTTTTAAAATAAGAATCAAGACTAAGATATTTGCTGCTTAATAATTAAAGGCATGAGACAGACAGTCACACTACATAGATAAAATACATTGATAAAATTAATGTAATTAAAATAATGCAATTAAAACCCTCGGTCAAATACGAAATCAAACAAACTGTATAATTTTGTTACCTTCCACGGGGTCCGAGTGCCCATCTAGTTTTTCAAGAAATCACCAAGCGGTTGGTCGACTCTTCACGTGACCAGGGCGGGCCTATTTTTGTCCAAAGAATCAGCATTGCCATCCAACGTGACAATGCTGCCAACCTTCTGGGCATTTTTCCTGTTGACAGCGACGTGGACGAATTTTTTGACGCCCTGTAACCGTTTTGATACTTGAACATATTTTTATTATTATTTAGAGTTGTAGTTTGTTTATAGTGTAAATACATCATTCGTATAATATAGAATATGTTATTTTAATGCTAAGTTGTATTTTTGTTTTACTTAAAACATTAAAGGAAGGAAATTAAAGTAGATTTATTTTGCATCTTTAGAATATAAAACAACAAGTGCCTCAGTGAAAATACTAGATAAATAAACAATAAGTTTGATGGCATACATCCTGGGCACCCCAAAATCTGACACCTAGAGACTGCCTCACTGCCTCTACAACCCAGGTTGCGGGTATCACGACCTGCATCTAAATTACTAGTAATTTACTTGTACTTACATGCAGGATCTACAAGCATAAGTAAAACCTACCAAATATCAAAAGCACGTGCGCAATTACAACTCATACAAAAAACAAATATAATCACACTCACCTCTACGTTACTGAACCATAAACCTCCAACGTTACAATGCGTACTTACGAAAGCAAGCAAGAAAGTTAGCAAGAAAGCTAAATAATAAATTAATGAATTATATCGTTCGATACCTATCGCTTTATCGAAGGAGCTCGTGGCTAAATATAAATAAATAAATAAATAATAACAGCAGCTCGGGTCGATCATTAGGTTAAGCCGTGCTTGCCTAAGTTGCTCTGTGGATGGGTGACCACCCATTGCATACCGAGGTTCCTCCATGCCTCGGAGAGCACGTTAAGCCGTTGGTTCCGGCTGTCATTTGTAGATCTTTGACAGTCGTTACAGGCAGTCAGTGGCCCAAAAAGTCTTGCAAACAGTCTTACCAAGAAATGTCGATTTACCCAGTACTAACTGGGTTGTGGAGGATAGATACGCAGTCGCTCCATGTAAAATACTGGTATTCAGCTGCATCCGGTAAGACTGGAATCCGACCCCAACATGGTAAGGAAAAAAGCTAGGCAGATGATGATCGTTCGATATCGCGTTCCGGAATACGGCCGCCTGCCGTTATTGGATAAGTTGGTTTTACGCGTGATTGGTGCGGACCGGTCACAATATATCGCCATTGTCGTATGGAATACTAAGTATAAGCGATTAAACGCCGAACCAATCTTTTGGAGATTTTCTTCTTGTATCACAAAGTTTATTGTCTTTTGTACTGTTCGTGTTCCATTTGAGTTTGTTGTTTGTGCTGAGATTACTAATCGTGAGTATGTAATTATGTTTTGGGCTAATTTTTCTTATGTCAGATATATGTATCTTGATTCGAAAAATAAACGTCAATTAGGCTTTGTATTTTGTCTTAGCCATGTGGTATCCGGCAACGTAGAATAGAACCAACCCATTACACTCACGGGTGTCGTATAAGGCGACTAATGTCTGAGGCAGAACATCTTGCGCCTCCGTAGACCAGAGAATGGGCAGCAGCGTTTTCTGTTAGTCTTTCATCACTGCGATCTCCAATCCGCCTGCCAAACTTGGAGATTACGGCAAATTCCTCTCATCATGGGAGAGGCTTATGTCCAGCAGTAGACGTTATGGGCTGTTGTAGTAGGCTTTGTACTCATTTTGGAAGTACGGCCATAAATTCTAAATTACACCTTGGATAAAGATGAAAATTTGTATCTTAGTTTGGTATGCTAAGTCGTCATCTTCCTAGCCTTTCCCTACAAGGTTGGGGTCGGCTTTCATTCTTCGAATGCAGCTGAATACAATTTTACAAGAAGCGACTGCTTATCTGACCTCCACAACCCAGTTAGTGCTGGATATTACGATAAGACCCTTTAGTAAGACTGGTTGTCTGACAGTCGGGCCACTGACTACTTAACGACTGTCAATGATCTACAATTGACTCTGAATACTCGGTATAAAATAGGTGGTCACCTAGCCACGGACCACGCTCATAAACCCAATCTAATAATATTGTTTTTTTTTGTTTGATGGGCCAACTCTGACGCAAAATAGCGCTGCTCTGTTTAGGATCGATAGGCAGGAGTGCAGTCAAAGGCACTTGATACCAGGGATGTTACGGAGGTGGTTTTATCGGAACCGGAATGGGAGTCGGAGTTTTTAAATTTGGTTTGTCAGAGTTGGAGTCGGAACCGAAACCGGAATCGGAGTCGGAGGCGGAGTCGGAAATGGTAGCAGAAGAAAAATGTTTTAAGGACAGGCTATAATAGTTATTTATGCAACTGTTGTATAATGAGGGGTATTAAAACACGAATGTGGGTTTATCACACGAGGCGAAGCCGAGTGTGATAATAGTATCACATGAGTGTTTTAATACCTAATTATGTACAGTTGCATACAAGACTTTATCTACATCCATGAAATGAATCCTCCATAAAAGGTTCTGAAACCTTTTGTAGTGTTGTAAGAAGTCTATGTAAATTCATGGAAAGTTTAATTGCTGACTATTTATTACAAAGAAACTATGTATAGGTAATAATAAACTTATTTACATGTTGGATTGTACTTACTATTATTAAAATGCACAAAGCTTGTATCACTCGTTTTTGTAAACAACAAAGTACCTACATAATGCAATACTAATATCCAAATATCGAACAAAAATGGCGGGATACGACGTGAATTCGAATTAAGTTTTTTTTTAATTACGGCGCTGTGGTAGTGAATCGAACGTGCTAGACAGTGTTCTTTTTTTAAAACGAGTTGCATAATGAAATTCAGTACAACATTATAACACCCGTTTGGGTGTTATAATGGTTATTATGATACTGGCTGTTTTAATGTTGGCCATAAGCTAACTGTTTCAGATACTTTTATAGAGGATTTATAGCATGGGTGTAGATAAAATAAAATAGTGAATTATGTATCGATGACAGAACGCGTGCTGTGTTCCCCGGCCCGGGCGACATGCATAAACCTGTTCGTACACGTCGACCACAGCCGCCGTGCGTCATCGGCGCCACCCGCCGCTATCTGCTATGCTTCGACCTCCGATTAAAACCTCCGTTTTAAAAGTATCGGAACCGGAGGTGTAAAACAATCGGAAGTTCCGACGTATTGGAGTCGGAGTCGAAGCTCCGTAACATCCCTGCTTGATACATTTCAGCTTTGGTTCTGGGATGGCTACTCTACAGCGTTGCCGGTAAAATGCAAATGTCAATGAGCACCGATGAGCATTCAACGGTCGGTCGTCCTAAGTATTATATTTCACGTAAACCTAAATGAACACTTATGAATCGAAAGAAAGAAGCATAATGCATCGGCAAGAAACTCCATGGATATTCCTCATAGATTTACCGCATGATTTTAACAGCATAACTTAATAAAGCTGTATTGTTCCTTTCTACAATAGTAGCTCAGAACAGGCTAATAACTTAGCTACTCTCGTTCTACAAACTTTAATTACGCAAAGAGAATAAAAAACAACACAAGCTTGGAGAATAATCGAAATTCTCAACTTTATTTAGCGTCTACTCGAAATTCCCACAAGTTCAAAAGTTTTCTCCAACAATTCCCTAACATAATAAGTCCGTTCGAGGATTTTAATCTAAATAGTTGTACTTCACAATAAATATAACTCGTGAAATTATTTCTGTTGCCGAAATACTTACGTATAGATGAGCTTAAGTATACGTTTGAAGAAGAATTCTAATCAAGATAAGAAAGTTGTTTTTATCTCATTTTTGTTTTTTAAAAGTTGGACTCGTGGTATTTCTTCTGTCATTATTTCAGCCGAAAGACGTCCAATGCTGGACATGGGCCTCCCCCAAAGGGGGGTTTTTGCCATAATGGCAGGCGGGTTGGCGATCGCAGTACGGTTTTTACAAAAGCACAGAGAACGCTGCTACCCATTCTCTGGTAAGTCCCTTAGTCGCCTCTTACGACACCCACGGGAAGATATGGTATGGTGCTATTCTTTACGTCCGACACCATACAGAACTGTATCGTTTACGAATATTAAAACTCACATACTCAAACAGCAGAACAACTACCTGTAGGCCATTTCAATATTTGTTCCGCGCGGGAATCTAACCCACGACACAGCCACTGCTCCCAACGGGCCAGATAGGGTACTCGAACTGTATTTACCTACAATGGAAGAAATTCTCAGTCCAACACAAAACCCTCTACTTATGGTATCATAAGTAGAGGGTTTTGTGTTGGACTGTGTTGGACTGTGTTAGAGAAGGGTTTTTGCTCTTTATGGCACAATCAGTTCTAGATGTCTGAGACACCAAGATACAATTTAAAATATCCAGAATTGAACCCGGTTACTTGATTTTGTATAACAAAAAAAAAAACTTCCAATATCTCCTAAAAGTAAAACACAAACATAACCCAGTATCAAAAACTGGAAACGTTTGAATGCAAATCGAGCCAAACATCACGGACACAAACTCATTTCACAGTTGTATCGAATCAAAAAATAAAGGCAACGAAATAACATTCTCGATTCCTGCTTCAATAAAAATCAACTACAAAATGTCGGACTCGAACGCGATCAGTCGCGTCTTGAGTGGGACCCAACTGAAAGCATTCAGCGATCATGTTATCAAAGTTCATTTTTCTGCGGTGAAGAATTGAGTCAAATGCGATCGACGATTGAAAATTCGATGTTTAATTATTTTATGTCGAAAAATGATTATCAGCCGACACGACATTTTCGATGGACGGTATTGAATATCATATTTTGGATTCATGTGTGTGTGTATAGTAGGCATAGCAGTAATTCGTCATAGCAAGCTTTCGAAGTTGCGTACATCGTGATGGTGAATATTCTCCATGAAGTAGTTCGTCATAGTAGGCTTTCGAAGCTCCGTACATCTCGATGATGAATATTCTCTATGAAGTATTTTGTCATAACGTACTTCTGACTCGTACTCGTAAATCGTATAAAACTGTGCTAATACGGTACATCGGTATTATAAAGTTCGAAGTTCAGTAAGACAGTCATGCATGACTCATACCTACATATAACACCATACTATGCCTAAGTTATACTTTTTCAACATTTATTTTCAGTAATATTTACATTATTAACATACTAACTCTATAATAGGAATAAAAATATATACAAGTATCAAAAAGGGTTACAGGGCGTCGAAAAATTCGTCCACATCGCTGTCAACAGGAAAAGTGCCCAAAAGGCTGGCAGCATTGCAATGTTGGATGGCAATGCTGATTCTTTGGCCAAAAAATAGGCCCGCCCTCTGGTCACGTGAACAGTCGACCTACCGTTTGGCGATTTCACGAAAAACTAGGTGGGCACTCGGACCCCATGGCCCTAGTGTTTCAACCCCAAACGGCTCAAACACATAATTACCAATTAAATTATTGTATTTGCGCCGTTTGAGGTTTTCAGCACCTGCAGCAGCCGCTCCAGCGCAGCACACTGTGCTAGGAAGATGGGATGGCGCAAGGGTGTCGACGCAAGTTGCGTCCCACACCAAAGTTATACTATGTTATAAAAGTTATAATAAGCACAATATTATGAAGGGACACAAACGTAATAATCACACAGAATTTCTCATTTCTATAACTACTTTTAACAAGATTATTAATTCATCATCATCTAAGTCGTTATCTTCATTGTTGAAGGTCGTTTCTAGTCTGTGTCCGAGGTATTCATCACTCGGTGCACTATGCTCTTCCACGTTTGTCTGTCCTCGGCGGTCTTAAAATCTTCGGCTATTGATAGGCCAGTGAGCGTCTTTACTCGGTCTGACCAACGGTTAGGTGAGCGCCCGCGTGGTCTTTTCCCGTCTACTTGGCCAACTACCATAAGCTTCTCGAGGCTCTCGCTGGAAGCAGACAGCGGATAGTCTTGCGGTTATTTGGAGCTCCTGACACAGGATTAATTATATTCAGTTTTTCGGTAATCTAAGTCAATCCAAAACATTTTTCACAATATCGTTTTCGCCAACATAATGTAACTAACATGATTTCCTTTGGATGAGAACTGCTCATATCTTTTAATAGAATATCGTACCAAGGAAGTCAGTAAAGATAGAGCAATCAACAGCTTTAAAAACGACTACTTAATAAACACACAGTAACGCAATATTTCCTCCATACCATCAATCGCCAACCGCTCACAATTCGCGCCCCTCTTGGAACTCACTTGAAGTAAATAAGATTTTCTATACAAAAAGTCTCTAGGGAATCTTTCTCGAATTAATCTCTTGCCCTACCCTTTTCATTAAAGGGATGATCAGAGAAGTAATTAATCTAAGAATTTTTGTAATAGACCTTTTTAAGTGTAACTTTGGTGTTGGGGTTGCGGATTACGATCTTCAATGTGCAATAAATTCTGATTAGAGGTTTTCGATTCTTTTTATGGATAGAGGATAAGGAAGTATACTGTCGAACCAAGTGAAGTAACCACCCTGTTTATTTATAATTTGTTTGAAAATTAAAAAAATATTGTAATTACTAGAGGTGTTTTTCGCAACGACCCAACGCGACTAGTTCAGTATGTATATATCGCAGCCAATTCGTATAACACGCCGTTTTACATAATGGCGAGCCGGATTGAAAAACGCCGCCGTTATGAAATACGGCTTCCTCACGTTCAGCCGGATTACAATTCGGCTGAAACAAAGTACGCCGCTTTTAATGAACCCTTCGCGTTTGTCAAAGCGGCGTAATAACGTGCCGCCGTTATACAAACGGGCGCATCATCGATACGCTGCTTTGAAAGTTTTAGTATCATTTATCGCCGCAAGTAGCGCTGCATGATCATAACTAGAAACATGGCGTCGCAATCGACAACGGTGTCACAATCAAATGGCTGCTTTTCCCGCTTTTTTCTTTTTATTTTTTTTTCCTACATGTTGACAATTACGTGGCACCCAGGGGGGTTATTTAGGGAGCAAAATTTTCATTATTTTTTCGATAAGACGCGCCGTTTTTGATATATAAGCAAATTTAGAACCTGCTACGACTCCATGACGCGCGCTCGCTACGCTCGCAATTAACTTTACCTACTTTCTGTCACAAATGTCGTCGTCGCTCCGCCGGCCGGCCTTCGGCTTACACTCCTCATGCCAGATAGCAAGACTTTTAGAACAATTTTAGTAAGTTATTTGAAGTATCGAAATTGCTGACTATACGGCTAAACGTTGGACGCCGCTTTGTCGAACGTATCGCCACCACAATCCGGCTGAATGTGAGAACGCCATATTACATAACGGCAGCGTTTTTAGCTGAAATTTTCACAGAATGTGTATTTCTGTTGCCGCTATAACAACAAAAAGAATAAAAAATAATTGTTACCAGTAACCATTTTCGTAGAGTTGCAACGAAACAACAATCGTAACGAAAGTAAACTGATAGTCCTGAAATATAGAGAGAAAAAAAAAATCTGTCATCACCATATTAGTTTAGAAGTACTTATAAGTGTTACAAAATAAACTCAAAAGAAAATGATGGCACTATAAAACATGAACTCTTCCCCCCGCTCAGTGTGTTCACGGTCAACTAAAAGCCTCGTATATAAAGGAGGCTCCACAAAGTGCTATTTGCCTGGTGACCTATGCCCGCGGCGGACAACTGGCCGGCCCAGTTAGAGCAAAACTTGTGAAGACTAACTGCCCCCTATAGTATTTAGGTTAATTTATTCAAATAACGCTGAGAATTAACATTTTTTGATTGCCAAAATTCATACTTCCCAGTATTTTAGAGAGGAGAAGAAAGTGGCAGAACACACTCGCTCAGAACATCAGTCTGTACGATCTAAGAAATAGTAACCAACGGTTGAAAAGAAAATTATTATATTAATTATATTAATAGCGATTATATAGCTGATAAAAATGCTTGGCTCAATGCTGGTCCTGCTCGACCAGGACAGGGGCGCATAAATTGATAGCATTAAATTGTATTGTTGGAGCTGCTGAAGATTGTACAACTATCTTTGCATTGTATAGATTCAATCTCTTTAGTATTATATAAGTGCATAGCCCATATTGTGTGAGTACTATGTACTAGAAAGCTATCATTCACTGGAAACCGACGTCTTTTCTTGACTTGAATGTGCCCTGGCGGTTTAGAGTATGTCATGCTCACTCAAATGTCTCGCTGATGGTGGCGCATGTGTCGGATCATTTAGTTCCCTTCAAAATGGTTGAGTTGAATGGTGCTGATCCATGCGTCATGTCCGTGAACGGGCGCTGTCAGTTGTGACTGGTCATCTCTTGGTTGCCATGGCTTATTTGAATGAATTATTTTGAATTGTCTTTTCTTTGTTTGTGTGTTTTTGCTGTGGACACTTTTACCGTGCACATCTTGCTACATTGTTCTCACATAATATACCATCTCAACTTGAATGATGTAACCTAGATTTTGTAACAATATTCTGATTTAAAAGAGTGTCCATGGAGTTTCTTGCCCGTTCTTCTCCATAGAGATCTACGCTAGAGAATGGGCAACTACAGTACTTTCACAGTTTTTATGTCTTGTGACTGGGACTGTAGCTACATTTAATTTTCATCTTTGTTTCGACAATTCAAAAGTGCCTGTAACTGGCTTACTTGAAATAAATGCTTTGATTTTGATTTTGATTACCTGGTCTAAGATAGAGAGAAGAAAAGCAATATTTCATCACGCACATCTGTAACACCTGTATTTCACACTAAATTTCTGTAAATGTGCTCAAAAGAACATGATGAAACTATAAAACATGACCTTTTCCTACTTAGTGTGCTCAAGTTCAACCAAAAGCACCGTATTAAGGAGGCTCCACAAAGAGCTGTTTGCCTGGTAACTGGTGACCTATGCCCGCGGCGGACTGGGCTCGCGGCCCAGTTAGACCTAAACTTGTGAAGGCCAACTGACCTACAGCTTTTAGGTGTAACAGTTTTAGATTTTGTTTTTAAAATACTTTGTGGCTGTGTTAATGTTTGGTTTGCTAGGATGATAATTATAATTAACCGTGCATCTTTTTTGGCTGCTTCGTTGGTGTAGTGGTCGCCAGCACTACTGCTTGGCACGTGGTCTTAGGTTCCATTCCCAGGTCGGGCCACGAACACTTCGTTCTTGAAATTTCCATCACGATATTCTAAGTGCTGAGTTAATGATAATGGACTCATCCCTTATTGAATGGGACTTAAAAATAACTGAGGAAACGTAACTGTGCTATAACTCTTAAGAAAATAAAAGTAAGAAATAATTTACATTATTTATTAAAATCCTCTGATCTTGTATAGAGTTTTCCTCCAACAGACTCTCAAAGGTTATCTTTAAAACTCCTCGTAATAAATCAAATGACTGTAAAAGATCAAATCAGAAAGTTTCCTGTCCAACTTCGGGACACTTTAATTGCTCACGAAACGTTTTACTTTACGTCCTGTTAGAAATACAATTGAAATTACAGAGATGGTATTGTTTTATGTCAGTTATTATTACTGCTGCTGTTTTAGTTGCACGAGAAATATTACTATGAAAGCCAAAATAAAACCTTTTTTCGCGTTTAAGAGCAACGCACTTGAAATCAGCATCGTCTCAACTCGACTCGCCGTTCAGCATGCTGGCCAAAGCTTAATCTATCCGGCTCGAAGGACCAAAAGTTGTGGAGCCCAAGCGTTGACGTCGCGGCAGACCTTGTAGAAAACGTGCTGGACAAAACCAGTACTTCAAATTAGCCCTGGATCGAAAAAACTGTAAGTCATGAGAGGCCTTTGGCCCGCTGTGGGATGACACAGGCTAACAGTATCTATATACTGCAACAACGCAGACATGTAAACATCTTTTCGGATCAGCTAGTAAAAGTTAGGGGAATGGGACGCCTTCACCTCCTTCTGCGAAGCAGTCGTGCTAGAAAAGGAGGTGGCGGAACGTGAGAGGGAGAGAATCTCACGTCCCGGGCGTCGGGGGCCATCGTAGGCGCGGGCCTGTGGATGGAGAGCTATGGACTAGGTCGCCGTCCGTCCGTCTCATGACGACAAGCCGTGTCGACGGCGCGTTCGTGTTCCACGCGCGCCTCAAAGAGAGTCAGCAAAAGGAAGGGCCGATGCCTACCGGGGCTGCGGGACTGTTCGAAAGAGATACCGTGGCCCCGGAACACAAAGGGCGATGTAGGAACATGGATGGGTTTTAGTCAGTAAAAGTCTGACAGTCCCTCCTGCTCCGCCCAGAGCGGGAGGAGTCATTTGATGATTTCATACATGTGCCTTTAGGCTGTAATGCATTAGAAATAATGTGCGTGAACCAATTCATTTGAAACACAAAAAAAAACATACTAAATAAAGAAAAACCTTTTATTTCACCTTGTCACTGATTAAGTACAAGCTTTCAGACACGAACACATTAAGATTTTTTGAAGAAAACATTAACATTAAGCACCTCTTACATTGACCTTCACGCTTCGGGTACTAGGACTCCATCAAGAAAGAGAGGTAAAAAAACAAGCCACAAAAATCACTTTTCTCGAAAGAATTTAAGTTGCCATGTAAGAAAAAATAAAACACGATTGAAGCCTGGCAAGGTAACGAAGCGAAAATTGAAATAGACCGAGGAGCACGTAAGAAAGTCTTGTTTAGTTTGGCGCCAAAATGAACCACCAATTTTTTCAACACCCTTATCTTTCCCAGGATAAGGTTGAAAGTCGTAGAGAACAAATTGTTGAAGCTTGTGGCTGCGTCAGTGTCTTATGTTAGTTTAGGATTGGCAACGTGGGTGCTTTATTAGGTTTTGAGGTGAAAAAAATCAGTTACTGCCGCGGTTTTGTATTTAAGATGACGGTGGTTTGTTACTGATCCTTTTAGGTAACGTTGTGGGTTAAATTTATAACATGTTTTCATGTCTTTTTTAATTCATTTTTTACTTTTTTTTAATTATAAACTAGCTATTGCCCGCGGCCTTTGTCTGCGTGAAATTATTATAAGAATATTATTTCCCTATAATTTTAATCAAATTTTGTTAACAATTTCAAAGGTTTTTTTTTTTTTTGCACGGAACCCTTATCTTTTTTCTCAAATAAAAGTAGCCTAACTTACTCCACAACAAAATCAGCTATTTCACAGTAAAAGTCCGATTAAAATCGTTTCAGCCTTTTCGGAGGTTAGCCGAAACAAACAGACGGACAAATATTTAAAAATAATTTACCGTTTATATTATCATCTTTATTCAGTGTAACGCTGTTATTTCGAAATTACAAACAGGTACTTCAATTTTATTTATTTGTTTAGTTAGATAAACTCTCTGTCTGTCTGTAACCTATCACACTTTAGCTGATGAACGGATCTGTATGAAAATTGGCACACAGGTAGATTATGACCAGGGTATGGACATAGTATATTTTTATCGTAATACTAGTGGACGTCACGTGGTTTTACCCGCGTAGTTCCCGTTCCCGTGGGAGTACGGGGATAAAATATAGCCTATGTTACTCAAGGTGAATGTAGCTTTCTAATAGTGAAAGAATTTTTGATATCGGCGCAGTAGTTTTTGAGTTAATTCATTACAAACGTACACACACACAAAAATACAAATCTTTCCTCTTTATAATATTAGTGTACATGTACGTTCTCTTGAAATAATTTCAAACACCCACGCGAGCGAAGCCGCATACAAAATCTAGTTCATAATAAATTCACCGCAAACTCGTATAGTGCGGTGAAATTGTTATTAATCTGACTAAAATTATCATTATGAGTTTCACATTGTAGTGAGCGTGTTGAAAAATTGTTTTATTACTTTGTTTACTTGAGACACAAAGTTCTATTGGTAGACGAACATTTTTATATATGTAAATATTGAATGCAAAAATGATGTTGATTGCGTTATTTTTATGTCTTTTTACCCGATTATGACGTAGCCAAAAGGAAGGGTAAAAGGATTTTAGCAGTATTTTTTTTTTGGGAGAAGCCCGCCACATTATTCCTGAACCACTGTAACTCCTGAAAGCCAGAATCAACAGTGGCGACCACCAGAAAAGCGCCGAGACAATAAAGCTCGACGAAGTCCCAAAGAATGAATTTAACTGTCTTGGATCCCGCAACGAAATTAATCAGAAAAGTATAGTGGAGGAGTAGGAAAATACCGTAATTTCCACTTCCCTCCATATCAGCAGGAGACAGAACTAAACAAGGCCAATAGGCACAAAGGGAAGTTTACAACTGGGATAGGCCCAGTTGCCTAGCACCACGGATAAGAGAGAATCGCGGCGATATTATCGTTCGAGCCACGTTTTTCTACACACTCTCTTTTGGGCCGTCTCCCGAGCGAGAGAATCGCGGCGATATTATCGTCCTTGCCACGTTTTTCTACACACTCTCTTTTGGGCCGTCTCTCGAGCGAGAGAATCGCGGCGATATTATCGTCCTTGCCACGTTTTTCTAAACACTCTCTTTTGGGCCGTCTCCCGAGCGAGAGAATCGCGGCGATATTATAGTCCTTGCCACGTTTTTCTAAACACTCTTTTGGGCCGTCTCCCGAGCGAGAGAATCGCGGCGATATTATAGTCCTTGCCACGTTTTTCTAAACACTCTCTTTTGGGCCGTCTCCCGAGCGAGAGAATCGCTCGGGAGACGGCCCCTAAAGTGTCAATCGATTCCTTATTATGGCCCGGATAACGTCTACTTGTTACATTTTAACCGACTTCAACAATAGGTGGAGTCGATTTTACCTTGTAAGCCCCGAACTTAATTAGAGTGTGATTTTTCAGTAGTCGGGTTTTTAGTAGTTGTATACCACACAAATTCTTGTTTATATAAAAAATGTGTAGAATTTCCAAATTAGTTGGTAACTATTACTGCGCACGTCTGCAGATGAGTGCGAGTGAGAGAGATGGATAGAGACGCACGGGTGGACGGACGTTAGAGAGTACACCCTGAGTTGTCTACGTCAGAATCGATGTCGTTTCATGTAAAAATACTGAATGTATTAAAAAATCTGGTATTTAGTGTGGATTCGTTGATGGATGAATTTGTGAGAGAAGAAGGTATTTTGCCTTATTTACGATGTCCTATAAAGAAATCAAAGACACCACAGATAATAAAACACTAACAGACAGCACAGATGAATTCAAACCAAAACCTGCTCACCTGTCCGGACATCTGTAAGTAACATTGTGTCGTCCTCTTCGTAAAACGACCAAACGTCCACGGAGAGAGATATGCCCCATCAACCCGCCAGCCGAAACTGAAACGATAACGCGTGAAAGGCCCTCTCGCCCCGAAAGTGACATTAGAGCCCCTAATGTCAGTACAGGGACACATCTCCCCATTCTTGCTGCTCTCCTAGTACCGACCACCTCTGTTTAACGAACTTTGTTATTAGTACTATGCCTTTTTTGTTTTAATGTACTTTTCTTGTTGAGATTTTCGCTGTTTTTTCAAATGTGGCATTTGGGACTGTTTAGTGTTACGGACTTAGTTCATTTGTATTTAGATTTGTTGTGATGATTGTCGTTTGAAATTTGAGTACAAGTGAGTCTTGTATTTCTGATTTTAAATTAAACTTATACTTTCTGTTTTTGAAATCGTTTAGTTCCTTCTAAACTTTCTTTGAAATGTTCTTTAACATTTTCATAACGTGATAACCTAAAAATACCTGTTGTGCGTATTATTCAAACAAATATTAACCTGTATCTCATAGTCACAAAGTAAAAAAAAGCTTAAAATTAGAAAAACGGAACAATCATAAAGTCACGAGCAAGCTAAAAAAGCAATTACTTGTACAACAAAAACGGAGGAGAGATTCGCTTTCAGAGATCAGGAAAACAATGAGTCGCGAAGATTAAGAGTTTCAATTACCTACCCATAACACAGAGCCTTTATGATGACGAAAGTCTTTCTCTTCAAAACAAGGCACCTTAAAAACAGGGTGTTGTGAATCAACTGCGGGGTCAAAATAAATTAGCTAAAGAAACCTCACACGCGCGATAGGTATCGGTACTAAACTGCGATACACGTCTGCAAAGTTTCTCCATTCATAAATCTAATAACCAAACGTACATCTGAAGGTGAAAAGATCTAAATTAAATAACAGCTGCTACCAGACGCGATAATGCATTTACTATTCAAGGTGGAGTGTCTGGCATCTAGCGTCGCGCTAACATTGGCATGCATTACGTGCGTGGCGAGAATCAAAAGAGACGTGACTTACTACACAGTATTGAAATCAACCCCAGCATAAAAAAATAGAGACCATTAAATCCGTAGTACAAGTAATAATCGCTTTGTATTTTTACAGTGAGTTTCGGTAGAGGTCCTAGAGAAAGTAACATTTTATCAATGATAACAATGAAATAAACGTCAAAAATGGATTGGAGCATTAGAATATATATTCTCCACTGTCCACTGTCACTCCACTTTCAATATTGAAAGTGATGGCTCCTTGTATAGTATGACCAATTTAAGTGTACAGTTCAACGTGGCGTTGATTCTCAAGAAAATTTGCTTTGATATGACAAACTTGGAAAAATTATTTTAGTTCTGTGTTTTCCCGGCTGCAGAGTTAAGTTTGTAGAAGTATAAGCCCGTATGACTGACATTTATGCATTTCGGTAGCCTATGTTAAAAGAATACATTTTTGACGATTCCATCATTGTTATCGCTAAAACAAAGTCACTTTGTCTAGGCCCAAAGGTCCAAGAAGTTGAAGAAAGTCACATTGCACAATTAAAGTTAGTAGAGCAATGAATGCAAATCCAAGTTACAATAACGAACAAAGACAACAGACATCTTGAGTCAACAATTTACCACGCAAAAGAAAACAGAAAACTATCCAACTCATTACCGAGTAACGAGCATAACACTAATTAAGTAAAACAAGCTGTTGAGAAGACGCGAATTCAAGACAAAAAAGATGGAAAGAAATGTTCAGATTTCCTCGTTCCTTTGAGGAGACAAAAACCCTTGTCGCCGAGGCTACGGAGTAACGAAGCGTGAGGGAGACCACTCTAGCAATGCAGAGCGTGGTATGCACTTGATGAATGTATGGCGAGTGAATTGCGGAAGAAACGTGGATTAAACGCTCACTCGAAACTTTGTTAACAACGAGTTTTTAACCGACTTCAAAAAAGGAGGAGGTTATTTTGTTCGTGTGTATGTATTTTTTTATGTTTATTACCTGATTTCTATCCCATTTGTTTAAAAAAAAAAATATAAATATTGCTGGACATTACACACGGCGCCATCTAGTGCCACACTAAGCAACGAGGCTTGTGTCGTGGACACCAGATAGTTGATATACTACATAGATAGTTTTTTGTTTGTAAATACATACTTTTTATACATATAAACATCCACGACTCGGAAACAAATGTCCATGCTCATCACACAAACATTTGCTCCGACCGGGATTCGAACCCGGGACCCTAAGAACGTAAGGCAGCCTCACTACCGCTGCGCCAGTCGGGTCGTCGGGTCGTCGGGTCGTCGTTTGTGGTCGGATTCTTAAAATTATTTTTTTATATCAAAGAATATACTCCTGAGGTGGTCTCATTTAAATTTGGTGAAGATCTGATGCTGATCTTCGGAGATATACAATGGAACTCTTCAAAAATAGACGGCAAATCTGTCGTTATTGCTGCAATCGCTTGGGTGTTTATTGTTTATACAACATCATGACGTAACATCACTCCTGTATGCTCTGAGGGGGTACGCAGATGTGTACAAAACACCCAAATTATGTTTGCGGATGGATGCTTGACCTTTGTTTGATTGATTTGGTGTTTTTGTCACCGGCTTAAAATTTTTTAAGTTTTTGTGTATTTCTTTTTTTTTGTTCATGTTTTTTTTTTGAAGTCAGTTTTATTTTTTTGTAAAAAAGTTTTTTTTTATGTATATGAATGACTACAACTTTAGAAAAGTATCTCTAAATAAATTTTTACAAATGCCATTGAATATCGACATCATATAAAACAAATGAAACGCTTAATGTCATTCTGGCTAACCAAATAATGTTTGAATTTTGGTCTCGTTTTATTAAAATCAATAATCATATCTTGCCAAGACATAAAAACCCTACATTAAACATGGACGTAGTATTTTTTTGCGTAACGTTGCGTAACCGCTCCAGAGGGCCTACATAAAATTACAGTCTGTTAATAACGCAACGAAGATGGAAAACTGAAAAAATAGGTATCGGATTAAAAAATGCTACCGAAAAGCTTTTGACAATCGCTATGAAAGCGAAACGCTATGAAAGCGAAACGCTATGAAAGCAAAACGCTATGAAAGCGATTAACGCTTGTCGCCTATGCCGTCTGTTCCCATCACAACCACTTCCCCTATGTTTCCACTTTAAAGTTTACCATATCTTACGACAGACTTTTCCCCCGGGATGACAGCGCGCGGTCGTTGACCCCACTGCCACTTACTGTAACACGTACTGGAGATCCACGTTGCAACGTTATCCACTCCTCCCCGTATTCTGTTAGTGGTGCAAAAAGTTAATGGGATAAGATGTTCCTATTTCAAATTATGGAGATGGGTTACTAGCGCTCTGGAGATGAAAAACAAAAAAAAACTTTAAAAATAAATGTTGAACTACCTCGTTGGTCTAGTGGTTACAAGCGCTACTGCTTGGCTATGCACGAGGTCCTGGGTTCGATGCCCAAGTCGGGCACAGTGTTATTGGGCACTTTCCAACTGGTATTTCTTACAACACCCCGAAGACAAGTGGACGGTTAAAATAAATTAGTTTTATTTATTTATTTATTTATTTATTTATTTATTTATTTATTTATTTATTTATTTATTTATTTATTTATTTATTTATTTATTTATTTATTTATTTATTTATTTATTTATTTATTTATTTATTTATTTATTTATTTATTTATTTATCGATTGAATGATTGATTGATTTTATTTATTTATTTGTTTATTTATTTATTATACGGGACTTCAAAACAGAGACAGTTAGGTTGAAAATACCACATCAACACGGTCTAGGGATATTTTTAAAAAAGCGAATTACTATCAATGTGTTAATTATTTATATGACATGTATATATTTAAAAGATACGTTATTTAATATTCAACCATTTTTTAATAATGGTTAAGGTATAGATTAAAATTTCAGGATTTTATGGAAAAAAAATGAAGCATAGACGGAAACCGTATATGAATGAACTTTTAATTTGTGAGTAAAAACTGAAAAAAATGGAAAAATCATTTAATTTGTGTTTATAAACTTGAAGTTAGTAGTCTGAGAAAGCGCCCATGATGTTCATAACACATCGGCAACGATTTGGCATGCTCAGAACAAGGTTGTCAATGTCTTGCTGCGGAATATTGTCCCATGTCCTTCTGAGGTGCGCAAAAAGTTGATCTTCTGTAGCCAGATTTTCAGGAACTTCCTTCAGAGCTCTTCTTTGCAGCATATCCCACGCATGCTCAATGGGATTTAGATCTGGCGATTGAGCAGGCCAGTCTAAGGCCCTAACATTATGTGTATGTAACCAAGCTGCTACCGTTCTCGCCGTGTGTGCCCGGGCATTGTCGTTCATGAGCAGGAAATCTTGCCCCATTTGTGTTCTGTGGGGCAAGATTACGGGCCCCAGCACCTGTTGGACGTATCGTTCTGCCGTCATATTGCCCCGCACCCAAACGAGATCCGTCCGTCCTCCAAGACGAATTCCTGCCCAAACCATAATTGTTCCTCCTTGGTATGGGTGAACTTCCTGAGGGTTCTGGAGACGGCTCCATCGTCCAGGAACTCGCCAAACACGCGTCCTTCGTGAATCTGGATGGAAGCCGAACCTGGATTCATTCGTGAACAGCACATTGGACCATTGGTCACGGCCCCAGTCCACGTGGTTCCGAACCCATTCTAATCGTCGTCCACGATTGCCTCTCCGTAAAGGTGGGACCCGGAGTGGTCTACGAGAGCGTAGATTGCTTTTATGCAGTCGCCTTCTTACAGTTTGGTCACTCACAAGCACTTGGTGTTCCACTCGCAGCATTTGGACCAATTGAGTCGCCGTTGCATTTGGTTGTGCTCGCGCAGTAATTTGCAAAAATCGGTCTTGTCTGGGGGTAGTGATGCGACTTGGCCCCCGGTGCCTCTCCGCTACTTCACCTGTGGCACGATAGCGTGTCCACAATCTTGAAATTACATTTTGATGGGTCCCTATGGCCTCAGCAACATTACGCTGAACAGATCCAGCTTCCAGCATTCCCACAGCTCGTAACATCTCCGCCCTCGTCAAATGTCGGCGTTGCATGGCTACAATACCTCAATTTTAACTTTATCTTTCGTTTAAAAATGAAAAAAAACTGTAACTAAACGTAATTCGTATTGTTTTCCTAATTTCGCACAAATGAAAATTCCCTCTCCTATACATCAAGACATTTTTATGCCACCGAAACAAAAGAATTTTCAAAAATTTGAATTTGGAATTAGTCTGAGATAAATTACAAACAAATCGGTGTATAAAAGATTCCAATGCGGCCAGTACTTTTCGAGTTATTTAATTGAGTATGAAATATCCCTAGACTGTGTTGATGTGTGTAGAATACGGTGAACTTTCCACTCTTTATTTTAGCGTCGCTTTCTGCGGCAAAAATACAAAATTAATTGCAACAATAATTTTAATTAGTTAGTTTTCTATAATAATAAGTCACTCGTGCAAGCAATCGACCAATCGCCAGCAAACGATAAATCATTTCCACTATACCTTTTTCAATCATAACAAAAGATTCGTCAGAACTTGAAGAAAGCATTCATTTTTACACCGCGCAAAAATACTCCCTCGGGGCGTATTTGTTTAAGATATTCAAAATGGAAGGAAAACAAGACAAAATAAATAAAAGAGCACGTGTTTCACGTCCGAACATCGAACTGCGAAGATACGCAATTAAGGTATCAAACACTTAAGCGTTTACCGGAAGGGGTGGGCTTTCTTGCGGAAAATTGGCAACGCCCGTATCCCTCGGCAGGGATTTTGAACAGTCAGCGATCCGGAGTTTCACTGCTTATGACAACACTCATTCCAAACCCCACCTTAATTCTAAACTTCACAGTTCAAAATCGCCTGTTCCAGAACCTCCTTCCAAATAGTTTTACACAGTACATTGTACTAAACGATTAACAAATTAGACGAACGGAAATTCTTCAGGCTGACGATGGATGGGGCGTCGATGTTTATAGCCTCGTAAACCGCACTGCGACGGTTTTTCGGATCGCTTACGTCATAGTTCACGGATTCTGGTGCAGCTGCACTGGCTGTATGCGATTACATTGTGAGTTTTATGTGTTCAGGAATTTGATTAGATTTTTCGATATTTTTACGGCTATCGATGTTTGAATGTAGGCAAATGGGGAATTTTGTATATACCTACCAATGGTCTGTGTTACTTTTATATAATTTCATTACGTTGAACTAATATTTAACAGTTGAATTACGGATTCAGCCTAAACAAACTGAGTTTGATATGAACAAGACACAAAATGATTTGTTAGCTGATTGGAACTTCACAAAATCTGTGATTGAATCGAGTCGTTAAGCTTCTTGAGTTCTGAGTTGAACTACATGATTACTGACTATTGTGTGCACTGACTGAACACGTCCACTCAAATCTACATGCTTCCCAACTGACTTGACTAAGATTATGCTTATGATTACTGTTGATACTTCTTAGATTAGTCAGTTATGAAATACCAATATTATCTACTTTTTTAAATAATAACTCCCGCTTGGGTCGATCTTGAGGTTAAGCTTGCTTATGTTGGTCCGTGGATGGGTAAGCACGCTAAGCCGTTGGTCCCAGCTGTCAATGGGGTAGATGGGGTAGATGACACACCAATCAATTGCAATACTTTTTAAGAGCTGTCAAAACCCGGGTGTCTCATAGATTTTGTATGGCAATAGCAAACTGTGACGTCACTGTTTTTTCAACTCAATGACTCAACTATTTATTTATTTCAAAGCAATTATAAATCGAATTTGGCAATTAATTGAAAATAAATCGGGTTTTCAGGCCCAAAATAAAGTGTTTTTTTTTTGAGATTGGTGTCTTGGAATTATTGTTTTATGGTGTCACAGTCGTTGTAATCAGTAGCCCGAAAGTCTGAAAACCAGTCTTATCAAGGGGTATAGTATTAACCAGTACTAACTGGGTTGTGGAGGTCAAACAGACAGTCCCTCCATGTAAAATATGTTTAGGCTGGAAGTCGACCCAAACCTAGTTGGGAATAGGCTAGGCAGATGAGAGATCTTCTTTTTTTAAATCAGCGTCACATAGAGGTTAATTTCGTCCACAGTTCATTCGGCAACCTAGTCTAACTTTAGCTAAGCGGCTTTTTGTCTACTTCGAGGTATAATTTTTAAAATGCCTCATTGTTTTGATACTACACCTATAAGAGATTACGTTAACGACTTTGTTTGCTACAGAATGAAGGTGTTTGTGTGAGAGTTCATTTTTAACACGATACTAAACGCGCTTCTCTTGTAGGAAGCTATTATTTATTCAGCGGCTCCTCTGGATGAGGTGCATTTTATGAAGTACGTGTTTACGAACAGAGTATCGTGGTTATGGTACTTATATGAGCATAAGAAGTTTGAAGTTGCTGTTGAAAGGATTCGTTTATTAAACACAGAATAATAATATTTACATTATTTACGTACTAATTCTATAATAGAAATAAAAATATTAACAAGTATCAAAAAGGGTTACAGGGCGTCGAAAAATTCGTCCACATAGCTGTCAACAGGAAAAGTGCCCAGAAGGCTGGCAGCATTGCTACGTTGGATGGCAATGCTGATTCTTTGGCCAAAAAATAGGCCCACCATCTGGTCACGTGAAGAGTCGACCAACCGTTTGGCGATTTCTCGAAAAACTAGGTGGGCACTCGGACCCCATGGCCCTAGTGTTTCAACCCCAAACGGCTCAAACACATAATTACCAATTGGAAAGGATTGAATCTTTCATAAAGCCACAGCTAAATGCCAATGAATGGGACAGGGTTGCCAATGACGATGAGGATGAATTCGTACCCTAGGTGATGAATACGAAAGCGCGGATAATAGCTATACTGTGGATCTTTGCCCATATACAAGTTCTCGATACGGAGTGGGTGTGTGGTGTGTGCGGTGTGTGTGGTGTTTGTGTGGTGTGTGTGGTGTGTGGTGTGTGGGGTGTTTAGTGTGTGGGTGTGTGTACGTTGTAATGCCTAAACACATTATTTATTTATTTATTAATATAGATTCACAATTTCACCAACATCATTATTATCAGTGAGTCGAAACATGTCCACTATATTGGACAGAGACCTTCTACAAGCCACTTATAATGTCATAACGACCTGTCCCGTGCCTCTAACCAAAACACGGCCAAAAACAGAACATCCGTTACATAAGAAAATCTGACACACTCTGAACACTCAGACCTGCACTTACTATCAACATCGATGACTATAGTCAGTCATCTTTAAACATCACGACCTGGCATAGCTACAAGAGACTATAGAGGAGAGACTTATAAATTCCTAAACACGCAAAGTAAAATAAAAGTGATTAGAAACAACAGAGGCAGTGTTCCGTCTCAAGAAGGTTTTACTCAAGAAATTCAAACAGCCTGAGCAACAAATAAATAAACCCCCGATCCCCTTCGCATTCCATTTTCGTATACAAAGTACTACGTCTAAAATTCTGAAATGCTTTCTAAAATACCATTGGGTCACAAGTTCAGAGATCAAGTGTTCTTAAAGCAACCTTCGCATGCCTTCGGGGACATTTCATTGGTATTCGCTCGCAAAGGTAAGATACTCGCCTCATTTCATATTCCTTTTACAACCGATGCAGCACTGCACAGCGCTGCATCCAGCGGAACGCCGACGAACAAAATTTGTATCACAACTTCGGAGTCAGTTAAAAATTAAACAGAAAGCGCTTTTTGCTTTAACTTTCTAGTTCCGTTAGGGATTTGTTTCCAAATTCGAGTTTTGTGTTTCGGAGTTTTGATGGTTTTGAAATAATTTAGAAAGGAAAGTAAATTGTAATGAATTTATGGCGTTTACGCTTTTTGGTGACGTCAGCAGACCGTAGTTTTAATTTCTTAATGTATTATTGAAGAGCTCCACGCCACCGTCGTACGATAAATTCTAGATCTAGATTCAATGCCATTGTCCAATAAAGCCCCATTTTTTAATGTTTGACAATAACCAAAGGCGGTCGACCAACAAAATGGTATTGGTTTCAGTCCTGTTACGTAAATGATGTGGAAGGTGTTACAGAAAGGCGTGGAAACCGAACTCTTTGGCCCCCAGCGCACACCGCTGGAGGCGCGGCGGAGCGCATTTCTTTAAAACGCGCGGGTGGATCCGCGGCCCCCGAGCGGCGCTGAGAGACCTCGAGCGGAGATACGTGCGGCGGCGCGCAGCTACTCCGAGCGCGCCCATTAGTAGCGCTGGGGGTCTAAAATGGCCGCTTTAGCAGAATCATTTTGTGAATAACGTTAAAAATTTAAAATTGTTAAAATGGACTTTATTGCTATTGTCATAAAGTCCATTTTAAGAATTTAATTTTTTTAACGTGATTCATGCTAAGATTCTGCGTAGGATCTGCTATAGCGGCCATTTTAGACCCGCTGTTCAATACTTTGTACAAACAACTCGCTCTCGTAGTGCGACAGAGCGCGGCGGAGCGCAGAGCAGCACGGTGGCGACTGGAGCAGTCGCGCGCATGCTCTTGTAGTAGCTTGAGGGCGGTCCGAGCACCGCGTGCGAATTTATTCTTATATTGACCGTATGTCAAGGTAGTTAAGGTTTATATTAAATTGATGTCTTCAATTGCGCTCCGCCGCGCCACCAGCGGTGTGCGCTGGGCCTTTCACGCCACTCTTAAAAAAAACAGTCGGGATTTCAAGACGCTTGAAATCAAAAAAACAGTGGAATATACATAAGCAAAGATAACTCATAGTTAAAATAAACCCACTTACCCAATAGAAAAACGTCGTCCTCCAAATCTCCATTCTTAATCTAGGAAGATCTTGTCCTATCTCCTTCAAATATTTCAAGAAAGGCCATTAAGCTGGCCATATATTCTGTGTATTTGTGTCCACGGCCCTGTTTCATCCCGGCAGCCCATAAAACCTCTATCAGTTCATAGCAATATAATGGAGAGCGGACTTATTTATAGCAGCGTCTTATTTATGCTGACAATATTGTTTATTTGCGTTTTATTGTATGATATTGTTTCCTGGTTACTGTTTTCCTGGTAGGTGCAATGTTTCCAAATATTTGAGGTGGAAAAGATTTGGGTAATCAGTTGAAAAGATTGATGTTTTGTGTGATTGTGAACTAGTTCTTTGTTGCCCGACTGATCTAGAAGAATGGTAATTATTTTCACGAGCATGTATGTATGTCCGTTCCATTGTGTCCCTGTAACTCCTAAACAGATTAACCGATTTGGATAATCGTAAAATTTGTCTTGGTGGCGCAAGTGTCACTGGATACATAAAAAAGCTGATTTTGGGTGAAATATTTTGGAGTTCGATTTATTTTCTTCCAAACCCGACGAGTTGGGGTATCACAATGAAGGGTTTTAAAATGAGATCACAAAAATAACATGTGTTACAATAGGATTACCTAATAGGCTTGTGTCCTGAGTGAGTCCGTCAGTTAGATTATCAAAAAATATTCGACACGTATTTTTTATTTTGTTATGTAAATCAAAATTGACGAATATACGACGCTTTTAAAATTCTCAATATGTCATGCCGTGCTATAATTTTTAGTGCGTTGTGTGTGACGTCACGAGCCCCCACTCTCGTATTTTGATGCTTTTTATATTTGTCAATATTCATAGATTAACATAAACAAAAAATACGTGTCCATTATTTTCCAATATTCTAACTGACGGACTAAATAGATTTGCAATTTATTGATGGTGGGAACTAGTCTATTCTTAGTAAAAACAAAAATAAACAGTCCCCAAACTTATCACACAGTATCCATCAAACAGTTGACAAACGACCAATCTGAACTCCGGACGTACAACAATATTATCAGGGCTTGGTCCTCTAACCATATCAAACAAGAACTTATTACACTGTCCCCATAAAAGACAACTTTTATCCACTAGCAAAAATGGCGAAACAACATGTGAAAATACGCCAGTTTGCGAATTAAACAGAGGGATATCAAGGGGACAGGGAGGACGGGTACTAGGATACCAGTGACGCATGGCGATCAGATAACGAGCTTTATGACTTTATTATGAAGTTAACATTTGGCCCCAGATTGAATGTATGTTTACGACGTTTTTGTCTCGCATTTTTTGGAGTTCCGTAGGGTATGGTTCGGTTATCTCTTCTATAATTTCAGCGTGATACTTTTTTGGTTACTGAATTAATTAAATTTTTACAACGATACTGATAAATTGGCACACGGCTAATATGAAAATCATCAATCTTTCATCACTTTTTTCATCAATCTTTCAAAACAGATTACTTTAAAAAGCACTATTTGGTATAATGTTACTGTAACGTCCCACTACGACCCCTCGGGCTTTGCGACTTGCGACTGAACCTGTATCAAGTGATACGAACGTGTCTCTTGTCACGTGAGTATCGTCGCGTCGCGAATCGTGTCGCATTGACTAGTGGCATTCTCCAAGCAATTCATTGAATTTGTTTTCTTCAGCCACTGTTACAACACTCGTCTCACTTCTCATTTGCCCGTTACATAATCATGGTGGGCAAGGTTCAAAATGACCACGGTAGCCCCTCGTACCAGCTGTTGAAGTTTTCAATAGTCATAGGAAACTAAGTAGACAAAATTCGTGAAAACGTGTCTATACGGAACTAACATTGAATGTTCAAACTACCTAAACTACTTGACTGGACCCCAAAAACACAGCAGCAGTACATTATAGTCATTCATTTTGTCTCGGACCTCATTCCCATGTAATACAAAAAAAAGATGAACACACACTGAAATTGTATAGGCTTGCCCATAAATGGAAATGAGTTTCTGTTTTTTTTGACAAAAAATATTCGTCTGCTACCCTTGAATGTAGCGATTTTGAGAGCTAATCTAAATCTAGGTTTAGGATTATAACAATGCTACATTTTATTCTGAAAAACAAAAGGGACAGTAAAAAGACTTCACATTAGGGATTCCTTAAGCCCCGTTTAGGTACCAGAAAACTTAATTAGTATTTGATTCAAACATATATTTTCTCTACTTTGTTCGGGTTGACTTCTTGTCAGTAACAGTATTTTACATAGAGCGTGTCTATCTGATTTCCACAGCCCAGTTAAATCTACTGGTAGTTAGACTGTTGGTCCTATAACTAAGCTACCCGTAACGACTGTCACAGATGCATTTGCTTTTCGATTCACGCAGGGATTTCGATACGTTAGGGCTGGTCAGACATTCACAAAAAAACCTTTAATGGTTCTTCTTATCTCCAATAACAGAACCGTCAGTTCTATTAACCATACAGTAAGGAGAGAAACATAACAATAAATTCTACTGGAAACGACTAAAGTATGATCACAACGGTCAACGTTCAAGTTCCATTCGGAAACGCTGGCACAGCGCTGTTGAGTTGAGTGGACGTAAAAGTGATATAATAACATAGCCAGGTAAGGGTCAAGTGGGTCCCAATAAATCATTATAAATCGAGACCCAAAAGGTAACGTGTCAATCTGACGTTTTGCGGTACCAGGACGACATAATTTTGTTGGAGGTTGTCGTTCCCAGAAACGTGGCATGTCTTATAATATTGAGACATTTTTGCTCGATTCCAATAAATCAGTATAAAACCTTATACCTATTATAAAAGGTAACGTGGCAATCTGAAGTTTTTACGACACCAGGAAAACATAATATTGCTAGAGGTTGTTGTTTTCAGAAATGTGGTGTCATTTTGATTACTTCATACCTCAGTGATTCCTAATTTCTGAGATCCCAAGAGGCCTGCCTGATTTTAAGGGCGTTTACTGGCTGTCCTCAATGTTATACTAAACGAAATTTAGTGAAAACAGATTTTATCGGAATGTTTGCAGTCATTAGTGACACCGTTTTCTAAGGTGTACTGTAAAGGGTCCATATACAATACAGGTTAGCGTATAGTGCCTCCAGAGGAGCTCGTGGCTAAATAACAACAGCCGCTCGGGTGAATCGTTAAGTTAAGCCGTGCTAGCCTAGGTTGGTCTGTGGATGGGTGACCTACCATTACATAAGTACCGAGTTTCCTCCGTGCCTCGGAAAGCACGTTAAGCCGTTGGTCCCGGCTGTCATTTCTAGATCTTTGACAGTCGTTAGGTAGTCAGAGGCCCAAAAAGTCTGACAACCAGTCTTACCGAGGGGTATCGTATTACCCGGTACTAACTGGGTTGTGGGGGTCAGATATGCAGTCGCTCCATATAAAATACTGGTATTCAGCTGCATCCGGTAAAACTGGAAGCTGACCCCAACGTAGTTGGGATAAAGTTAGACAGATGTATAGTGCCTCCAGGTCTTATAATACTAATCTTATTGTTAGAATCCTGGCAATACTTGACAAATTATACACAATCAGTCACTAAATACCAACAAATTCATGTCAATTATTTGAAAGAGCATTTTGAATTAAATTGTAAACAAGGTTGCAGAGCAGAAGTACTTTAAAAAAAACATTACAAAACCAATTTTTGTCTACTCTTACAATAAAAGCCTTTAGTAACTCAGTAACCAGCTCTGACTCAAATACTTAAGGACTCGACTAACATCAAAGTTGTAAACAACTTGTTTAGGCTTTGCAAGTTTAAACATCGTCTTCTTTGCAAAATCAACACGGCCAGTACAACTGTACAAGCCGGTAATTTAAATGACTGTTTCAACTTTGACTGGAACAAACTCCTTGAGAAACAATTTCACTGGGGAAGTTGTGTTTTGGAATCGCACCTACTCGTAATTTTGTCGGTAAGTCATACTTGCTGTGTTAAAATGACTATGTAGGAGGGTTTTTTTTAGTCAGACCTTAGGCTTCAATATATTATCCTAAGGTATAAGAAGAAATTATATTTTAAGTTAAAAACTAAAGGTATTATTATCATAATACCTTTATTTTTTACGTATCTGTAACCATAATATATTAAATTGTAGTCCAAGTTTGTTTTGGCTGTAGGAAAGCAAGTCCCGTCTTTATTCTTGTATCAATTACAAATCACTGAAGCTGAATCATATACATGATTCAGCTAAACACAATTTTCCACTTAGTGTATCTGAATTCTAAATATAGTTAAAAAAAATATAATTTCAATGGCCAATACGCACGCTCATGAAAATAGCCGCTTTATCATGTATCTATAAAAACTGCCTCATCTTGCTATACAGTGTACAATCTGTTCATTAAAAATGTTATTTTTTTAAAGTTGTTATAAAATATTTCATGTTGTTATAAAACAATTTCATGACAGACCATTGAACTTGGCAGCCATTTAGATCTCACTTCTTTTGTCGTTGAAGTCAACAACCAAGGCATATATCATAATATTGAACTTGGCTCTCATTTCACATATACGTTTTTGATGGGATTTTCTTTACCTAGGCAAGTGGCTATCACTTACAAAAGGATTGGTATTTCCACGGCATTGTTCAACAGCATAGACATAAACCTTTTTGGTAGCTTCGATCATCATCTGCCTAGCCTTTTCCCAACTATGTTCGGGTCGGCTTCCAATTTTACCGGATGCTGCTGAATACCACTATTTTACATTGAGCGACTGCCTATCTGACCTCCACAACCCAGTTAGTACCGGGTAATACCATACCCATTGATAAGACTGGTTGACAGACTTTTTGGGCCACTGACTACCTGTAACGACTGTCAAAGATCTACAAATGACAGCCGGGACCAAACGGCTTAACGTGCTTTCCGAGGCACGGAGAAAACTCGGTATGTAAGGGTGGTCACCCATCCACAGACCAACCTAGGCAAGCACGGCTTAACCTAAAGATCGACCCGAGCAGCTGTTATTATTTAGCCACGAGCTCACGAGCTTTGTCTAGACAAAGTGACATTCTACAAACATAACAGCAAATAGCGGGCGATAGTTTAATTGAATATTTCCATTGTCATCTTCGAAAACACCAGTCTATAATGTATTTGGAATGTCCTTGCTACAATCAAAATTGTCGTATCTCATAGACGTGTATTTATTATAAAAAAGATATCGCCAAAAAATATATATTTCTTCTCAAAAGCTCAAATATCATCCATATCGCTTCCCCTGTAAGCAGTATCCAAAAGAAACAAAATCAAGTGTAGGGTAACAAGATCGATAAGATTACCCCAAATTCTATTTCCCACTGTTTCAAAAGCACATAACACGCCCAAAACTATTTTGAGACGCGAAAAAAGGTGTCTCGTAAATCCTCGACGAAAACCTTGAAGGAAATTGTTTTCGCCACGAAAACATAATAGAAAAGTGTTGGGGCTCACTCCGGCTAATATAATGAGGCTTTGGTTCCTGAAAAGTTTATATTGATCTCTTTTTTTACAGTCATCTTACGTTATGTTTTTCTCTACTAGGATGGCATCTAAATCAAGGTGATTAGAGATATTGGTCGGACGACCTGAAGAAGACTTGATGAACTTATAGTCACGTCCTGGTATAAAATACTAACAACAGGTTAGTGGTTCAAGTTTCTGAATCCCTAGTCTTTTCAAAGGACTCAGAAATACTCCTAGTCTAAGTTTACTAAGGCATTAGTTAAGAAACCTATAAATCGCCTGCTGTAAATAACATTGAGCTTGAAGGCGAACCTTTTGTATAGCTGACATTAATCGCGACAAAAAGGAAAAGAAGTACAAAGCAGTTAATAGGAGTACTATTAAGTACTGCTCCGACAATATATGCAATAAACACATACACGATTGCCTCAACTCAGTCAACTTACAGACATTTTCAATAACTTACTGTTCGGTTTCGGTAGGTTACTATCTCTTTTTGTTTGACATTTTGCTTACAGACGATTACAAACAAAACGTCACACAAAAACTTTTTTGATTTTTCTATGTACTTTTGCAACCTCGAGGTCAAGCGTAAACTTTTTAAAACAGATGTCATTTGTTTCACGAATCGTCGTAAAGGGAATCAAAGGGAATGATTCAATAGGATAATGTGATATGATATTTCAAGCTAACTTTGTTTATAAAAACACTGATAGCTGCGAGTGGCTGCGAGATGTGAGATATTAACTAACAGTTCTAAGTAAGTTCTAGAATACGGGCCTTAGTCATCGTTGTCCAATACTGGACGTAAACCTCTCCTAAACTGTGCCTCAACACCCTGTCTGACGCCTTCACCTTCTAATGATAGTTATACCAACTAACTGGGAAGCGCCCCACACTACATTGCCGATACACGGTCTCCACTCCAAGACTCGTTTACTCCATACGGTCGTTATCGGTCCTTTGACAAACTCCGCAAGCCCGCTGCCACTTCAGCTTGCTTACGCGTCAAGCAATGTAATTAACTTCAGTTCTTGGGAAATTTAATTTTCGATATTTTCGTTCAAAGATAAGCTCAGGGCATAGCCTGCTCCACAGCGCTCTACAAAATTACCTAATTGCGAGCAAATAAAAATTCACTCAACAATTTTGATAGCTGTATCTTCAACCATGTCTTCCAAAGCGGACCAAGGAAATCTCGAGCGATCATTCCTTAAAATCAAATCATACATTACCTACCATCCGTCCATCGAAACGGCAAATTATCATACAGAGCGCCAGTAAAAACTGAACGCGATCCGGCATCGTCACGTCTCCGAGCCGGATCGAAGCCGTAACGGGTTTTATTTTCCGGAAAATTGGCAAGTCATAATAATACGCTGACTCATAAATAAGGATCGACATTGGCCCTCTCAAGGATTTCTTTTTACGCTACATTTCACTGTTGCTCTGGTGCTGGTGAGAGCATGGTGTGGGCGGGAGCGATTAAAAATGATATCATGTAGGCAGAATGCCGGACAGGTGGGTCAGATTTGCCACGTAGTGGGTGCCAGAAGACGGGCGTCATCGCTGAGGCAGGCTGAGAAATCACTGGCGTTATGACCAAGAGGCATTTGTGGAAAATTGGCTGGAGATAGTCATACATAGAAAGAAGTGGAAAGCTATGGGGTAGAATTTTGCCGAGCAGTGGGGCAATACAAGTGAAGATAAAATTCTCCCAATAAAATTTTGCACAAGAAGTACGTATTGTGCTAACACTAAACTTGTCCACTTGTTCCGTTCTTGTCATAGACCGATGAGCCTGCAATCCGATCCGGCGACATGATTTCCGAGACTTTTATACTATCGGTTATTCGTTGGCGCTGAAATTATCGACATACCAACTCATATGTATTTCGAAGTGCTGGTATTTCGATAATAACAGCGCAGAATTCAAGGAACGTAAAATTAAACATCATGCTCAATTCATTGAAAAGAACAACATTGAAAATTCCTGAAATTAATTCAGCAAACATTGGTAGCCTGGATGAAATTGTTTTTCTCCGAAAGATTCATCCTTTATGCATGAAACAATGAAATATACACTAAATTTCACTAAAATAAAACTGTTTCAAATTCTAGTAACTTGTTTGATGATAAATTCTATTTTTTTTCTAAACACCTCATTTTGTGTGAAAGCGGCATTATTGGTCGGTCTATTGTTTTCAAGCGCGACTGCTAAGCATAGGTCCTGGGTTCGATTCCCATGTCAGGGAAAGTGTAATTGGGCTTTTTCAACAGGAATTTCCGAGCAGCAGTCACGGAGGGTAGATTTACGCTCGGTTAATGGCAATAGGCTCGCGCCTTATTGCATGGTACTAAAACACAACTGGCGAAATGTATTTACTATTAGGCTCTGTCTAACCATTCAGGGATTACAGGCGTGATGCTATGTTATGTTGCAATAGACCACAATTTTCTTTAGGTACCGGAAAGTTGATATAATCATCATCATCTGCCTAGCCTTTTCCCAAGTTTTATTGGGGTCGGCTTCCAGTCTAACCAGATGCAGCTGAAGACCAGTATTTTACTTGGAGCGACTGCCTATTCAGATAGGCAGTACTAACTGGGTTGTGGAGGTCAGCCTTCACAACCCAGTTAGTACTGGGTAATACGATACCCCTTGGTAAGACTGGTGGTCAGACTTTTTGGGCCTCTGACTACCTGTAACGACTGTCAAAGATCACAAATGACAGCCGGGACCAACTGCTTAACGCGCTTTCCAAGGCACGGAGGAAACTCGGTATGTAATGGGAGGTCACCCATCCACAGACGAACCTAGGCAAGCACGACTTAACCTAAAGTTTGACCCGAGCGAATGTTATTATTTAGCCACGAGCTCCTCTTTAGCCACGAGCTCCTCAGAAAGTTGATATTACCATTCCTGCTGAAAGTCATTGCAAAAATACGAAACACTTCCAAAGCGATTCCAATTTTTAAAGGTCCCTAGGTGTTTCTGAAACTTGACACATCGATGTTTCTCTTCCCCGCTATTCGCTCTCCACTATAATCACACCCTCATTCGACATTTGGTCTTGCTTATTGGTGACATATTTTATATCCTGTTTATATGTGCCTCGTCGTGTTCAGTGCCGCATTGTCAACCATTCAGACGTTGGAGCCCGTTCGCTGAGATATATGACGGTTTCGAGAAAAAACGTTCTCGACTTTCGTGAATGGTTAACTTTAAGTGTTAAATGGTTTGTCTTACGACGTTTTCTGTTAAATGTGCCGAGCCTACAATGCGTTTTAAGATAGTTGGCGTAGTTTTCGATGCCAATTAATTTAGATCTTATATTTGAAAGGACACTCATGGACATGTGCATTCTTCGTACCCTCACCTATGGAGCGCAGACATGGTCACTAACCAACCGTCAAAAGTCCGCACTCGGGGTCTGTCAGCGAGCAACGGAGCGTAGTATCCTTGGAGTTAAGCTTACTGATCGTATAAGGAACTCGATACTGCGTTCCAAGACTCAAATTGTCGATGTAGGTCACACGGCTGCCAAGCTCACGTGGAACTAGGCTGGCCACATCTGTCGCATGCCGGAAGAGCTATGGGCTAAAATTACCACACAATGGGTCCCAAACAGCAGCAAACGGCAACGCGTCACGCCCAGAAGGAGATGGCGGGACAAACTCGACTCTTTCCACAAGGATTGGCGAACATCAGCTCTGGATAGAGATAAGTGGAAAGAGGGAAGGGAGTCCTTTGCCCTGCAGTGGGATATAAATGGCTAATAATAATAATCATTCGAAAGGAAAGAGCCGTGTGGTATCCGGCAGAGTAGAATAGAACTAACCCATTACACTCACGGGTGCTGTATAAGGCGACTAATGTCTGAGGCAGAACACCTTGCGCCTCCGTAGACCAGAGAATGGGCAGCAGCGTTTTCTGTTAGTCTTTCATCACTGCGAACTCCAATCCGCCTGCCAAGCGTGGAGATTACGGCAAATTCCTCCCATCATGGGAGAGGCTTATGTCTAGCAGTGGACGTTATGGGCTGTTGTTGTTGTTTGTGAAAGGAAAGAAGAAAGAAAGACACTTGTGGCTAGAAAGGAGGTGACTGCTGAGATGGCGAGGAATAGAGAAGTGTGGAAGATGAAGACATACTGCGCCGACCACGAATAACTTGGGATAAGGGTAAGAGAATGATGCTGATGATGATATGATCCCAAGCAAGCACTTTACTTTGTCTATACTAATATTATAAAGAGGAAAACTTTGTTTGTTTGGTTGTAATGAATAGGCTCAAAAACTACTGGACCGATTTAAAAAATTCTTTCACCATTTGAAAGCTACATTATCCACGAGTAACATAGGCTATATTTTATCCCCGTACTCCCACTGGAACGGGAACTACGCGGGTGAAAACGCGGGACGTCCGCTAGTATTACATAATTCATCACAACTGCTGTCATTTTGGTGAAATATCATGTTATGTTTAAAAATCAGCCGTGTGTTATCCGGCAAAGTAGAATAGAACCAACCCATTACACTCACGGGTGTCGAACAAGGCGACTAATGTTTGAGGCAGAACACCTTGCGCCTCTGTAGACCAGAGAATGGGCAGCAGCGTTTTCTGTTAGTCTTTCATCACTGCAATCTCCAATCCGCCTGCCAAGCGTAGAGATTACGGCAAATTCCTCCCATCATGGGAGAGGCTTATGTCCAGCAGTGGACGTTATGGGCTGTTGTAGTAGTTTAAAAATCTGCAGTTATACTTATGTTTAAATCGAAAACCAAAAACATTTGCGCTGTTCATTCAACTTTTTGCGGATAAATGCAGCGAATAGATTGTGTGAAATAAAACTACGTTTATTACCGATCATTGGAAATTTATCCGTTGGGATCTGAAAGCTGAAAACATTCAACCGACCGGACTGCGGTACGCCCGAATTTTGTGGAACATACCGATAGAAACTTCAATATTAATGTAAAAGCGAACTCACATTTTTAGGTGAAAATATATTTTTTGAATGTTAATTGCTCCATTTGTTTTTTATTAACATGCTTTCATTGTAACATTTAAAGCAGACTTTGTGACTGGAGCGAGTATGTTTTTTTTTTCTATTTTTACTAGTCTAATAAAAAACTGTTATCACCCAGGGCCAGTCTCGCCAGAGATAACAACATTATCGTTAACTTTCCCTCGCTAAAATAACAATGAAAAAATTAGGTTGGAATAACAATGCTTGCGGGAAACGCTAGTCTGCGATTTTCACAAGCATCGTTATTGCTACCGATTTTTCTCGTAAGTAATTAGCGATCGAAAGTTTGCGATTTTGTCGTTATCTATGTCGAGAATGCCACCCCAGGAGTACCTATATTGTTAGGTTGAGCAAAATATAAATGGGTGTTTTCATTAGAAATTGCTTAAAGATGCGTGAGGTCCTGTTAGGTACTATCTTAAATACACTTAAATTGTTTTTAAAGAAGTCGTTGAACATGCAAATATTGTTAGTCTTTAATCTCCAGTGTTGATAATGTTTGCAATTTATCTTAAACTTTTTTACATTTATTACTTTTTGACATCTATAGCTAGCTGGGCATGATTTAAATATAATTTATAGCCTATGTTACTTCCTGATAATTGTGCCGGACGGGCGTAATCCGCTGAAGACGTGGATCGCGTGTACCTAGCGGTCTGCCTATACCCTATCTGTACTGAGCGCACGCATACAATGTACTTCGTCCCCAGACGGCGCTGACGTTCTACACCTATTTAACTATAGCCAATCTACGCAATCTCAGAGGCAAAACCTAACGAGGGGAGAGGGGTTTACTGGGAAATAATACACTCATAAACTTTCATAACTATTCAGGAAGCGATTCGGAGCTTCAGGACTTTTCGCGCAAACTTTTTCACTGATTTTATGAACTCACACAGGATAAACAGAAACAAAAAGATACAATAGAAATGACAAAATTATATAAAAAAAGTAAACAAGAGAAAAAATAAAAAAACAATCAAAATGGTCCTGTGCAAGGCCAAAAGGCTCCTATCTCAGCAAGGTATGAGTCTAGCGCGTCTGTAGATTACTGTATTACTATTCTAATCACTGATGTCACTTGTTATTTATCACTATATTGCCCATACACTGACTCTGCACTGTTTTTAACTATAACAAAACACACTATGTGCTGATTTGGTGACGTTCGTCGCAAACAATAATGACAGCTTTTTATTAGTGAAAAAATTGGTTGCCTGTAAAGTCGGTATACGGGCGAAAGTTTTACGTGACAACGACTTTGAGTGTTAAAATCATTGTGAGCGCATAACGTGAGCGGAGCGTAACGCAGTTTCTTGAAGTGTCACCCGGCAAACCAATTTATAAGACGTTGTCACGTCAAAAATGGTTAAAATCGGTCCAGTTCTTTTGGAGCTTATTAAACGAACAAAGAATAATCTATCCTTTTATACTATTAGTGTAAATGCGCATCTCCCCATTCTCCGTATATCAGCAACCCTTGCCTAATTTATACGTATTAAACAGTTCTTCTTTACTAAAGTCAACTTAATATTACTATATGAAGACGAACCCTACTCAGTTAAGTAACTTAGCACCTCCATTAAACCCTCCTTGCATCTACACACGCAGATATTACACATTACACCCCATATGCAAACGCCCTAACCGTAGCATTACTAGGACCATAGATTAAGAATGGTTCAGACACGACTCTACAAGTAGTTACATTATAGTCACACAATTTTAAAGTGTAAGGATGTGCTCGTTCGCTCATCATCAAAATTGAAATTGAAAAATTGTAAAAGTTTTTTGTTTTTGTGCCTCGTCAAAGTGGCATTCTACCAGCCCTAGCGATAGTTGAAAAGACGAAAAATATTATTGGATTGACAGTGAAGCTACTGCAAACGTTATGTCAATCTTGTTAAAATTCGTTGCAGAATTACCTAATTACGGGGGTTCGGAAGTGTCCTGAATGGTTTTGAGAAAAGGATGGTAATTCTGTGCCTTTTTTTTTTTTTACTCGGCGGGGGCTCTCGCGTGCTCCCAGATGTTTTGAAAACGATTGCCGCTTGTTTAGTCTTTCTGGTTTAGCTTAGATAAGTGAGAATCGGAATTGAGTTGGAATGGCAAATCGAGTAGAAAACCTTTGGGTTTTATAGAGCATCTTCTTTGTCATACCTGTATGACAGTCTCCTTCTAAAGCTCAATATTACAAATAAACACCCGTTTCCCTTCTACACATTTACTTATTCTACAGCAGAACTTATCCGGCGGACCGATCAGCGAATATCTTATGGCGGAACACTAGGATCGTTATTGGGACCCTTTGTTTAGTGGAATTACTTCCTTAGTGGTCTTATGGGCAAGATAAAACTGTTTTTCGGCCATTCTCGCGTCGAGAAAATTAGCCTTCGGCCTGATTATCTTCGGACAGACAACGGCACTTTTATTTGTGGTAACTGTTTCTCGAGATATGTCCCAGACAGTTAGGAAAAGTTATGAGTCCTGAGATCTAGGTCGGTTAGATAGCTCCATTGGTGACCGGCAGATTCGGCCTTGATACGGATAGTACGCTCGATTTGGTTTCGTCGAACTTCGATTTGAAGTTGGATTTTCTTTTCTTGTTCGAAGAGATAATATTGGTTGGTAATATTGGTTGTTGTAAGAATTTATTTTCAAGGAGTGACATTGACACGAAATTTTTCATCGGTAAAAAAATTTGTTGTTTCCTAATCCGTCAGAGTATAAAGGGTGTAAACAGACTCATTAAAAAGCCATCAATTATTCTGTATATCAAACTAAGTAACTTTACGCAAAAATGATTGCTGGGAAATGACTTTTTTTGGGTGAAAATTCATGTTTTGTGGTAGAACTCAATGTAACGCACTCAAAACATTGTGCTGATGGATGGATTGAATAGTACGGCGGTCGTGGAGGTGTATAAGGTAAAAATCTTGCATTAAAAACCTGTATTTAAAAAAAAAAAACTTCTCAAAACGTTGAAACTTTGATAAATGATAAATGATGTTTATTTTGCAAGTAGGTTTTTACAAACACTTTTACACGTCATTTTTTAAAACTAGATGGGGCCGGTGTTTCGTACCTGACTACTCTGAGAAGAAACAGCCGAAACAAACTCAGAGGTCATAGTCTCTTTTAAAGTCCAGACAATCTTGCTCAATTCACATGAGGACTATGCAGATTAGTGTCTGAGATGGTCTTTTGAAGAAAGAACCATACAGATTTGAGTGGACCTGTCCAGTCAGTGCAAGCATTTGTCAGTTAACGTGTAGCTCGACTTATAACTCAAGGAGCTCAACGAAACGACGAACAATACCAAAGACAGGACATTTGGGAAGGTCGCTTATAGTACTCAAACTGCCAGACAGTTGTGGGAAAAACAACAAACAAAAAATAAAAATGTGACCCACATGGTCCCCACATTCACAATAATCAAATAAAATTAATAACAAATTCTTTTCAAATGAATGTAAGTAAAAAAAAACACAAAAATCATTAAATGTCGCAATGATAATAAAATAAAAAAGTAAAATACTTAAAAAAATAAGTGTTCATGTCAAATCAGTAAATGTCACGTAAAACAATAAAAAATAAAAGTAAAATAATAAAATACATGTCAAAAAAAAATACAATGTCAGAGTGTATAAAAGAAAGGAATCAATAATAAACAAGCGAAGTCCGAAATTTCGACATTCACAGAGCAAATTTCATTGGAGCAGCTTAATCCCAAGCTTTTTTATCTTCAAGATAGTGATTAACATGATAGTAGGCTTTCAGGCACAGCTTCCGTTTTATAAACGATTTGAATTTATTTAGGCTTAGTGCTTGAATTTGGCTCGGAAGTTTATTGTAAAAGCGTATACATTGGCATCTGAACGTACCTCCTATTTTTTTGAGCCTCGTTGCAGGAACAACAAATTTGTGTTTGTTCCTCGTGTTTATGTTGTGGATATCACTGTATTTTTTAAATAAATTAATATTTTTGTGGGCGTACAAAAGGTTTTCATAAATAAACTGAGAGGGCACAGTAAGAATATTAGTCTCTTTAAATTTTTCTCTGAGGGAGTATCTGGGACTTAATTTATAAATTGAACGAATTGCCCTTTTTTGCAAAACAAATATTGTCTGAATATCGGCGGCATTGCCCCACAAGAGAATACCGTACGACATCACGCTATGGAAATAACTAAAGTAAACTAAACGGGCTGTCTCTAAGTCAGTTAAATCACGAATTCTTCTAACGGCGAATGCTGCAGAGCTAAGTTTCTTCGACAGTTTGTCTATATGCGGGCCCCACTGAAGCTTGGCATCCAAAGTTATGCCTAAGAAGACTGCTATCTTCCGGTTTTAACTCTTCATCCTTAATTAGTACAGTAGTTTCCACTTGTCTTACATGGGGTATCGTAAACTTAATACACTTAGTTTTTAGGGTTCCGTACCCAATGGGTAAAAACGGAACCCTATTACTAAGACTTCGCTGTCTGTCCGTCTGTCCGTCTGTCTGTCACCAGGCTGTATCTCATGAACCGTGACAGCTAGACAGTTGAAATTTTCACAGATGATGTATTTCTGTTGCCGCTATAACAACAAATACTAAAAACAGAATAAAATTAATATTTAAGGGGGGCTCCCATACAACAAACGTGATTTTTTTGCGTTTTTTGATAATAATGGTACGGAACCCTTCGTGCGCGAGTCCGACTCGCACTTGGCCGGTTTTTTTCTCATTTAGGAGTAGATTATTAACATTAAACCAATTAACGACTTTCGCCAGGGCGCTATCAACATCATCCGTACTTCCTTTGACTCCCAATATCTCCGTAACTAGGTTCCCGGGTATGGTCTAGAACAAAAAAATTATCGCAATGATGAGGAGAACAAGTTTATCAAAACAAATCAAATCAAAAACTTTATTTCGAACAAGAGTCCATATGGGTTAGTAGCGAGTACTTATGAGCTATGTTAGTACGACATTAAGAGAAAAGATCAATTCAAATTAATTCATTAATACAATTAAACCTAATTCAATATAATCCTATTCATTTCATCATTATATTAAAACTTAATCTAATTGAATTTAATCTAATATTAATTTACCCTAAACTTAACTACTACAGAGAACAAAAACAAACTAATTCAAGTTAAGTTAAGTTTAGTGCCTTTCGGCTTCGTTAAGAGTCTTTCCATTCCCGTTTATCCACTTGAAATTTTCAAAATGATTTACTAAATAGGTGATAACAATTTCTGCATCGATGTCCTATCAACCCTGTATAGTCTGTATAACGTACAGGGGTCTTGCCATAATCATTAGTAGGTCACGGCAGGTCAAAGTAGCAGTTTACAGTTAGCGCGCAACTTTCATCACACTATTTATGGACTAGCGGACGTCCCGCGGTTTCACCCACGTAGTTCCCGTTCCCATGGGAGTACGGGCATAAAATATAGCCTATGTTACTTAAGGTACATGTTGCTATCTAATGGTGAAAGAATTTTTGAAATCGGCGCAGTATTTTTTGAGTTTATTCATTACAAACATACACACAAAAATACAAATCTTTCCTCTTTATAATATTAGTGTAGATGAGACCGTACTTTACTGTTTTAAGTAAAACAATATCTTCGCAACATAAACTTACAATAATAATTTAATTTCCTTATAAACCCAAAACTACAATTCCCACTTAAAAACATATATGCTCCACACACTTACCCAGGTGACATATTCTGTAAATAATAACAAAACTTTTCCGACTTCATTCTTGTTTATGGTAACAGCGCGGGACCATCAGAAGTGTAAATCCCGGCCAACTTGCCACTCCGGGATGAAGTTAAAATGGCCGCGATGGCAGTGTTGTGAGGTATCGTCGTCCCGGGAAATCTTTTATCGAGTTACCCCATTATCCCGGCCCTCGCGGGAACTGGTACGTGGCGCAATGAACAGCTGGCCGACTATGGCCGAAATTGTGGTGCGTATTTAACCGGATGGTACCGTATTGTGTTTTGGTGTTGCGAGTTTAGAAATTGTACAATTTTGCAGTGCGATTTGAGAGCGTATGGTGCATTTGATTTTTTTTTTAAATATAATTTTTGTTTCGTTAGCCAGTTAGACTGGAAGCCGACCCAAACATAGTTGGGAAAAGTCTAAGATAAGTCTTTATTTGTCTTTTTTTGCAGTTTTTTTTTGCGTCTTTTTTGTGTTTTTTTTTAAGCATATGATTATTTTTATTTCCAATTTTGTTTTAGTAATTGTTTAAGTATTGCTAGTTTTAGTTTTTCTAAATCAATTCAATCGGGACAAAACAGTAACTTTCTTATTTTAGCAGGAAAATTGGTAAAACTGATCATGGGGGCCTTACGGGGGCCGATAAAATGTCAGACGCATATGACAAGATAATAATTTTTCAACTACAGTAATATAATGTTCGTTCTTATTTATTTATTCGTGTCTCCATGTCTTCTACAAGAAACTTCTCACCAAACTGATAACTAAATATAATATTTTATTACACACCTGAAGTTGCGCGGGGCCATCAAATTTGCAGCGGAGCGCATGCGCGGTCTATTCCACGGGACAAACGACCACCCCGGGAAATCTGTTATCGAGTGCATTAGCCGGGAATCTGCGGGGACATCACTACTCTATGCTACTAGAGGTGCGCCAGACTAGAGTACGGTTGATTGATTGAATAAAGGCTCGCTTTCTGCTGCCTTCATGGAATTCGAAAGTAGTATCAGACGTTCTTTTTCCTAAAAAACTGATGCTGAATTGATGTCAGATTTGACGTTTTCCTATATTTCTCTGATGGATGTTTTATATTAGAACTGCACACTGCCTTTGACATACCGATAGATTGCAATCAATCAAATTGCACACGTAAAATAAAAAAATAAAACAGACTTTACAAGAACGTATAACATTTTGATGAAACAAAGACTAATCAGTCAATATCGTTCCCACTATCCCAATATCGGTCACAGGCCTCCTCTATATAAACAGAGAATGGGGGCCATCTTCTACCACGTGGGTCCAGTCTGGTTTAGTGGACGTTACAAGTATTCGAGCGCATTGTATTTAGGACATTATGTTGATTTCCTTACGATTTTTTCCTTCACCGTTTTGAGAGCAGTGATGATGAAATTAATTACACAAAGTGCCTGCTTGGATCCTAACCCATTACCTACGGCAGACTAGTCGGAGTAGTCATCACTGCACCACCATTACTCTCTCCTCGCTCACCGAAATTTTACCACCATGGGATCCTGGGTTCAACTCCCATTTCGAGCAGAGTGTGGGTTCAACGAAGTATGGGGCAAACCCGCATCAATTTGGTAAAATTGAGCAGAGTGGGGCCCTCCCCACTCCACACCACTCCACTCCACTCCACTTTTACCAAATTGATGCGAGCTCCGAAACAACGCAATTTAATAATACAAAATTCACAATATGACTGCCATAATTTATAGCCTAACAGAACTAAACACTAAACTCCAGTTAGTCGATAAAACTTGCCTGAACTTCAACATCAAAGGGTACATTGTAACAGATGGGCCACACCCGTTCACACATGGTGTTAAACAGCATAAAAAACTGCAGTTTATCAAAACTTTTTGAAACTAAGTCGCAACAAGTTCGCCGGCCATTTTTATAACGTCAAATAGGTATTGTTGAAACATAGTTTCGTTCCAACACAATGTTCAGTGCTGTAAAGTTCTAGGCAATATTCGGAAAAAACTGGTCTAGTTGATTTTGTTTTAAGATTGTATTATTTAGATAGTTCTCATCGATTTGGGTAGCGAGCTTTTGAAATTATTTTCTAGCTTTCTAAGATTTGAGACAGAATTATGTGTCCTTTAATTAAGGGCCTATACTACCTCAAATGGCTTAGCATGATCTTCCGTTACGCCTAAAATATTGCAGCATTAATTTTGAAATAAATAATATGGTAAAGTTAGGTCTTATGTTTGGCGAAAACACGATTTCATAACATTTTCTCGATAGAAAAAAATCCCAAAGTTACTTCCAAATCGAACAATAAACCACTGGTATTCAAAAAGTACTTCAAATTAGATCATGAAACTTTGCATACTTACTGAACTAACTATAAAGCAGGTCTTATGTTTTTTATTTTTTCCAAAAGACGAAAATTTGATTTTATAAAGAATACAAATTTCGCACTATTCGGCCGCAGTGACTGACGTAACAACCGCTTTGTAGTGCAAGCTGATTAGAACGTTATGCTAACAGTATTACAAACGAAGTTTGAACCACCACAAATAGAGTTGCTATTCTGAGGTAGTATAGGCTTTTAAGTGGTAATAGCCTATAGATCTGGTTTTTTTGTTGATTGGATAATTGTAGATCGAAAGATTGGCGCGAAAATACTCTACTATAAAAGTGTGTGTGGTCTTGCCAAAGTGCAAAATTAGGCTGCTCAGCTGTCACTACACGACACTGGCAGAATATTAAAGTCAAAATCGGCTTTATTACCAAAGAAGAAAAAAAAAATAGGTATGTGTATATGCAATACACCAAAACACCTTAATTCTTCCCCTTACTATAAAATTGTCATATAATGCTTATTAAATAGTTTTTTTTTCATGTCGTTAAGCTTATATGTAAACCCATTTTGCAAATGGTCTAGGTTACCATAAATATTTTCAGAAAGAGTATGTACCTAACCGATTTTTCATCAACACGCCAAAATTTAACCAATACAATAAATATTTATCAAAGCAAGTTTAAACTTGCCGAAATACCTACTGCACAAACGACATTGGCTATTTTTGTTGAAAATTGTTACAATCATGCTCATACATATTGATCAAATTCCTGCAGGTGCAGATCTAAAAAACTGAATCGTCGATTCCAACAGAACATAACTACAGATAGATGGGAATATTCCGTTTTGAACGTAACGGTTGTTTTCAAATAGGTTTCCTAGCTTCGTTCTGTAATCTGAAATTCGGCGTTTTAAGAGATTTTTTTTTTATGCTTGTTGAATTTCGAATTCGTACAAAAACAGAAACGTATTGATTTTTCAGTTAGGTGAAAAAGACTTTGTTATCGTTAGCAAGCTTTGCCCTTTTTTTTGGACAATAAATTATTTGAATAACAGTTCAGGGGCGTGTCTAGGGACCAACAATACGGCAAACCCATAAGACAAGAAGACTTTTCAGCACCTTACCATCATGAAGAGTTTAGGTTTACTAAGGGAAAACCCAGCTTTTACGCTTGTATGTGTAGCGTTACTACAAAAAGCAACATCAACAAAAAGTACTACAGCGCCATCTATGACACAAACGATGAACTAAAAACTGACAGTTCCTACATCGCGCAAGCAGAGTTATCCGCGACATAAGACTATATACGAGAACCCGACAACAACTGTCGGGCAGTAGCCCACCAGACATAACACCCGTCTGGTCGGAGGATCCTCCCTTTTCTATTGGGGATGAAGAGCTTTACACCCTGTTCTTCATACCCCCAAATATGAAAGTACCACCACTAAGGCCGGTGATGACGTATTTACAAAACCAGATACTAACTAAGTATAACCGTTTCCACAGGACGAAACAATTTACGTCTCAGTTCTGCATGGCATACCACATTCCTCACACACATATTATATTAGCGGCTTACATCAAACAACATAAGATGAGCTACGTACTACAGACAAGCAATATTTTGTTTAAACTTGCATACCAACTGAGTAGCTCCCCACAGTGTTAACTCCGTCTAGAGGTGGGACGTACTAGATAATTTTCGTACTAAATACTTCTGGTATTCACACTTAGTACACCTAGTACGAGTTCGAAAAATACTTAGTCTTCCAGAAGTGTTTAGAAGGGTCATCACTGCAATCGGGCGGTGAAGGAAAAAACCATCGTGAGGAAAACGGCAAGTCCGTCTGTCCGTCTGTCCGTCTGTCTGTCACCAGGCTGTATCTCATAAACCGTGACAGCTAGACAGTTGAAATTTTCACAGATGATGTATTTCTGTTGCCGCTATAACAACAAATACTAAAAACAGAATAAAATTAATATTTAAAGGGGGGCTCCCATAGGGCACGCCACGATAGTGGCGATAAGTCCCCTCTTTGAGGAGTGGCTTGAGCGACGCCACGGCGTCCTCACCTTCCGCCTGACGCAGGTCCTCACCGGACACGGGGTGTTCGGGAGGTTCCTGCACCGAATCGGGCGGGAGGAAACGTCCGGGTGCTTCCACTGTGAGGATCGACCGGAGGACACGGTGCAGCACACGGTGGAGGTGTGCCCCGCGTGGGCGGAGCACCGCCGTGTCCTCGAAGCGGCGATCGGCGGCGGCGACCTCTCGCGTCCGGCCCTGGTGCAAGCCATGGTCCGGAGCGAGACGGAATGGGACGCCGTCACCTCCTTCTGCGAAGCAGTAATGCTAGAGAAGGAGGTGGCGGAACGTGAGAGGGAGAGAACCTCTCAACGTCCCGGCCGCCGCGGGAGACGCCCCGGGCGTCGGGGGCCACCACCACGTAGCCCCCGGCCACCGTAGGCGCGGGCCTGTGGACGGTGAGCTATGGGCTAGCTCGCCGTCCGTCCGTCTCATGACGACAGGCCGTGTCGACGGCGCGTTCGTGTTCCACGCGCGCCTCAAAGAGAGTCAGCAAAAAGGAAGGGGTCCGTAAGGACCGATGCCTGCCGGGGTTGCGGGACTATTCGAAAGAGATACCGTGGCCCCGGAACACAAAGGGCGATGAAGGAACATGGATGGGTTTTAGTCAGTAAAAGTCTGACACTCCCTCCTGCTCCGCCCAGAGCGGGAGGGGTTATTTGATGATTTCCCATCCGAAAAAAAAAAAAAAAAAAAAAAAAAAAAAGGAAAACGGCAAGTCCTAAAATCAAGAATTCGAAGACATGGCCCACTTCCTCTCACAAAGAGAAGGCTTGTGTCTCAGTAGTGGGAACGTCTACCTATCGCATCATCCTCCTCACAGTGTACCACATTTCGTACCACGTTACATACTGAGATACGCCTTTTGGCCTCGTACAGGACCAATTATTATTTAGTTGATTATGTCCTAAATAAGTATTTTTTAAATATTTTTTGTTGTTTTCTTTTTGTTTCATTTTGTTTCATCATCATCATCATTTCAGCCGAAAGACGTCCACTGTTGGACATGGGCCTCCCCCAAAGGGGGGTTCTTGCCATAATCGCCACGCTTGGCAGGCGGGTTGGCGATCGCAGTGCGGTTGTTACAAAAGCACAGAGAACGCTGCTGCCCATTCTCTGGTAAGAATATGTTTCATCATGTGCGAATGTAATTATATACATACTTTGTCATTCTTTCCTTTTTTTCTTTCTTGTCTTTCTTTTCTTTCCGAGGTGTGGTCTAATCCAGATAATTACCAACCTAGTACTGTTCCAGTACCTACACACGCCCCATCTCTACTCTCACCGCAGTGACTTTTCAACAGACTTCGGCTAAATACTTGTTTAACTGCGCGTTTCCCGTCACATGTTCCAACAAGTTTTAGTTTTGAAATGTGAAATATTTTAGATATAGTATCCGTGTTGGCAGTTGCTGCCTCCGGGTTAGATGCTTTATCTAAACTCAGTTTATGGCTAGAGTTTGGTTTCCTGGATTTTAGATGGGGATGATGTTTATTTGGAGCTTCGTTCTGCAAGCTTGCGTGGTTTTAGTTTTCCATTTTCTGTGTTGGTTAGTTTTCTGTGGCCATTGCTAGATGAGTACCTGCAAACGAATAAATGATTATTCTATTCTATTCTATTGAAAGTATTATTAAATTAAAGTATATACTGTAATTCAAGAAAATTGTTTTGGAAGTTATTATTTATATTGTTGTCATCGCCATGCTAAGAAGAGAACATTAAACTAATTTACTGAAAAAATATTCTTGACAATGTGTTTGTCTTAATAAGTACATTCTACAAAGTTTAAATTCAATTTTTTTTTATTTATGTGTTTTATTTATGTGTTTTATATGTTTTTATTATGATGAGTGTTGTCCTTTGTAATTGCAAGTACTAACAATAGTTTCTAAGTTTTTGTTTACTAACCCTTGGATCTAGTTGTCCCAAAATAAAAATATTTGAATTTGAATTTGAATTTGAATTTAAGGTATATTTTTATTTCTACTAAAGAGTTAGTATAAATGTAAATATTATTAGTCTGTGTTCAATAAAGATTTGTCTAGGTATAGCAAATAAATAATTTCAAATTCTGTTGATGTTCTATGTTACGGTTTCGATTCGCACTTAGTCCTTAAAGTGGACTGCCATGGCGGCCGGTATTCCAACCAGCTCAGTTCCCTCCAGAAGTAGATCAATCTCCCCAGTCTTCTCAAAACATTCGCAAGAGATGTTCGTGTTCCAAGAGTTTCCTTGCGGATCTGGGAATTCTGTTGATGACACCTATTTACCAAACGTGTCAAAGTTTATTCCCCTGAACTCAAACATCAAACTGCTTAATAAACATAAACAGACAAACATTAACGAATGAATCCCTCCTGTATTAAGTTAATTGCCATTAACACCTTCCAATTATCTGTTTATCTTTGCTCTTTGCCCGTTGGCAACTGGATGAAAATTCTGGAACAAAGACAGATGTCTTGTTAACAAATAAAAGGTGCGCAACTGTGGTAAATACAGAGACTGAGAGACCAATTATAAAATCATTCAAAGAATGAAACTCTCGCAATGAAAGAATCGCGAGTGAAAAATTATTTTGAGCCGCATTTTTGGTCAATTTTTAAGATTAATGCTGGTTTGTAGCACCTCATCATCTGCCTAGCCTTTTCCCAACTTTGTTGGGGTCGGCTTCCAGTTTTACCGGATGCAGCTGAATACCAGTATTTTACATGGAGCGACTGCCTATCGGACCTCCACAACCCAGTTAGTACCGGGTATTACGATACCCCTTGGTAAGACTGGTTTGTAGCACCTACTCTCTTAAAATTATGTACGGTCGAACAAGTTATTTGGTTTATAGTTAAATCCACATCCACATCAGCCGTGTGGTATCCGGCAGAGTAGAATAGAACCAACCCATTACACTCACGGGTGTCGTATAAGGCGACTAATGTCTAAGGCAGAACACCTTGCGCCTCCGTAGGCCAGAGAATGGGCAGCAGCGTTTTCTGTTAGTCTTACATCACTGCGATCTCCAATCCGCCTGCCAAGCGTGGAGATTACGGCAAATTCCTCCCATCATGGGAGAGGCTTATGTCCAGCAGTGGACGTTATGGGCTGTTGTTGTTGTTGTTGTTGTTGTAAATCCACAAATTACATTGTAAAATGTAAACCAAATAGCTTGTTCGACCGTACTACTACTTTAAAGCGGCCTTACCGCCATACCTTTTGCGAGAATTTTGACAATAGCCCGTGCGAGATTATGCCGTTGTTAGACATAATTATATCTTTGAATTGTTTGAACTCATATGTATCTTGTGGACTATATCTAGGCTTCTATCGAAGCAGAAAATAAAAATTTGTAGAAACAAATTCAGTATAAGCCTCCAAAAATTGCTGTTTTGCACAACTTTTACCTCAACTTTGGCCGTTCATAATGTACTTATATTGTAAAAGTAAAGAAAGCATCCTGATAGAAGCCAAATGTAGTGGACATTCTAAATAACAAATATTTATTTCACATACTTGTAAGACTAATTCAAAAACACGTATTTCCTGAAACAAGTTTTATAAATTTTCGAACAATATTTTTCGTTCAATGTCCTCGCGTTAGATGGTATGAGGTACGAGGGAGGCAAGTAGTGCGGGTTCGGGGCTAGGTAAGACAGGAGAGTTGAAAGAATACCACCGCTGTGGCTCTGGATGAATCAACAAGTTTTTCGACCATGCTCGCGTTGACGAAAGGCGGGCCGGGAAGGGCCCTCTATTATACCAAATGATGGATAAGTCATAAGTCATTTATTTGTAAACAAAATACATTGTGTAGAAAAAAAAATAGACTATTAAGGATTACATAGTTCATAATAATAAAAAAAAAAAAAAAACAAAAAAAAAACCAAAACATAGAATAACAATAGCTCCTTTTTACAATAATAAAATGAATAGTCGTACCTATAATAAAAAATAATAAAATTAATAGTCGCTTAATTACAAGATTATAATGAGAGCGAATAAGGCAATAAAAATAACAATAAAATTCAATAAAAAAGCAAATATCACAAATACATGATTGTCATTTGTCAACTGAATTGAACTCTTCAATACTGTAAAAGCCCTTCCTCAATAAAAGATGGATGCCCTGTGTAAAAGATGATATAGCAAGTAAAGAGGTGTCTGATGAGATGACGAGCAATAGGGAAGTATGGAAGAAGATGACGTTCTGCGCCGACCACAAATTAATAATTGGGATTAGGGCAAGAGAATGATGAGTGTTGATGAAGGTGAAACTTTATCATTACACTTCGTAAGAACATGCTGAGCACTCGCAATGCCCCCACTACTACAACAGCCCATAACGTCCACTGCTGGACATAAGCCTCTCCCATGATGGGAGGAATTTGCCGAAATCTCCACGCTTGGCAGGCGGATTGGAGATCGCAGTGATGAAAGACTAACAAAAAACGCTGCTCCCATTCTCTGGTCTACGGAGGCGCAAGGTGTTCTGCCTCAGACATTAGTCGCCTTATACGACACCCGTGAGTGTAATGGGTTGGTGCTATTCTACTCTGCCGGATACCACACGGTCCAATTTGTTCGCCGCTAGGGGCGTTCGTGTAGAGTAAGGTCATCCGAAATGTCAGATGTCAAGTGTACGCGCGTTGCGTGCTTTTTTGTCACGTATTTATACTAATACTCACGATTGTGTTCTAGACTGAGAAATTCCTGATTAATTATGACTTGAAAATTTTAAGTAGCAACTTAGAATCCTATTTGTTAGTACTTGGAGGTAGAATGATTTTTAAATGTTTCATGCTTGCTAATTTTAGGGAGAATATTGTAAATATGTATCTGAAGTTTACAATATGTTGCTATACTTAATAAAATAACGACGATAAATAATAATATATACCTATATTTTTATTTTTTTTTCATAATAATTTTTCATGACGTTATTGGTACTTTAAAGTATAAAATAGAATTATTAAATAATAAAATAAATAAAAAAATAAGTCCATAGAGAGGTTAGTATTGGAAATCTTATAAACTATGTTAGTAGGTACCAAAAAATAAAATAACAAATGTGAATGGTTAGTATAACAGATATCTTACACACTATGTTAGTACAATAAAAATAACAATCAATGGGAATAAATTACATAATTCTTCACTTAACCTGCACCTGTCACATGCAGGTTAGTGAAGCGACGCATGACCGCCGAGTCCAATCTATCAGCTATCATTCTCAGGATACCGTTACGGCTCCCCCTCATACTGTGCACCACAGACATGGTTTTCCTACGCATAATTGCATAGAAATCATCTATGTGTGCATCTGCAAACATGCCTGAAGCACTACAGTACCGCGGAAGTCGCACCAAGTCCTGAAAATGTTATTATATTGCACTCTGAGTGCATTATAGGTCCGCTGTTTGAAACTGGCCCATAGACCACCTGTGTAGAAACTTTGACAGTACGCTTTAAATAACGTTAATTTAACGTCAACTGTACAACGAGCGAATCTATGAGCCAGCTATTTCCACGGACTGATAATGCCCTCCGCTCTCTTTCAATATTCTGGTCATCTGTTAATGTTTCTGTCACTATATGACCAAGGTACTTAAACTGAGCCACCTGTCTCAAATGAACTCCATTAAGGCACAGCGTAGGAACACTATTGGGTTTTTTGTTTTTACCAACAAAAACCATAAACTCGCTCTTGAGTTCATTGTACTTTAAACCATGTTGTTCAGCATAAGTCTCACAGCATTTCAAAAGTTTCCTCAGTCCGCCGATTGAAGGGCTCAACAGCACCATATCATCTGCATAACTTATGTTATTAACACTTACATCATATATGCGGCAACCGACATGCATGCTGCTCAGCCCTTCAATCAGCTGATTCACATACAAGTTGAACAACCTTGGGGATGTTAAACCCCCTTGTCTCACATCTGAGTCTAGTCTGTATTCGTCCGAATAAACATTTGCCCATTTTATTACATTTTTCTGATTACTGTACCAATATGAGAAAATGCCTATTATTTCTGGAGAGATACCTACTTCACCAAACTTATCCCAGAGCCTGTCATAGGATACTAGATCAAACGCCTTAGACAGATCCAAGAAACATGCATATATTGGTGTTCTTCTTTTGAGGTAGTAGTCAACAGTATGTTTGAGCGTCAAAATGGCACTTTCTGTTGATAGACCTGGTCTAAAACCGAACTGCGCATCCTGTATGTATACACTGGCCAAGGCGTTCGTCCAGCACCCTATCCAGAACTTTAGCTACAATTGTTGCTAGTGATATGGGTCTATAATTTGTTTTATCAGCTATATCTCCTATATGGTTCTTAACTAGAGGTACTACTACAGTTTTAATTAATTCAGGTGGTAAGTATGAGTGTCTAATACATAAAGTGTACAGCATTGCCAGGAGTCTATTTATGTGAGTTCCTGCATACCTTAGGTGGTCCACACTCAGCCCATCATGGCCTGGTGACTTTCCCCGTTTCATATTAGCAATAGCTCTACCCACCTCCTTACTGGTAATTAATGTTGATTGATTAATATTACAATAATCAATCTCTCGATTTTCAGATGTTTGCAAGGGTGACTTTACCTTAAAATGCTGGGCAAAGCTGTTGGCAATACTTTTTGGGTCACTACTACCGTCCACACAAGCAGGCAGGCCCACCTTGCTTCCCAGTTTTTTGGTGCTTAACCAAAATTTATTGAACTGTTTGGCAGAGTGCTGTGCTGCAATAATATCCATACGGATCTGTTCCTGATGTGTTTGACAAAATTTCAGTCTTGACTTAAATATTTTTCGACTTAAGCACATCTTTTCATAAATACGCCCCGTTTCAGGCTTACCATGAAGCACATACATTTGGTAGTCAATCCTAGCCTGCCTATGCGATTCAGCTACATGTTTATTCCACCCCTGTATGCATTTACCTTTCCCACTTTTGTGAACATCCTTGTTATGGCTATTTATTGAGGCCTCAGTAAGTACCTCTATAATATTATTATATAATTTATGTATTACATTTCTATGATTCAACACATTACACATGTGATCAGCACATTCATTAAATTCAATAGGAAAATCTATAAGTCTCAAATTACTATTACAATATTCGTTATATTTATTTATTTCTTCATTATTTCTTATACCCCAAGATATATTGTTTTGATGTTGATGTACCTTCATTTTAATTTTATTTCTTATTAAACCTAAATTACATTCCACCTGCATAGGATAATGGTCAGACCAGTATGTGTTATACAATACTTTGACATTTGTTACAGTATTCCATGCCGATTTACTCACCACACAATGATCTAACCATCTTTTGCATCCATGTGCATCACTGACATAAGTATGAGTATCACAGGACTCACCAAGTGTTTTTACATCTGCACAAACCCACCTTCTGTCAGCACAAAAATTAAACAGTTCATTGCAGAAAAGGGCTGAAGGATGAGCATTGTAGTCACCTAACATAAACACTGTTTCAATGCCACTGTCTTCAATTATTGCATTTATTTCGCCCAGACACTGTGTGAAACTAGGCAGGTTGTCGGGATGATCAGTGGGCATGTACACGCACACAATCACTATCTCACGTTGGTCAGTGGTTACTGCTTTGATTGCAGTGATACGATCACTTTTGCACTTTAACACAATCACGTCTTTGAACACATTTTTCCGCCACAAAAGCGCCACACCACCATGTGGTCTACCGCGCAGCACACCGGACGATAAATCAACTGCTGATTTCCCTGTGTAGCTGAACTCCTCATCAATGCTTCCAGGAAATGCCAGATCATGTGGCATGAGCCACGTTTCTTGCAGCGCCACAACATCCGCCTCTCTGCATAGCAACTTAATACAGTTCACGCTTCGCTTCACATTTTTACAGTTGAAGGTAATAAATTTACAGCATTTATTTTGATCCATCTAGGCTACTTACTGGATTCGAAATAAGCACCCACTGGTGCATTCGTCGACTTTTCTGATCGCATCCTAGAATAGAATAGAATAGAATCTTTATTTGCTTAGAATGCAGGTACATAAAAATAAGTTGTTGAATTAAATATAATAGGATCCATGTACATTCTGCCTTAGTCTAGCATGCAAATGTAAATACATAACAGAGGATAATTAGGATATTACAAAAAATTATCATCTAAGAAATCCTGCACAGAATAATAGCACTTATCTACAAGTAATTCTGTGAAACGTTTTTTAAATTTTTGCAAAGGTAAGCTTTTAATTTGGTCAGGTATTTTGTTAAAGATTACAGGAGCCATACAAATCACATTTTTTTTTAATAAGCTAGTTTTATATACGCCCGTGCACAATAGATTCTGGTATTGAGATCTCATAGCTGTACTTCGTTTTCTAGTTTCTATTAAAGTTGCAAATAGACATCGATTTGTTATTACAAATATTGCTAACTCTAGGATATAAACCCTAACCTAACCCTAACCTAAAGGATATAAACCGCCTGAACTTTATCCCATCCGGCCACAGCTCATTGTTTAGATATAATTCTAATTTATGTTTAGAAACATACATTTTGAATGCATTGTATGGGCGATCCTTTTTCATGCTTATTTTTTCTATAGTAACTTTTTCACATGTCTTCTCCTGTATATAGTTACATATATCTGTCTCCGTTGTTTCCTTGTTGACATTTGATATAAACAATGGTGTTTTTATAATTATCCGCCGCTTTGAACTTGCTTTCCGACTCCATAACGGCCTTACCCGTTTTCCCAATGAAATGATTTCTTAGTCTTTTCCGCTGTTGCACCTGCCACTCCTCACTTGGCACATCATTTTGTTTCCATTCGCCTTCTTTGCTTACCATTTGTGCAAAACTTGTTTGTATCGGATCTTGATTGATTTCCACAGATGTATAGTTCGGTTCAAACTTAATGGCGGCTCGGAAGTTAGCTGCGAGTGACGGTCTGCGCAGCAATAACGCTTTAAACTTTATGACGATTCGGAACATCTAATGTAAAGCTGCGCAGACAACAATTTTAGGTATCAACGGGGCGCAGATGACGCATCGTTTTGTCTGTATAATGCGGAGACCGTCACTTGCAGCTAACTTCCGAGCCGCCATTAAGTTTGAACCGAACTATATCTCGTTTATTATTCTCAGATAACTGCATGTTCGATAATAATGACGTTTGAAAAGATTGACGCGCTGTCACTGCTGTCAGTTCCATCAACTTGTCTGAGTGAACCACAGAGTGAACGAGCGAATCAGCATGTGTGATTTGTGTGTTGTTATCACTGTCGTTCAATAAAGGGACGGGCAACGACAACTCTCGCGCGGTCTCGCTCTCGCCCACTCCGCCGTCGCGTGCGCCTGCGCTACCGTTGCCACTCAAATCACCCAATGTGCACGTACCTTCAATGTTTTTAACATTTATTGACGGTGGTAATCCGATCGGCCCACTATTTAACAAATATGAACCTCTTTTTCGAATATTTACATTGTCCTCCTCTGAAGTATATGCGAAGTTCTTGGTTTTTAAAATCATTTTCATGTCTTTGATTTGCTCCACCGTAGCATAATTCTCTTTTATCTTGTTAATTTCGTTTTTGATACATGTGATGTCCTTCAGCAAAGTAATAACATCAACATGGTCGATCGAAACGGGGGGCCACTTCTGCAGGTCGCGGGCAACAAAAATAGGGATGATGTCTGGATTCACTTCTTTGAAGACGTTTATTATGTCCTCCACATTTCTCCTTGTTTTGCCTTCCTTTCTTCGTATTATTTTACGTTGCTTGGAGGGTATGGATTCCAAGAGCAACATTTTCGCCACTTCAATTTCCTTTTCTGCGAACGCAGATTCACATATTTTATTAAGGCTCTCATTGTCCATTACATCGTGCTTGTACTGAATATATGATAGTACTTCACAAATCACTACATTGCACCCATTACATTTTAACAAGACCTAAGAATTATTGACAAGACCTTACTCGACAGTGGCGCCATCTGGTGAGTTCAAAAACGATAGCCCCCATTGCAACTGCATTTACTATACTTTTTAGGAGCTTTAAATCCAACACAACACATTTAGAAGCCCTAATGTACTAACAAAAACAGATCCATCTTTCAGCAGTCACACGCGAGTTTGCAATTACAAGTTTGAGCGCGAGCGATTCAAAAATCGAGCCCCAGTGTAAAATTCAAGGCGGGGAACGAAAACTTTTCAGATATTTCATTTTGTTAAACAGTAGCGCATAGCCACAGTACCGAAGCCACGTATAATAAATTGTCTTAAAGTTTTCCGAAATGTCGGCTTTATTCACTCACTTGCCGTCGTCATATTCGTCATGGGAATTTTATAAAGCGACGTGAAATATTGGGATTTGCGAGCCATTTTTTGGCTTATTAAACTTTTTCTCCCATGGTAGGGTGACGAGAGTTATTATGTTTGAGTGGTTTTGTGGGTTTATATTTTGTATTTTTTTTTAGTTGTTATCATCTAAATAAGTATTAATTCGGTCATAATTGAAAAAAGAAATGGGAATAGATTACACAATGGATGCCTGCTATTTTATTCATCATCATTTTAGCCGAAAGACGTCCACTGCTGGTCATAGACCTCCCCCAAGTGTCACCACATTTACCGGTCCCGTGCGACTCGCATCCAGCGGATTCCCGCAACCTTCACCAGGTCATCGGTCCACCTAGTGGGAGGCTTTCCAACGCAACGTCTTCCGGTTCGCGGTCGCCACTCCAGAACTTTTCAGCCCCATTGGCCATCCGTTCTGCGAGCAATGTGCCCTGCCCACTGCCACTTAAGTTTGGCAATTCTTCGGGCTACGTCGGTGACCCTGGTTCTCTTGTGTCTTCATTTCTGATTCAATCGCGCAAGGAAACTCTGAGCATAGCCCTCTCCATTGCCCTTCGGGTGACTTTAAGTGACCCAAAGGGCAATGGAGAGGGCCTTCTGATGAAGCCCATTGTGAGCGCCACGTTTCGGTCCCGAATGTGTACTTAACTGGCAACACACACTGGTTATAGTCTTTCGTCTTCAGACACTGCGGTAAGTAGGACCAGAAGATACCGCGCAACTTCCCGAACGCTTCCCAGCCGAGTCGGATTCGACGATTGACCTCTTTCCTGCCAGCTTTTACCTACATAAAATTACATGTGGCAATGTGTGTTAATAGAGAAGTGTGGAAGAAGAAGACATGCTGCGCCGACCACAAATGAATTGGGATAAGTGAAGAGAATTGATGATGATGATGATATATTGTGTTATTCAATTGAATACACTCATTTCATGACAGTCAACAGCGTCAATTTTATTCGTCTTTTTATTAAATTGCACAGTTTTGGATGGGCATGAGCCCTCGTGCTAATAACTAAGTATACTTATGTAAAGCCAAATAAATACGTTTTCTTTCTTCTTTATTTCTATGTATATACTTAGTAAAAAACTTTTTTGCAAAAAATAAAACCGACTTCAAAAAACACAAAAAACACAAAAACACACCTTTGTTTGATAGATTATTATTTTTGTCAAAAAAGTTTTGTTTTTCAGTTTTTAGTGGTTCCCCCTTTACAGCGTATCGACGTGATGTTATGTTAGGAACTGCTGTAAACAATAGACAGACATGAGATTTCAGCAATCCGAGTCCATTTGCTACCATTAATTGAGGAGTTCCGTTGCCTATCTCCGAAGTTCTTCATCAGATCTTCACCAAATTGAAATGGGACCACTCCAAGAAAGTACTCTTCCAAATACTACCCAAATCGCTTTAAGTGTGCCTATAAAATTTGAAGAGTTCTCTCTATTTTTCCAGGATTCCATCATCAGATCCTGACTTGTTAATCATGGGACCACCTGGGAAGTATACCCTTTCAAAAAAAAAAAAAAGATCCAAATCGGTCAAGCCATCTTCGAGTAATCGGGGAACCTACATAGAAAAAAAAACGGTTCCGACGATTTGAAAACCTCCTCCTTTTTGAAGTCAGTTAAAAATAGGCAATTAAGATAGTCGTGACATAGCCCTAAGGCGACTCAAATGAACTCATAGACGATGGTGGGACTAGTTGGACAAAACCGACGACCAATGGTCCACAATATGGTCCCTGGATCAAAATACCTGGAAGGTGTCTTTGTCTAGGGGCGATCTAGCTATGGAAAGACCCAGACTAACTGCAACAGTTTCATATTGGGTGACTGGTAATTAGTGACCGATACATGAACACGTGATAACAAAAAACTTGTAACAGTTGGTCCTAAGGGACCAAACCTGAAATCGCGCAAATCTGCTGTTCAGTAATTTATGTTCACCTAACTGGTCAAAATGTACTTAATAGCATATTTTGTTTTCGCGATTTCAGCCAGGTTATCATGAGTACAATCACGAGTTTAGATCATTATCATCATCATCATCAGCCTATTAATGTTCTCACTGCTGGGACACAGGCCTCCTCTGTTTGAGACGGAATGGGCTATAATCCACCACGCGGGGCCAGTACGGATTGGTAGATGTCATACTCATATGTCTTCGATTTTTTTGGTTCTAGGACATGCCCGGTTTCTTCACGTTGTTTTCCTTCACCGTTTTGAGAGCAGTGGTGATGAAATAAATTACACAAAGTAAAGCTCCTGCCTGGGTTTGAACCCACGACTTACTGTTCGTAAGTCGGGGCCGCCACCGCTGGGGCACGGCCGCTCACTGAGTTTAGATGTCGGTCACTAAATACCAGTCGCCCTCTAACTAAATCGTTGTATTTGAGGAAACTCGGAAACAAGGGTGCACTGGATAGGGCACGCCACAATTGTGGCGATAAGTCCCTTCTTTGAGGAGTGGCTCGAGAGACGCCACGGCGTCCTCACCTTCCGCCTGACGCAGGTCCTCACCGGACTCGGTGTTTTCGGGAGGTTCCTGCACTGAATCGGGCGGGAGGTAACGCCCGGGTGTTTCCATTGCGAGGATCGACCGGAGGACACGGTGGAGCACACGGTGGAGGTGTGCTCCGCGTGGGCGGAGCACCGTCGTGTCCTCGAAGCGGCGATTGGCGGCGGCGACCTCTCGCGTCCGGCCCTGGTGCAAGCCATGGTCCGGAGCGAGACGGAATGGGACGTCGTCACCTCCTTCTGCGAACCAGTAATGCTAGAGAAGGAGGTGGCGGAACGTGAGAGGGAGAGAACCTCTCAACGTCCCGGCCGCCGCGGGAGACGCCCCGGGCGTCGGAGGCCACCACGTGGCCCCCGGCCACCGTAGGCGCGGGCCTGTGGACGGTGGGCTATGGGCTAGCTCGCCGTCCGTCCGTCTCATGACGACAGGCCGTGTCGACGGCGCGTTCGTGTTCCACGCGCGCCTCAAAAAGAGTCAGCAAAAAGGAAGGGGTCCGTAAAAGGGCGATGAAGGAACATGGATGGGTTTTAGTCAGTAAAAGTCTGACACTCCCTCCTGCTCCGCCCAGGGCGGGAGGAGTTATTTGATGATTTCCCATCCGAAAAAAAAAAAAAAAAAAAGGGTGCACTGGATGAGTTGTGTATTCAGCTCAGGGATATTGCGATTTCGACAGTTGAAATTTCCACAGATGATGTATTTCTGTTGCCGCTATAACAACAAATACTAAAAACTTTTTTACAAAAAATAAAACCGACTACAAAAAACACGAAAAAGCGGAAAATAACTTTAGCTTCAGAAGTCGGTGACTTTTGTTTGATTGATTTTTTTTTTGTCACCGACTTCTGAAGCTAAAGTTATTTTCCGCTTGTTCGTGTTTTTTGAAGTCGGTTTTATTTTTTGTAAAAAAGTTTTTTATTTATCCATTTTTAGTTGTTCCCAAACAAATATTTGCCATGAATTTATTTGACATTGTTACCAATACATGTCATGGTAATAGGCGTGAACAGCGGTGGCCCAGTGGTGGCGGCCTTACGAACAGTAACTGGTGGGTTCGAACCCTGGCAGGCGTATTACTTTGTGTAATTTATTTCATCACCACTGCTCTCAAAACGGTGAAGGAAAACATCGTGAGGAACCCAGCATCTCCTAGTACTAAAACATTCGAAGACATGTGACATCTACAAACCCGCACTGGGCACGCGTGATGGATTATAGCCCATTCCCTCTCATAGAGAGGAGGCCTATGTCCCAGCAGTAGGAACATTAATAGGCTGATGATGAATAGGCGTATCCCTAATATATGGAACGCGGAGCGGAAGGGAGTGTCAGACTTTTACTGACTGAAACACATCCATGTTCCTTCTTAGCCCTTTGTATTCCAGAGTCGCAGTATCTCTTTAGAACCGTCCCTTTTGCTGACATCTCTTTGAGGCGCGCGCGGAACACGAACGAACTGTTGAAATCTGGGTGTGTACATATCTGCGTACCCCCTCAGAGCATACAGGCGTGATGTTACGTCATTTGAGGCGCACGCGGAACACGACCGCGCCAACTTAATATACCTAACTTTCGAAATCTGGGTGTATTGTACACATCTGCGTACCCCCTCAGAGTATACAAGCGTGATGTTACGTCATGATTTTGTATAAACAATAAATATCCAAGCGATTGCAACATTCACGGCACATTTGCCGTCTATTTTTGAAGAGTTCCATTGTATATCTCCGAAGATCAGCATCAGATGTTCACAACATTTAAATGGGACCACACGGGAAGCACTAGCTTTCAAATAAAAAAAAATCATCAAAATCGGTTCACCCAGTCGAAAGTTCTGAGGTAACAAACACAAAAAAAAAAAAAAAAAAAAAAAAATATACTGTCGAATTGAGAACCTCCTCTTTTTGGAAGTCGGTTGAAAACAGAATTAAATCAATATTTAAGGGGGGCTCCCATACAACAAACGTGATTTTTTTGCCGTTTTGTCTAATGTATAGATAATGGTACGGAACCCTTCGTGCGCGAGTCCGACTCGCACTTGGCCGGTTTTTTTTATAATAATTGGTACGGTACCCTTCGTGCGCGAGTCCGACTCGCACTTGGCCGGTTTTTTTTATAATAATTGGTACGGTACCCTTCGTGCGCGAGTCCGACTCGCACTTGGCCGGTTTTTTATCTTCGTCATATTTTATTAATTTGATAAAACAAAAACACGTATCCAATATTTTTCGATAATCTATCTGACGGACTAAACAGAATCATATTTTTTTTAGTCAGTCATCATCCCTTTTATTCAGTTAAAAATGACAGCCTCACTTCCAAAGGATCCCGTCGAGAATTCCCGTCATACAGAAAACCCTGTTTTTAACAGTTCCCTCTCATTTAAAACACGATCTCGTAATGTCTGGCCTCGTAAAGAGACGGCTATAAACGACAGAACATTTTGCATCGTTATTTGTTTATACGGTTTTCATGGCAGTCTCGTAAACCTTCATAATAATTTGTTTACTTACCTGCCTGTGAGTGAGTTTGCATTTTTCAGAAACTCAGTAGGTATTCTTTATTGGTAACCTATAATGTTCCCACTGCTGGGATACAGGCCTCCTTTCTATAAGAGAGAATAGGCAGTAATCTATCACGACGGCCGAGGCCCAGTACGGGTTGGTAGTTATATACCTTTAACTTCATGTACGAAAATTTTCACTTTCCGCCTAGGATAGATTTCTTATTTGTCTTTTCTATGTATTTTCTTTTTAATTTGGTTAGTGGTTGGTTTCGTTGGATGTGAGAACCACAGGTGCTGTCAATGTGGAGACGTTTGGGGAAAGCTGACGGGCAGCAGTAGACGTATTTCGGCCAAAAAAGTCAAATTCTTCATGTTTGTGTTACGACATAACATGATCAATTCTGCATATTCATACCAAAACAATAGAACAAAAATAAGTAAGAAACATTTAATTTAATAAAAAGAAATCCACAAAAAGTTATATTAAAATTACCAATGGTTTGGAATGGATTCGAAAACAAAAACTAAAATCGAAAATACAAAAAGAGATTTCTAGCAGAGCGTGGTTTCGATCCACGGACCTCTGGGTTATGGGCCCAGCACGCTTCCACTGCGCCACTCTGCTCATGTCAAAACGTGGCGAAATAGGTCTTCTACTCACACAGACTCGTTTGTGTCCATTTACAACTGAATAAAATTATTAAATGGGTGTAAGGAAATAGAGAAAAGTGAAAGAAGGCAGTAAGAAAATGAATTAACAAGATAAACTTTAAATGCAAATGATCATCTAACTTTAAAAGGAACAGTAACTTCAATAGTATTAGGTACTTAGCAACGGTACTCACTTACTAAGTAACTTAAATAATTCAGTTAGCTACGTGTTACATCCAGCACTTTGTATTCAAATCAACCGTGAAAAGTGTTTAACATTTTACTGCTCATTCCTAAGGGCCTTTAAAACACTTAAACGAGCCCCGACTTGCCTAATTAGAACTTACCTGAAGATTTCAATGACCAATTTCAAGACTTATCACTAATGCAATAAAGACTAAATTACATTACGTTAACTGCATTAAAATTTGGCAAATCTATAACAGCCTCTCTAAGAATGCATTTGATAGACTCTAAGTGTGGGTGATAAAGTTCAAATTGGCGTGTGTACTTATTTTCAGTAGTAATGTATGGGGTTATAAATCGTGTGCGTCACTGGACGCCAGTTTTCAGTTCATTTACCAAATAAACTTGGCTGAAGTAATACCAAAGTTCGGTGAAGTAATATTGGGCGTACTGAGCTAATAAGTGTTGGATGTGGCGACCAAATATTTACATTAAACAGTGGTTTTACAGATGAACACTTTTGATGATGAAGTTAGTTTCCGATTTTGACCACAATCGAGTTGCGATGTCTACCCTAACCGACAATAATCTCCGTGAGGCCTCCTATTTCTGACAAGGCGTGGGCCCTAATCCGCCACGTGGGCCCAGAGTGGGTTGGTAGTTGTCACAAGTTTTCGATTTTTTGGTTCTAGGACATGCCGGTGAAGAGAGAAAAACAGAAAAAGTATTGATTTAATTGGCACAGGACAAAACAAAATAAAAAACAAAATAAAAACTAAATTGGTACTGTACGAGGCCAAAAGGCTCTGCATGGTGCTGTAGCATTTAAAAAAAAAATGTCACAGCGCTGGTATTCTGATAAGACCAGAGAAATAGAGAGCAGTGATGATGATACCGAATATGGGGTTCCTGCAGAAAATACTTATTACTAAAAATAGTTAATTTATTTATTTTTAATACTTTAAATTTAAAAATCAATATACTTCTGTACTAGCATTTTAAGCGGGTAATTTGAATGTTTTAATTTTATCTTATTTTAATTTGAATGTTTTATGTTATGTTGTGGTTCTGTATGGTGTCGGACATAAAGAATAGCATCATCCCATATCTTCCCGTGGGTGTCGTAAGAGGCGACTAAGGGACTTACCAGAGAATGGGCAGCGTTCTCTGTGCTTTTGTAACAACCGTACTGCGATCGCCAACCCGCCTGCCAAGCGTGGCGATTATGGCAAAACCCCCCCTTTGGGGGAGGCCCATGTCCAGCAGTGGACGTCTTTCAGCTGAAATTTATGTTATGTTATTACATTTTTTGAATGTATTTTAATTTTATCTTATTTTACTTACAATTTTGATGGCTATTTGTTTCAGTTTGTGGCTCTAATGTATTTTTTTTTAAATCATTATTTTAATTAGGTACTGTATGGATCAAGCTAGCAAAATTAAATGAATTTTATTTATCTATTATTTATGAAACAGAATGAAATTAAAATAATTTTTTACAATATACTTATCATACAATTTACTTATCATTTATTTATTTATTTAAACTTCATATACAATAGTGGTACATAGGCGGACTTAATGCCACAAGGCATTCTCTACCAGTCAAACTTTCTTCTTCTTTTCTTTTTAGTAAATTATTCTTGTAATTACAAATTAAGTAATTTACTTTTAGAATTAAGGAAAGAATTTTAGTATATAAACAATTACAGATATTTTAATTAGAAATTTACAAAAATACAAGAAAATTAGCACAGACTAGACAGAGCAACTACAGACAACCGCACCGCGCACGTGTCGAGCCAAAAAGGGAACAGCCACCACCGAGGCACCGATCACCTATCTATGCAGCCACGTTGGTGTTGCCTTTTCGCCGTCTTGCCAGATGTCGAAGCTACCAAAGCGCCCTCTGCATTCTTAGTTTTTCTCCAACACGGCCTCTCCTGACCGAAGAACGTCCTCGTTCTCTATTAAGCGGCCATCAACATCTTGGTTCTCTTCATCAATAACTATGACGACAACAGTTTCTTGATCATCTACACTCGGCTCTAATGCATCCTGGTTTTCTGATGTGGACTCAAAAACGCTTACGTCAACCGAAGGAGACTTGGTTCCCTCATGTGGCACAGTGGTCTCGGAAGCGCATTGTTCAATCTTAGCCGACCCGGAAGCACTCTGGCCTGGCGAAGTGGACCTGGTTTCGTTTTGGTCTGCACCTGCATTACAACAAAAGACAACAGTTAGAAAAATAATCACGCAATGCATACAAATTCCTTTTCTTTAGAGGTCTGCTCATTAAAAGTGAAATCAGTAAAACAGTGAGGTCTGCTCACATATGGGGTCTGCCCATCATTAGTTGTGAGGTCTGCTGATACAAAAAAGTAACAGTGAGGTCTGCTCACACAGTAAAAATATGGTCTGCTCACACAAAAACAATACCAGTGAGGTCTGCTCTCACAAAAACAGTAACAGTGAGGTCTACTCACACAAAAACAGTAACAGTGAGGTCTGCTCACACAAAAACAATAACAGTGAGGTCTGCTCACACAAAAACAATAACAGTGAGGTCTGCTCACATTCGAGGTCTGCTCGCAATTGAAAATGAGGTCTGCTCACATGCGAGGTCTGCTCGCTTAAAGTCATAACAAAAAACTTCATAGCTCACTCTCAAAAAAGGCAGTACAGATGTCCGGGGTCCACTCGCCTCTCCATGGTACCATGTACTCGGCCGCGGCTTGGGTCGACTTCCCATAGGAGCCAGCAACTAGCTGCAGCTCGTATCTCCCATGGGGCAGCGCATTAACTACACGGTACGGACCGCGCATTCCAGAGTCCAGCTTTCCTGTGGATTGTGCTTTTTTTATTACAAAAACCAAGGAATCAACTTTATGTACATGTGGAGAACGTCTTTTCTGATTTACTGAAGCATCTTGTTGCTCCCTATTCTGCTTCAAGCGTGCTGATACTCGTTGCCTTGTCAACTCGCGAAGTGCTTCTCTATTCTGGTGAGTACCTTCTATGGCGACATCACGCACAAGATTGCGGATAACGGGTGTCATAGCATCGACACCAATCAGCAGGTTAAGCGGTGAGCTCTGTGTAGTCCTATGCTTTGTCATGTTAATGATGAGTTGTAACTTCCAAATGACAGTTGACCATTCGTCTTGGCGATAATTACTTTGAATTCTGATCATGTTCATTAAAGTTCGGCAATAACGCTCGACCTGACCATTTGACTGATGCATCTCAGGGGTAATGAGATGCATCTCACTCCCTAACTCAGAAACCCAGTTAAGGAATTCGGTACTTTGGAACATTCGGCCACGATCGGCAACAATTAACTTGGGTGTGCCAAAAAGTGAAATTGCATTGGTGAAATGACGTTTAAGCTCATTGGCGTCTTGACGAATCATTGGGTACAAGAGGCAATACTTGGTGAAAGCATCGACAATGATCAACACATAACGATGACCATTCGATTCTGGTAGGGGGCCTAAGGCATCAACATGAATGGTCTCAAATGGGCAGTCAGGTTTCTCCTAAGAATGAATAGGTTGGAGCGGTTTCCGAGGCGATTTCTTGTGTGCCAAGCACACAATACAGTGGGACACATATTTTTGAACAAAGGCACGTAGTCCAGGGAACCAAAAATGTTTCAAAATGAGGTCACAGGTCTTATCTGCACCAACATGATCGTGTTCGTCGTGGAACACGCGGAGGAGGCTGAGTCGATGACCCTTGGGAATAAAACACAGCAGCTGAGGCTGTTCTCCAGTTGGACAGTAACGGAAATACAGAAGATCATTCTTCTTGACATATTGATTGTGATCTAATTGTCCATCATTTAACTTTTGCATGAGAGACTGGGTCTCTTCATCCGCGGCTTGGGCTACTTGAGCCCAATTTTGAGGCTTCTCAATCCGAACGACATTAACCGGATTCCGACTTAAGTAGTCAGCGTGAGTCATGGATGTACCCTTCCGGTACTCAAGCGAGAAGTCAAAGTCCTGCAGGTAGATCCACCATCTGGCAACCCTTGGCAGGAGATCTTTCTTTTTTTGAGTAAGCTTCAATGCATTGCAATCCGTCACGACAGTAAAATGTACGCCAACCAGATAATGTCTAAAATGCTGCAGGGCTTTGACTACCGCCAGGGTCTCCAATTCATATGAGTGGTAGTGAGATTCAGCGCCTTGGGTTAATTTAGAAAAATAAGCAACTACCCTTTTGTGACCTGATTTATGACGCTGAAGCAACACCGCACCGTACCCTACGGAACTGGCGTCCGTGTGGACTTCAGTAGGTAGCGTTGGGTCATAAATAGCAAGAACAGGCTCACTTGTCAAATGACTAATAATTTCTTTCCTAGCCGCTTCTTGCTCAGAACCCCACACAAAAGGAACATCTTTTTTTGTAAGCCTAGCAATGCAAGCTACTTTCGAAGAAAAACCAGCAATATATTTACGAAAGTATCCGGCAAGGCCAAGGAACTGACGGACCTGTTTTATATTTTTGGGTACAGGGGATTCTGCTAGGGCCTTCACTTTATGTACGCTCGGCTGTACCTGACCCTGGCTGATAGTGCGGCCTAAGTACTCGACTTTGCTTGACAAAAATGAGCATTTCTTTAAATTAATCGAAAACCCGGTTTGTGAGAGTCATTAAAACTTCACGTAGAGTAGTAAGCCCTTCATTTATTGACTCACTCATAATGAGTACATCGTCAATGTACACCAGGACTTTACCAGATTCAATGAGAGGTCGTAAAGTTTTTGTGATGATTCGTTGATAAACCACGGGGGCATTCGCTAAGCCATAGGGCATTTTTAAATATTCGTAATGCCCTTCTGGCGTCACAAACCCCGTCAGCGGAATAGAATCCTTCACCATTGGAATCTGGTGAAATCCCGTTGCCATGTCGAGACTAGTGAAGAATTTATAACACCCTAACCGATCTATATGATCGTCTATTAGAGGGAGAGGGAATCGGTCTTTTACGGTGATCTCGTTAAGTTTCCGGAAATCGACACATAAGCGATCTGACCCGTCTTTTTTTTTAACGAGCAGTATAGGACTAGAATATTCCGATTCCGACTCTTGAATGACGCCTTTTTCTATCAAGTCTTTTATAATTGTCCGAACACGTAAAGTTTCTGCTTGTGAGAGCCGGTACGGTCTATAATTAACCGGTGTGTTGCTGTTGAGTCTGATGGACATGCTTCCAGAATTAACGGTTGAAACCGCTGTACCAGTAATAAAATGTGACAAAAATTCTTTAATCAAATCTAGCAATTTCTCCAACTCATCACCAGTCAATTCTGTATTTACAGGAAGTTGTTCACTAGACTCAATAGCCAACACAGGATCACAGCTATTACGAGTAATATATTGGCGCTCACGAGTACGTGTATATGTGACACCCGAACGATTTAGGACGTCCGTGCCCACTATTATCGGTGTATTCAAATTTAAAGCGTCAACCACAAACAAATCAACTTCAAGAGTAACATCGCCGAACTCAATTGGTAATGTGACGTAATGTGTGGACTCCACCTCTTGGCTACCAATACCTTTTAAGACGCGAAAAGCAGGTTTCCGCGGACAATCAAAATGTTTTAGCAAAGACGAAGATACAAGTGATACAGTTGAACCGCTATCTATTAAAACATCAACCGGCACACCCTGGATCACAGTAACAACTATGTCACTATCACGTCTACCTTCGATCTCATGACAAAAATTCACATTAGCGTGATTGCGTGTTTCAGATTTTATCCTAGCAAAACATGTTTCCACTTGATGTCCTGGCTTCTTGCAGAAAGAACAAATTTCTGTTCTAGACGTTACATTACTAGAAGCGCTAAGGTTTGAACTGCGAGTGTTTTCAGTTTTAGGCTTCTTGCTGCATGAAGCCTGCACATGGCCAGGTAAACCACAAGTAAAACATTTTCCGGTATCAAATCGTCGCTTTCTATTTACGTCGGAGGGCCGCTTGAATTTAGTATTATCGCGTTGATTTCGTGATGATGTTATATACGTAGATGACAGACTTTTAGAAGAGCTTGGCTAACATAAATCGAAAAGAATTCTACTAGGTCATTCGGCATTAATTTCGCGTTAGTAGCTGCTGCTCGAATTTGTGGGTCGGCGATACCTCGAATAATAATAGCAGAGATCAATTCCTCACTCAAGCCAGACACGACTCGTAGACGGAGCAATGAACGTCGCGCATAGTCACTGTATGTAGCATACTGATCTGAAGTAGTTTTCATTACGTCAAACAGAATGTTAGCTGAATTAGGCTTTTTAGGACAAAGAGGTTTAAATTCGCGTTTGAAATTGCTCCAACTGCGATCAGTTGTGACCCACTCATTTAACCACATACGAGCTTCCCCTTTCAAGCAATTACCAATCCGAGATAAACATTCATTGTCAGTCCAATTATTTGTTACCTTAGCTCTGTCCACCTCTTCACACCATACCTCAACGTCATGTAGATTGGGATCAAAATTAGAGATATAGTAAGGTTGGTTAGCTCTCACCGAGTGATTGATGGAACGTATCGCATTTACCAATGCGTCTGTGGACACCTGTTCCGAAGAAACAGCGCTGCTCGCCGACTGCGCCCGCGGTGCTGCGCCAGGTGTAGACTCGTCATGCGCAACCAACCGGCTACGCGGGCACGCTGGCCGCGGCGGCGTGCCTGGTGGCGTGCTCGGTGCTGGGCCCGCTCTTGCAGGATCTTGGTGACCTGTGGCTGGCAGCGACACGAATGGCGTAGGGCACGGTTGTCTTTCTAGCTCATTAAGCCGATCTAAAATACTTTGCATTTGTTGCCTGTAATGTCCATCGGGAGATCTACTACGATATCGATGTCTACTTCGTTGTTGACGTCGACTACGATCGCGATCTTTACTGGTTGACCTTCGGTCATCCATCTTTACGATATATCCGTAACAGTCTTCGTCAATTTAATTATCGGAACGGAAAATTTAAAACGAAAAATTGGATAGCAAAGCACATTGGATCGCGTTAGCTCAATCCCACTTCTGATTTTAGAATTAAGGAAAGAATTTTAGTACATAAGAAATACTCGGTCTTAAAACAATTACAGATATTTTAATTAGAAATTTACAAAAATACAAGAAAATTAGCACAGACTAGACAGAGCAACTACAGACAACCGCACCGCGCACGTGTCGAGCCAAAAAGGGAACAGCCACCACCAAGGCACCGATCACCTATCTATGCAGCCACGTTGGTGTTGCCTTTTCGCCGTCTTGCCAGATGTCGAAGCTACCAAAGCGCCCTCTGCATTCTTAGTTTTTCTCCAACATTACAATATAATCAAATTAAATCAAATTGTGTTAATATAGGACAACTTTAAATCTGTGTTCACTAGAAAGTATTATTGCATGAAATAAAAGGCTTCTTTTTTTTTTTTAATGATGATAATTATTACTTATTACTTGTGTAACATGAAGTAATGCGCCTGCTTAATCAAAGTAATAAAAAGTGGAATACAAACTATTGCCACCTCAAAACAAAAATTTCCTCATAAATGTACTGCACAAACAGATGAGAAAGCGATACGCATCGCACCGCATTCGCAACATGTAAGTACTTTAAGTTAGTCTACCCGCGTACAAATAGCCCGTAAATCATAACACTTTAACTTAATGTATACTTTATGCTAGTTTGCAGTATATTTCTGAATTAATAGGGTTGTAAAATAACATTTACATTGTTAAGAAAGTCTAAGATCATCCCTCTGAGATTGTTTCATCCACCAAGTTTCTGAACGCACCTTTTTGACGTTTGACAGATGACGTTTCAGTTGTCAGTGCGATGACGTTTGCTTGTCAGTGCAATTTTGATTGGGAAGAAATTTTGGTTCCGCTGCCTTGTTTTTTTGATGCACGCTGTTTTCGTGTAATTATTGATTGAAACTTTGAGTTAATGTTAATCCGATACCATCTTGATCGGTGTTTGATATTTTGTTGATAATTGAGTGAAAATTGAGAGATCTCGCCACTTTGGGTCGTGACCGCGAGTAATTTGTTGGTTATGTAGCCGGCCTTTGTCATTTGGACGCCGGTAACTTCCTAAATTCAGTGCTGGACTATTGTACATCCCCGATTGGGTTAGCAAACCGGGATAAAATTCAGTTGGACATTGATGAAAAGTGCCACGTGTGTGATCAGAAGGTTTGACCAGGGAGTCGTCGAATCTACATGACTTTACATACACAACACAAGCACATTTACACTTACACCCCACCCAGATACGACGTGACCAGGGACTACGTCACATCACCAGTACCAACGTGATGGTAAGTGTATCTAATAGGTGTTTTCCCTTTGTCGATTGGACAAATATTATTTTGATTAGGGCTCCGCGTAATCGCGGACATCGTGAGTCTGTTTGTGCAGTCTTACACAAAGATTTTGATTTGAAAAATTTAAACAGAAGCAATTAATAATGATTAATAAATAGATGAATACAGCGATAACACCGCTGTTGTGTTCATTGAATTAGCACTGTAGTTATACTAGCTGTGCCACGCGGTATGAGAGTGGGTCGTACTAACCTTTCTCAAAAATTGGGCTATCAAAAACATTTTTTTTTTATCCAAACGAAAAAACAAAGTACAAACTTACTTTAAAATATTAGTTTGGTAATATTAGTATATTAGTATTAGTATTGGTATTAGTATTAGTATAGTGTGTGAAGGTCAAATAGGCAGTCGCTCCATGTAAAATACTGGTATTCAGCTGCATCCGGTAAGACTAGAAGCTGACCCCAAAATAGTTGGGAAAAGGCATATTAGAAAGATAACAGTCAGTAACTCATAAGAAACATTTATTGACAATAAGGTAGATGCAACACACAATCACAGTATACATTTTTAATGTTTGACGACCTGATTGGCGCAGCGGTAGTGAGGCTGCCTTACGTTCTTAGGGTCCCGGGTTCGAATCCCGGTCGGAGCAAGTGTTTGTGTGATGAGCATGGACATTTGTTTCCGAGTCATGGATGTTTATATGTAATAAGTATGTATTTACAACAAAAAAAAAGTATTTATGTAGTATATCAACTATCTGGTGTCCACGACACAAGCCTCGTTGCTTAGTGTGGCACTAGATGGCGCTGTGTGTAATGTCCAGCAATATTTATTATATTATATTATAATGATTATAGCAGAAACCAATATACTGTAAATATAATGCAATCAGAGAAAAATTAAACAATAGTTAAATGATGTTTTACCAACATTATTTCTAGCTGATACTTAGTACCATAAACACGAAGTATTGCGGTCCCGGAGAGATGTTGCTTCGACGATGGTACGTGTTAAAAGAGAAGCTCTGCCGCACAGAGCATCATTCTATCCTCAAAATGAACTGTCATAGCGCGCCCCTCCTACCATCTTCCGGGTATGGCAAAAGTGAGTGCGACAACAGCACCCCTAGCCAAGTTGACAATCTACAATCGTTAACGCTAGTAGAAAACTATCCAAATGAATGGGAATGACATCATCTCAACGTTAAATCACGTGATCAACACAAACGAATAGAAAATTCGTAGACAAGTTTACATCGTTCAAAATGATAGAATAGAATGTTATCGTTTCTACAATGTTGATCGCTAAATTCTTTGGTAGGAACGCTCACCATAGACTAAAGTGTAGGTTTTGTTTTACAGACATTAGAGAACGAGCTATCAACTCAGCAGTTGTGTTAATTTGGCTACCAATTTAGCGCTTTCTACAATCACTTACGCCGAGGCGCTTACGATTATAGAAAGAGAATCGATACGAAACGTTTGTAACTTGGCTAGGAGTGCAGGCAAGGCAGTTAATGATAGCTGTGTAGCATTTTTAGTGTACAATCAAGTATAAATTCTAAATCTATTTATTGATAAACAGAAAAAACAGTTAAAAGATTACAAACATTCTCCGATCATCAATCGGGCAATAAATCCTGTTTACACCATCCTGATATTCTGAAAACTTACAATTTTATCTGTTCCGAAGATATTTGGGAAAATTGCTAAAGCGATTTCATTTTATGACCGGAAAGAATATTTCTTCTGGAAGCTTTTAGAGTTACTCAGAGCTTATTGTCCGTGTATATTTTGTGAATGTCTTGAGTTATTATAATTGCGCACGATTTATACCCATATGAGATTTAAAATAGGTATTTATAGCATATTATGTGAGTCGACATATATACGTAATAATATACACATAGAAAAAATAAATAAATATGTATGTATGTATTAAATATAATATATTGAATACATACATAGACATAAAATAATAACAGCCACTCGAGTCGATCGTTAGGTTGTAGTAAGTTGGTCTGTGGATGGGTGACCACCCATTACATAGGTACCGAGTTTCCTGCGTACCTCGGAAATCACGTTAAGCCGTTGGTCGCGGCTGTCATTTGTATATCTTTGACAGTCGTTACAGGTAGTCAGTGGCCCAAAAAGTCTGACAACCAGCCTTACCAAGAGGAGAGCCTTACTAATTCCCCAGTACTAACTGGGTTGTGGAGGTCAGATAGGCAGTCGCTTCATGTAAAATACTGGTATTCAGCTGCATCTGGTTAGACTGGAAGCCGAGTCTAACATAGTTGGGAAAAGGCTAGGCAGATGATGATTATGTGAGTTGACAAGCACCCTAGAAAGACATCGAATGCAGTCGCTGCAGCCGAATTAAGCCAGATGACATCATCATCATCATCATGTGAGTAGGAGCGCTGGCAGAGGATGCCTTAAAAGGACATACCCTATTGGTGAGATTCTTCAGAAAGACCAGGGGCATAGAACTCGCAACCCGTGTACGTGTATAACCAGATATGTGAACGTGGACGAAGATAAAGGAGTCAGCGAGTATCGCAGCAAGTAGCGTCACTAAACCCAAACCCAAATTGTTTGTGTATAACTTTTGGACACAATAAACGTTATTATTATTATTATTTACATTGAGAAACGTCGTGACGAAACTGGCATGTCCCAGAATCGAAAACATTGTGACATCTACCAACCCGCATTGAGCCAGCGTGGCGGATTACAATCCCTTTCATGGAGTGGAGGCCTTTCTCCCAGCAGTGGGAACATTATTAGCGGATTATGCAACATTTTGTATAGAATTAAATTGGACTCCTCTGCCAACTTAGAGTACTCCAACATAATATATCGAAATTTTTCTACAAGTCTCTTGTGTTAAGAAACTCCTTAGTCACCAAATCAGTTCGGTACGTGATTTTTCGAAGACCGTCGTCAATATGAAGGAAAATTTTATGTTCCAAACGTCAGAGCCGACACGAGAATTCACTTTAAAGTGACGTCACCTGCTCTGAGGACACAATAACTTGGCGGGAACGAAAAATTGGCAGATGGCGAAGTTTGAGTCGCTTTTTCTTATTATAATTCTGTGTTTTATAAAAGTTTGATCCATGTAGTTGATGAAATAGTCGAAACAGGTCTTTTAAAAGTAAAATGCTTGACATAATAATTGTGCTTCTTAGAGTACGCCTTACGGGTGAAACATGTACGTACAAAATATTTTTAATGTGTCATCCTGCGTGCTTAATTTGCATGTATACGCATGTTTTAACAAATAAAATTATATTTATATTCGTTTTATCAAAAGCGCTAAACAGACCTCCACGAATTAGGTTGGGCCCCACGTACGCCTTCCAATGATCCGGGAAATATGAGACTAATAATAACATGGTTAGTAATAATACGAAGTGATGGGAATGAGTTTAAATGTTTGTAAACGCACCCACGATACACTAGGCGAAATTCCAAGTCTGGGGCAAAGCTTAAAAAAAATGATAATACAAAAATACATACAACTACCAGCAATGACACTTGACTTGAAATTTAATAATTAAATGTATGGAATAATTTAATGTAATTTAATTACTATTGACATACTTAAAATGATCTTATTCTTTCAATGTTTCTCCGATTATTTTCAAATTATATGTAGTAGATTATTATTTTTTTTATATTATGAATCTATTGTTTTAACTGTAAACCATAATTTAATTTTAATATTTATTAGATTTTTTTTTTCATTTTAATTAATGTTTGCATGCCTAAAGGTAGATTGTACATTTTTCTGTATCAACTTATTTTATATACCTGCAAATAAATTTGACTTTGATTTTGACTTTAGCAACACAAAATCATGTTGCTATCTATCAGGTGGCCTTTCATCGTTAGCGAATGTCTATTGAAACTCGTATCACTAAACCAAATACGACACCAGTCAGTCACCCATTTACACTAGGACCCCGAAAACTTCACAGAATGGACGGAACAGAATTTCATTAAGCAAACGGGGTACCCGCCTGCCACATTCATAAGTGCAGCAAAAGGCTAGTGGTTGGTGGTGCATTCGATAACCACGAGTGCCTCTTGTAGAATATGGTCGAAGATTGAATGGAAAATATTTCAATGGTTGATTTTTAATGTTGTTGAAAGCTTGTTACATTTGCCACAAGACATGTCATATTTTTATGTTATGTATGCAGTCGCCCAGAGTTATGATTTTTTGGTTTACAACTAAAAAGGTCTGTGTGTTTTGGGTTTACAACTAGACAGGTCTGTGTGTTTTGGGTTTACAACTATACAGGTCTGTGTGCGTGTTTTTCAGTTCGAAATATAAACATAAACATCGCTGTGCTTATTTTTTAAAGGGTAGTAATTTAGCACACATCTTTCGTTAGCTCCATGCGTTAAGGAGCTTATTTTTATAGTAAACTAGCATCGCCAGCGGCTTCGCCCGCGTGAAGTTTGATAAATGTCTCGATAGGAAGCACACGCCGACGCGCTCCGGCCCCCTGGCCGTACCGCCGCAACCGCTATGTCCCTGCATTTTAAATCTGTAATATCTTTGAAAGTATTCATTTAAATTACATGTTGCATGTAATTATGCTGATCTATATTAAATGTACAATGTATTTAATGTACTTAATTGGATAAAGATTAATGCTGTATTGCTTAAAATTGCTTCGTAAATAAGCCATTATTTCTCGTAAAAAGTAAAGGATAAAAAATGGTTATTGTGGGTTATCCTTAAGAGATAGACATATACTATTGCGCACTATTTTGTAGACCTTTTTAAGTTGTACAATACTGTAGTACATTATTTTGATCTATCTCGTAGGGGTCAGCCAGCATTTGCAATGTAAGCGCAAAAACTTCTAAAATTATTAGTGTTTCTCTACTATATTATGCAAATGATATACATATAAACCTTCCTCTTGAATCACTTAATCTATTTAAAAACCCGCATCAAAATCCGTTGCGTGGTTTTAAAGATCTAAGCATACATAGGGACAGACAGACAGCGGGAAGCGACTTTGTTTTATACTATGTAGTGATGATAGGTTTGTATGCACAAACCGAGGCGAGGTGCGATCATGCGGTCGCAACTCGCCTGATGTGAAGTGATATGAAGCAATGACGCGGCTCACACACTTGCCTAGAAGAAACTGATTTACTCGAAATCTGGAAGCATAGCGCTTTCTTCGGGTTTTATCGTTATAAACCGGTCACCAACGTTAAATTAGGTTGCCATTGAGAAATAGCCCCTATTAATAACACTGTACTATGTGACCAATCCGCACTGGGCCCGCGTGGTGGATTATAGCCCATTCCCTCTCATAGAGAGGAGGCCTGTGACCCAGCAGTGGGAACATTAATAGGCTGATGATGATGATGTGAATGAAGATCGTACTCAGATTCCAAACTGTTTAGTCACGATAACCACCACTAAACCAACAAGGAAATAATTCAATAAGCAGAGAGGAAAAGAATATAAAATATTTATCAGCTTGCATAAAACAGATGATAAAATTGCATCGGTATTCGGTTCCACGAAGCAAGACAATAATAATATGTAGTACAATGTACATAACAACCATGGATATAATGATTGGATGTGTAATTCTTCCTTTTGTTATATTTCAACAAGCCATATTTCAGCCAGCATCATATTCGACATAAGGGAGAAAGCACAAAGGAAAAAAATAAATGCTGATTGTACAAGCTTATTTATTCCCAAATAATCAGTACATCCAATTGATATGCAAAATGATTCGGCGTCTTATGTTGCCAAAAGGATTCGTTGAATTAAGCCGAGTATATACTTGCGAAGAACGGGAGACCCAAATCAGCGCCATAAACAAAATCTCCGATACAGAATTACGGAAGTGACATTATTGGAGCAGAAACAAGTCAACAATCCTTGTTTGTTTGAGTTCACGGGCGGATCGAGGAGGATTCAAAAGGAAAAAATCAGCCGCGTAGAAAATTGGGACCTCGGCACACTTGAATGTGGGAAAATAATCTACTTTTAACGTACAAACACTGTATTGATTGGCTGGGGGAGATTCGGTTTATTTTTGGAAAGAATCGGATTTATTTGTGGGTGGCCGAATCCTTGTTCACTAATTTCAAGTCTGCGAGTTTTGCCAATTCAAATATGGAACCAAGATTATTTGCTATAACTTTTTTTTTTAATAATCATTTTGTTGAAATTAAAACATGACATATTATGATTCCAAAATCTTGAAGCCTAACACAACCGCGCAGTGTAACGTATAACGTAAATACGTCAATTTTTGAATCGAAAATACAATAGTATTTTAGTTCAATTGTTTACAACAAGCACAAATATTATCATCCATACATACTTAAAATTATGGAAATGTTAGTATGTAAAACGTTACCTATTTTTTTTTAAATCGACGTTTTCACTTTTGCTTAGGACCTCTGTTAACTCACTTCGATGTTAGACATCTTAGTTGACCTATTAAGAAATCATTGATGAAAACAATCCTAAACAAACAAATGACGGTTATATTTCCTGGTAACTGGATCCTCAAGCTAAAAGCTAATACCTATATCGTTTAAAAGCGTACAAAGTGCAATACTATACATTTCTCCCTCTGTCTAAAGTTTAATTCCCATCTGTATACAGCGCGCCTTATTAGCAGTAGCATCACGTCGTCGCCCGCGGTCTTCGTCTTTTGAAATATTAACTCCCACCAATTTATGCCGCCCTGGTAACCCCAGTCGGTGTAACTGATACGGTTATTTCTTTGGTTTAAAATTGTTAACTTTATTTGTCAAGCTGTCACGGTTAACTAGGCGGGATAGCACCCTTGGGGTTATTGAGAAAGGCGTTTCGGAGTTTTAGGGATAATTTTGTGTTGAAAGAAATAGGAAAGTTATTGCTCTAACAGAATGTGATCTTACATAACAAAAGAGAAAAATATTTGGATTCTTACCTTTTGATGTATCATATAAAAAATATTTCTAAATATATAGTCGGGAATTCCAATAATGATCACCGGGATCAGGAATCCACGCAATTCTGTCACAACTCACAATATGAATAGAAAGTCTATCAATTGATTTTTATTGAAAATATACTGTATCTAATAGTGACAATAATGTATTTGGACTATTTCGAATATCACAAAATACATTTCTACGTTGCGATATCAAAAATTCCTATTCCGCCTGATTGATTCCGTATCGAAAAAAGTATTGAATCAAATATCAGGAAAAAAAAATAGTTTGAAAGAATTATTATTGAAGTAAAGGAGGTTTTCTTTCATGTAGTTTCATTGAAAAAACTTACATTATCAGTTTCAATCTATTTACTGGCATCCTGGCGACCACGAAAGCTATTAAAGCATAAAATTGAATTTGTTTTCCATACACTTTTCAACCTAGCTCATCCTCTACGTCCCGTCCATAATGGCTATTAAAACTGGGACATGAGAAATAAAAACAACATTATTGATTACATCAGTAGCATGTATCAAATATGGACTGTCGTAAAACCATGTTGAATATAAAATACCGTCGTTGGAAGAGAATCGTAACTTCTGTTTTACAGCAAATATATTTATGCAACCTTTTACCTTATGACTGTGACATGCCAACATTAAGGTAACCCCCTTTTTAATAGATTATGTGGCATGTTTATTACCAGGGCCAATGTTCGGTCGACCAATAACAGACGAGAGGGCGAATTCGAATATGATGTGAAATTATTTTGTTTTAGGGTACCTAGCGAATATTTTTACAATATTTTGTTGTTCTGTATTTTATTGATGCTGAATAAAATCTTGCTAAGATCAAATTTAGTGAAATATGATTTTTATAACTAAGTACATAATAATTATATGTGCTGTATTATTTGGGCTTCGACTGTTTGTGACCAAACCAATCAAAATTAAATAAATACCCTTCATTTGGTTAGTTTGCATTTTTTACGCTGTCCAGCAGATGAATTTACAAACATATTAAGTTGTAGCGTTAAACTTTATAGTAGGTGGTATAGGAACTCTTTTCAATATAGAACAACCCCATTGTGGTGGAAACAGTGTTACCCAATTGGTTTGTAGATTTCGTACATGTATAAATCTTATCAAACGTTGAATCGAAATCTCCTTACAAAACCAACAAGATATTCTCAACGATTGCGGATAGCTAATAACTCTATTTAAAAAAATCACGAACCACAATATTATAAATTAATCCAGGGCTTCCTAATCAGAGTAGTAATTAACACGACTGTTAATTAAGCGTCGGCAAATGAGTCGACAGTAATTTGTTAGAAGCCTAGTCTGTAACTTGCGACGCGATTATAATAATAAGGCAAAGTTTAATAACTGAACGAACACGTGTCGTGTAAAGTTATGCTGTGGTTACGAAGTATTGTGCCTTGACATTAGACAATGCGGAATAAAACCGGTTTTATTAAGGAGTCAAGACCCAGTTGATATAGATTTAAGTAAGTAAAGGCTGATCTGATTAAAGGCAACAGTAGAAATAGACTGCCTCGTTAGAGTAGTGGTTGCAAGACTGCTGAGCATGATGAGGTCCAGACTTCAATTCCTAGGTCGAGCAAAGTGTTATTGGATTGAAAGAGCTGACTCTTTCAATTGTTGTGTATGTTATTATTGGGGGTTGGGGCTGATTCCTACCCTAAAACTAATACTGATGATGCCAAAAACAAAACCAATCACGACAAGATCAAGAAGAAGAAGAAGAAAAAAAAAAGAAGAAGAAGATCAAGATCAAGTCACTTACATTTTGTGGCTTATTCGTCAACTGGCGACTGTAAAACTCGGGAGTACGCGCGAGTTGGCATTTTCCGATTTTAATTTAATTTTTTTGTCGTCAACTCGCTCGCACATTATAAAGTACCTACAGTAAAATGAAAATTATTTTCTTATATTTATTTTAAAGTTAAGTCGTCTTAAATATAATAAAATAAAATATAGTCGTATGATATATCTAAGTGGGTACTTAGTTTATCCATTTTATAAGAAGTTTATGTAGCGGACTATACATCTGACGTATTTTACCTATACGCCAGATTTTCAAGGAGCGAGTTGACGAATAAGCCGTAGCCTCCTGTCATTTTTTTGTTTTTCTTTTCGTATATACCTACCAAAAGAAACATTGAAACCACGAGTGTTTATTAGAGCATAGACGTGCCATATTCCAGACATATCCCAACTAGGATTACTGTCAACCACATCAAGTTTAACAAGATCTTAATGGACACTTTCACGTCTACTGAATTTTTTCTGAAGCACTTTCAGAAATAAATGTGATGTTTATAATATTAAAACCTCAAGAGCCGTAGTGACCTAAAAGTTTTGGGTACTTATACATAAAATTGCTCTTTGTCAAACACAGAAAAGTTCATAATTAATTTAGAAGTGATCTGAAAGGTTTCATTTATATTTCTTTTGTTTTTATTTCGAGATTCGACAAGCTGATTATTAAGTCTGAAGTCTTTTGATGACATTTTAAATAGTAGAATAAATAAAAAATAATAAAACGGTCAAAAGTAAAACCTTTTTCTTTTCCCTCTGAGAGTTGAGGAGCTAATTTAAAAACCAGTCATAAGGTTGCAGTTATAGCGTAATGGAGTTTTCTCCAGAGGAGACAGTGGGTACTAACCCGGAGTTTGTTCGTTGTTTGTTGTCGTTGTTTGTTTTTTTTCGGTCAATAACAATAGGCTCGCCCTTTATGACATGAAAGTTAAACACAATTGGCTAAATGTCATTAGTAAAAGCTTCAGCTTACCTCGGAAAAAATGCTGGCTTATTGTAGTCAAAATTAGAATTTCCTAGAAGTTGGTGCCAGTTAACATCGGAATAGAGGTCATTGCTCTGACTTTCACCCGATATCTAAATATTAGCGATACTGTCGCTCCATCCGTACAAACCTGTCGCAAAACTGATATCGCTTGAGTCTCATAATACATCCACAGTGTCCCACATACATAACACAGTGCACAACCCAAAAAAATAAGAAATCGAGCAAACGTACCCTACGAAATTAATTGATTTCAATACTTTATTTTCGTTTTTAACACTATTTTAACTTACTGAGACAATTTTAATAAAGTAAATATATTATTATACATCTTAAAATTAGAATCTGAGACTTATGCGCGAAAGACATTTGCGCAAAGAACACTTGTTGCGCGAAAAGACATATGCGCACATGGACTTTTGCGCCAACGAACTTTTGCGCGAATGGACTTATGCGCGAAAGGAATCTTGCGCAAATGGACACTTGCACTATTGGACTCTTGCGCGACTTAATGGCCACTGAGGTTTACTCTGTAGAGTAAACATAACATCACGTCTATTATTACTTGAAGGTGTTTTTTTTTTGGTTTTTCCGTCATGAGTGTCGTTTTCATGGTTTTCGGGGTCGTTGATAATGAAAATGAGGATGATTTGTTGAAATAAGATTTAACCAAAGGCAAGGCAAATCATTGAATCCATTTCACTCTTCGTCATTCAAAAGTGCCTTTGAATGACCTAATTTTCTTTATCCTTTAACCATGAAAACGACGGCCATAACGGAAAAACCGAATTTTTTTCTCGGCGCCATCTTGGTTTTTCATTTTAACCTCATTTCGTTATCAACGATCCCGAAAATCATGAAAACGAGACCCATGATTAAAAAACCAAAAATTTTCCTCGGCGTCATCTAGGATTTTCGTTTGTACCTCATTTTCATATTCAGGGACCCCTAAAACCATGAAAACGACACCCATGACGGAAATACCAAAAAAATCCTAGACGCCATCTTGGATTTTCATTTTGAGCTCATTTTCGTAATCAACGACCCCGAAAACCATGAAAACGACATTTTATGACGGAAATACCAAAAAAATCTTGGACGCCATCTTGGATTTTCATTTTGAGCTCATTTTCGTAATCAACGACCCCGAAAACCATGAAAACGACATCCATGACGGAAAAACCAAAAAAATCTTGGACGCCATCTTGGATTTTCATTTTGAGCTCATTTTCGTAATCAACGACCCCGAAAACCATGAAAACGACATCCATGACGGAAAAACCAAAAAAATCTTGGACGCCATTTTGGATTTTCATTTTGAACTCATTTTCGTAAACAACGACCCCGGAAACCATGAAAACGACACCCATGACGGAAAAACCATAAGTACTATCTAAATATAATTATGACATCACAAAAACTATCTCATCACAAAAAAATATAATTCTGATCTTATGCCGTTTTCGTTTTACGAGGTTATCGCGCCAGGTGTGCAGCACATTATGGTCACGGTGCGGGGCATTTACGTCACACGTAAATTTATAAGCATAAAATTAGTTTTCTAGCAAAAAATAATAATAAATTTGAATTGGAACAACACAAGATTCTCAACCCCTGTATGTCTAGCCGACTGGTATTATGATACTCTAGCGATGTAGCAAAGTATCGCTTATTGGTCGATTTAGATAACTAGTAAGTGTCGTTATCGCTTTGTGATCAAAAACTTGGTAGGTAGGTGTTAATGACCTCTATTCCGATGTTAACTGGCACCAACTTATAGTCTACAAAGGGATTAAGTGGCAATAATTTAGATTTGTTATGTAAGGAATGCCCTTTAGTTAATGTTTCAATTTCTTCATCGAATGTATCAAACTGACTAAGTTTAGCTAGAAGAATGCATGCCTTTTGCAGCTCGTCAGCTGACAATGTCTGACTTAAACCACACACCTACACACCACACATTAGTATCATGATTATTCTGTCGGATAAGGATCCTAATGTATTTAGGGCAATTCTATATACTATGGGTACCGGAAGACCTTTTTATCACTTTACATAAAAAATGGGTATATTAAGTGAACGGAGTAGAAGCTTATGACATACCAAGTTTTTTTTTTTTTCCACAGCTTAGAAAAAAATAATCTATCCTCAAAAAACGCTACACATTTCAAGAAAACTTTTCATATTAGAACAAAGAAAGAGACATTTTGAAAAAAAAAACAATGAAAAATATCGAATTTCAAATCATACTATCGCAATACGCGTATGATTTGAATTGCGAATTTTTTCGAATGTCGAATTCGAATTTAAAAAAAAGAAAAAAAAACCAAGTGTGCCTTAGGCACTTCTACTCCGTTCACCTATTATAGCCATTTAGTAAAGTGATAAAAAAGTCATCCGGTATACTACTCTATTAGACGTCACCACGATAGTCACTTCCTAGATAATATCACACACTTTCCATCCATGTTTTTTTGGTCTTCCTCAGCTCTTACAATGAACACTATATTATTTCTAAAAAACATGACGTAACATCATCTATCATTATAACGAGACCCTAGTACATCGCAAACCGATTAGATTTTCAACAACACACGCGATTAGAAACGACAATCAAGCAAATGTTTTGGGAGGCGCGTACAAACACCGTTCCAACTGAATTGAGTGACCAGTTCTCTGTCATGCTCTCCTGGTACTCCGACGTAATGAGATCGGTTAATGTGTTTGTCTAATCACCGTTTGTATCTTTACTTATGGTGATTAGTGAATTTATTTAAAGCCTACCACAGCCTACGCAAAAAAATTAATCAGCCCATATCGTTCCCACTACTGGGGCACACGTCTCCTGCCTGTGAGAGGGAGTGGACTAAATCCACGGGCCCAGTGCAGGGTGGTAGATGTCACATGTCTTCGAATTTTTGGTTCCAGGACATGTCGGTTTCCTCGCCATGTTTTCCTTCGCCGTAGACGCTATCAATGTATTTTCTTTTTATCTACATTTAATGCCTTCATAGAAAAATGCGTAACTTTTATTAAAAATGTAACACTAAAGTTAAGTAATCAAACTTTAATTGACGTTAGATTGGAATTCTGTACGTCAAATATGACTGATTGAGAAAAGTAATTGTGTTGAATCAAACTTTTATTTAAATTTGCCAGCATGTCTTACAAAATTGAACTTAGATGACTATGCTGGCTAACGTAATGTTAATGACTCATAAATTTTAAGTAACGAACCTGAGTACTTACGGCAGTTAGATCACCGTCTCTTTTTGGACTCACTTGCTCGAATAAATTAAAATAAAATAATTAATTAGATGGCAGGAAGGACATAATAAAATAAATCATTTATGAATCCCATGAAAACGAAAAAAAAGACTAACAAAGTACTTCTTTAGTATAAAATGACCCGATATTGTACTATAAAAAAATCGAATTTTCAGCCAGAAATAATAATCCTTTTCAGAATTTTACCACACAAACACTTTAAGTAGGTACACAATCATAATACATCCGCATTAAACAAACTTTACATTTACACACACGTACCTTTGCACCGCAGTGTAACTACTAACAGCGGTTACTTATGTGGTTTGTGTTTAAAATATAATATACTACACTGGCTGCCCATTTCCCCAGCTCAAGTCCCAAAGGTGCCATTCCCACTAAATTCTGTAAAAGCTTCGCTAGTCTTGCTCACATGCTTGCCATTCCAACATACCAGAATGTGTACTTACATGTGGCCTCAAGTGTAATACCGACCTCACTCAATTCTGAACATTGCTTGTCAGGAATAAAGTTTAATTTACTGTGACGTTTATAATACATTTGTTAATACAAGGAGTTACGTTATAATATTATGCGTGGTTATGAAATCATTAACTGTGTGAGATAAGATCAATTTTCTTAAATTATGTTTTATAAGGATTATAATGTGATCAATAGGATCTAAGAAGGCTTCGTTATTGCGTCATTATCATAAGCTTTCAGCATTCATTATTTTGATTAATTAGTGTTTTAAGTAAAAGTTGATTAGTCTGTTCTAATTTGATTAAAATCTTAGTTAGTTCTTGATTTCGGAGTTACTAATTTGGACTTCGTAATTTTAATTACTTAACCTGTAGGTACTTAGGAATTCGCGCATTTGTTAGAACTTTTTAAAGCTGAAAATATTTAGATAGGTACTCAAAGTTTTCGTTGAATGTTGAGTACCTCCTGGTACTATTTCCATATTTAATGCAAAACAGTTCTATTATGTTTCCTTCAAAACACACAGCGTTGGTTGAAGAAGCTGTCATTAGATTTTGCCGTAGATGCTGTAAATAGTATGGAAACACTTACCAATTTCCGAACGTTACCTTAGGATCTTTCACTATGGCAGTAACTCGTGGTAATCGACTAGTTGACATCTGTCATTCATAGCATCTAAAAATTTTGCCGCCATCGTTTGGTGTCGGACTACCAAACAACTTTCACAGGATTAATGTTTTGACGTTTTATTTTCATTTCAACATGGCGTCTTGCACACACAAATTTGTCACAGTTTGTCAAAAAAACCGCACAAGTGCGAATTGACCTTGCATCAAGGTGTCCGTACAAACTTCATAATGCAGGCCGGTTTTTTAAATAAATAAATAAATAATAAATAAATATTGCTGGACATTACACACAGCGCCATCTAGTGCCACACTAAGCAACGAGGCTTGTGTCGTGGACACCAGATAGTTGATAATACTACATAGTTACTTTTTGTTTGTAAATACATACTTATTATACATATAAACATCCATGACTCGGAAACAAATGTCCATGCTCATCACACAAACATTTGTTCCGACCGGGATTCGAACCCGGGACCCAAAGAACGTCAGGCAACCTCACTACCGCTGCGCCAATCAGGTCGTCGAGATATATAGATTAAATATTAAACTACACAGTTTCCTGTGTTACCTTGTTTCCTTTACAGTGGTGTCGATTCTGTTGTGCACAAACTAAACTTAATTTAGGCTATTGCTATCTTTTCTCTCTAATAAAACGAGAAAGAGACCGATGTAATTTAGAGCTGTCAAATTTAGTTGGTACCTACTATACAAATGAAGGGTGCACGTAAAAACATATCGACTAAAAACACGGTGAAGCGCAAGGCATAAACTAGTTTGACATCTCTAACTTAGTTCATAGCTATAGCCGTCCTTTTTTCGCACTGCCTTTTAGTAAAAGCACAGATAATATAAGTAAAAGATAGCAATAGCCTTAATTAAGTTTAGTTTGTGCACAACAAAATCGACACCATTGTTTCTTGCCAAATTTCATGATTCTAGGTCTACGGGAACTACCCTATAGGTTTTGATTTCCTTTTGAAAAAGAAAAATATTTGACATAAACGTTCATATCTTTGATCGCGTTGACTTACAATAGTTTGAAGTCGAGAAAAGAGGTTTTGACAGACGAGACAGACAGACGGACAAATAAGTGATCCTACAAGGGCTCTTTTTTCCTTTTTTGGTACTGAACACTAAAAATATTCTAATATTAACTAACCTAATTTAAAGACAAAGTATTAATGACAATAGGGAATATGCAGGGAATATATATGGAGAGCGGCGGTGGCCCAGTGGTGGCGGCCTTGACTTACAAACAGTAAGTTCGAACCCAGACAGGCGCATTACTTTGTGTAATTTATTTCATCACCACTGCTCTCAAAACGGTGAAGGAAAACATCGTGAGGAAACCGGCATGTCCTAGAACCAAAAAATTCGAAGACATGTGACATCTACCAATCCGCACTGGGCCCGCGTGGTGGATTATAGCCCATTCCCTCTCATAGAGAGGAGGCCGTGTCCCAGCAGTGGGAACATTAAAGGCTGATGATGAGGGAATATGCATAAAGTTTCTTTTTTTTATTTCGTTAAGGAATGTTAGAGTACTATAAAAATAATAACAAAAAGTGAAAACAAGACATAAATCGGCCAAACAACACAAAAGTTATAACAATTTAAACTTTTGTTTCTATCTCTTTCTAGATAAACAGAATTTAGTATGGATTTTACGTACGTCGATGCAGCGAATGACGTCATTCGCTGTATCGGATCTCTCTGTTTAATCAGCAGTTTCAAATGCTTTTATCTTAGTATTTTTTATAGATATTAAAAAAATAATTTCACTATGCTATTTCTGATGTTAATACGCTTTGTTTAAAGTGATTAAAAAAATCATGCATACTTATACTTATACCCTATTAGCTTCTTTTTAAAGCGTTATGTTCTTTAGTTTTACGTTTATAGTTTGTGACTTTTTAAGGTTAATGAGACAATAAACATCTTCAAAGTCAATATCATTGTAAATTAATACTACAACCTTAATTATCTCGGCAAACATCGAATAAGTCAACTGTATTAATAATGTAATTACTAAGCTAATTACCTAGCTGCCGTTGCCGTTGTTGTACTTACCTGCTAGTTACCTTATGTAATGTGTCTCCACACAGTGTAACACAAGGTCATTTGAGGTGTTTATTTCATCATTAAATTTCAGCATTGGACGTCTTTTGGCTGAAATTTTCAGCCAAATGACGTCCACTGCTGGACATAGGTCTCCCCAAGTGTCGCCACATTGACCGGTCCCGTGCGACTCGCATCCAGCGAATTTCCGCAATCTTCACCAGGTCATCGGTCCACCTAGTGGGAGGCCTTCCAACGCAACGTCTTCCGGTTCGCGGTCGCCACTCCAGAACTTTTCGGCCCCATCGGCCATCCGTTCTGCGAGCAATGTGCTCGCAGAACGGATGTTCTGCGAGCTTCTATTATAGCAATTCTTTGGGCTACATATGTATAACCTTGGTTCTCTTGCGGATGTCTTCATTTCTGATTCAATCGCGCAAGGAAACTCCGAGCATAGCCCTCTCCATTGCCCTTTGGGTGACTTCTGCCTTCTGATGAGGCCCATTGTGAGCGACCACGTTTCGCTCCCGTATGTAGGAATCACTGGCAACACACACTGGTCATATAGACTTTCGTTTTGAGACACTGCGGTACAACACACGACACTGCGGTTTATCTGTGTGCCTTAAATCTTCTGAACTCATAATCTGCCTAGCCTTGTCCCAAATAATTATGTTGGCGTCAGCTTCCATTCTAACTGGATGCAACTAAATAAACAAGTATTACATGGAGTTGCTGCCTATCTGACCTCCACAAACCAGTTGGTACTGGCTAACACGATACATTATACCCCTCGGTAAGACTGCTTGTCAAAGATCTATAAATGACAGCCGGGACTGTAGTGGATGATCACCCATCCACGGAACGACCTTGTCAAGCGTGTCTTAACCCGAATATTGAAACGTGCGACTGCGTACTCAGATTTGTATAGAAAACTTGATTGTGTTGACAGTTCGAAATTGCACTCATCGTCGTGGAATTTCTAAGACTAAGGGCTCATTTACGGAGACGCGGCGCGTTGCGCAGCGCGTCATGCGGCGCAGCCCTCTTAAAATTCAAACATATGACAATGTATGAGAGCGTTTACGGAGAGGCGTTTTTACGCGCGTTTGCTTGAGATGCAGCGTTGTCCGCCGCGTGCACCGCCGTGGTCAACGCGGCAGTGCGCGCGCATATACAAACATATGACAGATGACACCGCCGCTGCACACACCGCCTCTCCGTAAACGGAAAAACGCGCAACGCGCCGCGTGTCCAGAAATGAGCACTAAGAAAGTAATTTTGGGTGGTTTTAACACCTTGATTTTATGCCGTTTGCTAGAGAATTGGAAGACGCGTTGTTTCAGGCAATTACAGGAACAGAACAAGCAACATCTCTATTTTGAAGTGAAAATGGTATTGTACCATTACATGGTATAATTATTATGCAGTGTTTTCGATCTTAAAAGTAAAGTTGCTATTATTGATATAAGTGGTGTTAGAGCTTCAACGACGACAGGCTAAGCTAGGGTGGGTCCCTATAGTCACAATATGAATAAGTTGAAACAGAATTTGTATAATAACAATGAATTTAATTACTTCAGTACAATTTGAACAGAGTTTCAGTTTAATCGTATAATCGCAGCGACAAGAGAGCGAAAATGAGCTTGCATGGCGTTATATGGCGTTCCCCCCCTGGAGGCGTCCGGCAGTTATGGCGGTGGTTTGGCTGTCATTGGCTGGCTGTGATTGGCTGGCTAGAGTGGCGCGCTGTCATCGTCTGAGGCAGTGTTGTAACAAAGTAATTTGTGTGTCCATATTGTGATGATTGGATCACTCGTACATTTTTAATGATGAGGGGGAGATTACACTGATTCACCATACTGTCTCTCAGGGGTCATGCATGGTTGATTTTAGTAGAGGTGCATCCCCACTTCGTCGTATGGAACAATATTTTGACACAGATGCATTTTAATGTCAATTGTTTTCGGACAATGTGTCAAAATGACAACTAAAAAGACGATGGTAATCATTAAAACGTCCGTATGTAAGTAACATTCTTAGGCATCGTTCACACTAAACGTATTGTCCGCCGCTGACTGTGAGCACGCGTTACGCAGTTTATCGCTTTTCAATATATATTTAACTTCTTGTTCACATCGAACCTACTATACGCTATTACGTAGTGTGTTGTCGCTGACTCTCGGTGGCCGATTATTGTACTACGCGTCTATGCACGGCGGACGCGGATTGGCTACGTTGCCGAACGTAACAGCGTATTAGAATTGTACGCTGTAGCGTATTGTCGGCTTGGTGAGATCGCGTACGGCAGACTGAGTCCACGTTCACACTGAGGCAGACAGTGAGCATACTCACAGTCGGCGGCGGACAATACGTTTGGTGTGAACGATGCCAACTCACACTTTTATCAGGCAGACACTCATCACTCATCGTCCTGCCCTTGTTCCATGTAACTCGGAGTCGGCCGAACACGTGTTTTTCTTCCAGTATCCACATTTTTCAAAAAGAGACCACATAACAAAAAACAAAACCCAGTAAATAATTCGGCATGTTTTTTTTCTTATTACTATTCATACTACCTACTGTCAAAAACAAAATATTATTATCTACACAGTGTAGAGTGCTCGCAAGGTCTTACCTTGCAAACCATAAGCACAAAGCCTACTCAAAAATCAGAGCAAACAAAACTAATTACACACAGTAATGCGCTTCCTACCGTCCGGGACCCCGGGACTCCGGACCCCGGGATCCGTCAGGGGGTGACCACACGTCCCAACAGGGTCGTGGACAGGTCGCGACCTGCGTGTCTGTCATTAACATGTTTGCATGCATTATCTTTATTAGGGGTAATGTGCTGTGATGATACTCTGCTGAGTTTGCTGACAATAAATATGAGAGGGACTGTTTTTTGTCATTATTATTTATTTATTTATTTAAGCACAAAGTACAGAGGCGGACTTAATGCCATAGGCATTTTCTACCAGTCAACCTTTGGGTGATGCAGAGACAAGCAGTGGTAGGTGTACATCTGAAAATAATTTAATTAGGTAATACTAAGGTAAACTACAAGGATTTATAAAATACTAGCTGACCCACGCAACTTCGTCTGCGTCACATAAGAGAGAAAAAGCTAACAAAAGGAATACATTTTCCCCGTTTTTGCAACATCTTTCATTTATGCTCCGCTCCTTTTGGTCGTAGCGTGATGTTATATAGCCTCCTCAATAAATGGGCTATCCAACACAAAAATAATTTTTCAATTCCAACCAGTAGTTCCTGAGATTAGCGCGTTCAAACAAACAAACAAACTCTTCAGCTTTATAATATTAGTATAGATAGTATAGACTATATATATATACAAATACTAGTTCTGTATGGTGTCGGACGTAAATAATAGCACCATCCCATATCTTCCCGTGGGTGTCGTAAGAGGCGACTAGGGGACTTACCAGAGAATGGGCAGCAGCGTTTTCTGTGCTTTTGTAACAACCGTACTGCGATTGCCAACCCGTCTGCCAAGCGTGGCGATTATGGCAAAAATTATTATCCCTTTGGGGGAGGCCCATGTCCAGCAGTGGACGTCTATCGGCTGAAATGTGTAATGTGTATGTCTTTTACATGTTTTTTACTTACATTTTTGGATATTATTAACCTGAAAATTTAAGCATTCGTCCTCCCTAGGTAGCTTCATGGTCATTTCTTGGAGGCTTAGCAACGGCTTTGGCCTTTTTACCTTGTAATTCATGTTATTTAAGTTTTTATCTTTATTAAAATCTTTGTCTTACTTTTGTGATGTCAGTTAGTGGCAACCCTAGTTTTATTTTTAATTTATTGCTGGAGCTATTTGTAGGTTGTATAGGTAAATCACATCGACCTCATTCGATTTTCTTTTTAATAATTTTCTAATTTTAAAATGTAAATTATGTGGAGTTGACAGGAGCCTGGTGGTGGAATGGGCAGTCTACGTTCAGAGCTGAGAGCAGGAACACCTCTGAGAAGCTCCATAAAAGTATTTGTAAAAGGGCAGTTCCCTTATTCTTCGGTTTTAAGTCGGCCTCTCTCCGTGCCGCACCAAGAACACCTGGAAACCTTGATGTTTGAGCTACACAAGCCTGATGAAGATTTGATGCTCCTCGGCCCTCCTCCTACGGCCTGAGGATTGACGGTCCTCGGCCGTCCACCACCGTCTGAAGACGGATGCCCTCGGCCCTCCTCCTACGGCCTGAGGATTGACGGTCCTCGGCCGTCCACCACCGTCTGAAGACGGATGCCCTCGGCCCTCCTCCTACGGCCTGAGGATTGACGGTCCTCGGCCGTCCACCACCGTCTGAAGACAGATGCCCTCGGCCCTTCTCTACGGCCTGAGAGTTGATGGTTCCTCGGTCCTCCTGCACAGTCTGAAGACGGACGTTCTTCAGTTATCTATTCCATTCTGCATTTCATCTTCAGTACTTTCCGCCAGCTTCACTGGCATTAGTAATTAAGTAGCTCCAGCCTTTAGTTTATCTTTGTTAATAAATTCTTATAACTCGTCCCCTTTATTTCTTTTAATAGTGCTCCCCTCCAGACTGAAAGTTAGGTAGGTGAGTGCTCAGAGTGACCTTACAGTTTTGTGGATCCTATCCAGGAAAATGTAACGTTACAGACTGGCGCCCAAATATTTACTAACCCACCCCTCTTAAATTATTTCTAGGCATTCTGCACTTCTCAAAATTCGAAAATAACACTTCCCCAAGTGAGTATATTTGGTAAGCATTTTATTCATTTTCATCTTTTCACTCATCTCAACTCTTACTCAACTCTTCTACAACTAAACATCATCTAGGTATTCCTCACCTCACACACATTCCATTATCGAAAGATAATTGGCACCCTTTCGGCCTCTTGGTTGTGTTAACCCACTTGTGGGCATTGCCAAGGTTGGAGATTGGTTACTTTACGACGGTTATTGGACAATATCCCGTAATCGTTCATCTCATATTATACTTACTCTCTACCAAAACATCGCTATACAGCATCCCACAGACTTGCACACCACTACGTTTACCCTCTGGTATTCGTACCCAATGGTCGCTTGATGTGTTAATCCATTCGTGGACACTCCCAAGTGGGTCGTTGGGACACTTCACGACTGAAACAGGAGAATATCCTGTGGATGTTTATACAACCCTAAAATACTACGTTACACCCACTACAAATACTTTACTAATATATTCTGAACTATTACTTCATTTAATTTTGATCTGATAACACGGCTAGTGCAATCTATACATTTTTACACTAAAAAATACTTGATCCTAAACTATAAATTTGCCATACGCGAATTTTGCGTAAAATTGAATCCTTGGGCTATAATAAAATAACTAAATCTAGATTTTTCTAAGAAATTCTAACGAATTTAATCTAGACTGAGCTATAATAATTTTGGGTGATATTCTTATTCAATAACACCAAAATCTTATAAACATTCTCGTTAAAAAATCCCTCATTTTTCGATAAAAAACGTATTTACATACATACAGATAATATACATAACCTCCTTTTGAGTTTCGCCCTAGTCGGGTAAAATTGCATAAAATAATTTTTGGGTTGACTTGTTATTTGTCACGCGTTGCTAGGTAACAGGCCCATAGAGATTTAATCCTTTTGCAGTAGCAAAAAGTTTTTATCAAACTTTGCGGTGGCCAAAATAGGTACTAATTTTAGCAAACTTTTTATGCATTAGTTCCAAATTTTACCACCATACAGTTTTTATTGGTTTACGATATTTTTAATCAAACCTCTTTGCACCCTCTGTGTCATACTCTTAATATTATTTTTAATCAAACCTCTTTGGACCCTCTCGAGTCTTATAAATTTTTAAACATTCTTAGCCCTCTCAAGTACTCAGACCATCTTAATGTTTTATTCGGAGCTTACCCGACTACTGTATTACGGGAGCTGCCCTGACGTTTACTCAGTTTACTGAATACGGTGTTACGGTCCTGACCTGATCCCTCTTTCTCCTCTTAAACACGAGTCCACACTCAAGTGTTGGGTCCTAAACACGAGTCCACACTCTTAAGGGCTAGTCCACACTCTTAAGGGCTAGTCCACACTCTTAAGGGCTAGTCCTCACTCTTAAGGGCTAGTCCTCACTCTCAAGTGCGGGTCCTAAACACGGGTCCACACTCTTAAGGGCGAGTCCTAAACACTCTTAATCTTGAGTGCTCTCTTGGACTTGAGTCCCTCTCAAACGCTCTCGTGGACTTGAGTTCCCTCTCAAACGCTCTCTTGGACTTGAGTTCCCTCTCAAACGCTCTCTTGGACTTGAGTTCCCTCTCAAACGCTCTCTTGGACTTGAGTTCCCTCTCAAACGCTCTCTTGGACTTGAGTTCCCTCTCAAACGCTCTCTTGGACTTGAGTTTCCTCTCAAACGCTCTCTTGGACTTGAGTCCTAACTCAAACACTCTCGGCCTCCGTAGACTTTTTAAATTTATTTTATCACTTTCATAATATTTTATTTATTTATATTTTTTTTCGATACCTTTTACTTTTGAATTTGCTATCGCCTTATTTTCTGTCTGGAGTTTCTTTACGGTTTTTATTATTTTACAACTTCAATGCCTAGCCTCTTTAACTCATTCCTTGTAAAAACCATTTACATTTTAAGTTTTGTAAATACTCCACAAGGTTTACCTTCCCTTAAAACTTTTGGCTTTTGTTAGATCCTTTTATTTAATTTCGTAGAGCGGTGCACCACTCTTTAAATAAGCCATTGTGTTGAGCGGTGCACAACTCATTAAATAAGCCGTTGTGTTGAGCGGTCTCACAACTCGTAAAATAAGCCTTAGTGTACTTTTTTAAACTTAGATAATAATTTTTTATCCTTGACCCTCCTTGACCCTTGACTTAAAGCTTGAAGGCTTCTCTTAAGCACTTTATGCTCTTAAACCTTGGCTGCTTTTCTTAAGCAGAAAAACTTTGTAAATAATTTATTTTAATTTTAACGGGTTTTAGAACAGGTGCGGATTACGACACCTAAATTAAATAAATAAGCCTTCGTAAACCTTAAAAATAATTCCTTGTGGAGTATGCGTCATTGAATGTGAACCATATCCCCTAAGTATGCTGGTGATGTATGATTGAGGAAGTGTGTAGGGTAGGTTGATGAAAGGTGTATGAAAGAGCAAGGTCTTATTTACAACCTCGAAATTTTTTCTAGTTAGTAATTTTCTGGGGTTATGGGGAATCTTAGTTTCAATTGTTTTTAAACTTACTTTATCACTGTATATACTCATTTAGCTTAATTTTTTGTTGATGAATGCTCTCTTAATACTAAATAAGAAAATTTTTTCATTGTATTCAAAAATTTTCCGGGGTTTTCGGGGTAATGTAATGTGTATGTCTTTTACATGTTTTTTACTTACATTTTTGGATATTATTAACCTGAAAATTTAAGCATTCGTCCTCCCTAGGTAGCTTCATGGTCATTTCTTGGAGGCTTAGCAACGGCTTTGGCCTTTTTACCTTGTAATTCATGTTATTTAAGTTTTTATCTTTATTAAAATCTTTGTCTTACTTTTGTGATGTCAGTTAGTGGCAACCCTAGTTTTATTTTTAATTTATTGCTGGAGCTATTTGTAGGTTGTATAGGTAAATCACATCGACCTCATTCGATTTTCTTTTTAATAATTTTCTAATTTTAAAATGTAAATTATGTGGAGTTGACAGGAGCCTGGTGGTGGAATGGGCAGTCTACGTTCAGAGCTGAGAGCAGGAACACCTCTGAGAAGCTCCATAAAAGTATTTGTAAAAGGGCAGTTCCCTTATTCTTCGGTTTTAAGTCGGCCTCTCTCCGTGCCGCACCAAGAACACCTGGAAACCTTGATGTTTGAGCTACACAAGCCTGATGAAGATTTGATGCTCCTCGGCCCTCCTCCTACGGCCTGAGGATTGACGGTCCTCGGCCGTCCACCACCGTCTGAAGACGGATGCCCTCGGCCCTCCTCCTACGGCCTGAGGATTGACGGTCCTCGGCCGTCCACCACCGTCTGAAGACAGATGCCCTCGGCCCTTCTCTACGGCCTGAGAGTTGATGGTTCCTCGGTCCTCCTCCACAGTCTGAAGACGGACGTTCTTCAGTTATCTATTCCATTCTGCATTTCATCTTCAGTACTTTCCGCCAGCTTCACTGGCATTAGTAATTAAGTAGCTCCAGCCTTTAGTTTATCTTTGTTAATAAATTCTTATAACTCGTCCCCTTTATTTCTTTTAATAGTGCTCCCCTCCAGACTGAAAGTTAGGTAGGTGAGTGCTCAGAGTGACCTTACAGTTTTGTGGATCCTATCCAGGAAAATGTAACGTTACAAATGATGATGATGAATGATGATATAAATACATACTATAAATACAAACAAATATATCAAACTATTTATTACTGTAAATAGATATTTACACGGATTAAAATAAAAAGACAAACAATAGAGAACAAATTACCGCTGTGATGAAACTGCAAGCTTCTTGCAAATGTACTCTCTGTATGTACGTAAGAGAACATGAAAGGAAACCTACATGGCTTAGAAATCCTAGAACCATAATTTCGAAGTCTTTGCGATGTCTTCAAATCCAGGCCCGTATGGTTGATTATCAGAGCAGAGCAGCGAGGGCCCAGTGGTGGCGGCCCCGACTTACGAACAGTAAATCGTGGGTTTGAACCCAGACAGGCACATTACTTTGTGTAATTTATTTCATCACCACTGCTCTCAAAACGGTGAAGGAAAACATCGTGAGGAAACCGGCATGTCATAAGAACCAAAAAAAAAAATTCGAAGACATGTGACATCTACCAATCCGCACTGGGCCCGCGCGGTGGATATATTAGCCCACTGATTGATAGCCCACTCCCTCTCATAGAGAGCTAGGAGGCCTGTGCCCCAGTAGTGGGAACATTAATAGGCTGATGATGATGGTTGATTATTGCCTACTCGTCTTCGGTATTAAAATCGAAGCGACATTGTGGGCATAGACACTTGCGTCTGCATTTTACCATCGCCTGCGGAAATAAGATACATAAAATAACATCACGACTGTCAATCCCCGAAGGGTTATGCAGAGGTGTAACTAATAGTACAACCATATTTCACCAGTTATGTTTAAGTCCCATGTAATAGGGGGCGATCCTATTGCCATCAATTGGGCTCTGTAGCTGTTACTGAATAATTCCTGATGGAAAAACCGTCTTTGCCCGACATGTGAATCGAACCAAGGATCTCAGTTGCGCTTGCGACCTCCAGACGAACGAGGCAGTACGTTTGCTGCCAATACTGACGACCCGATGCGCAACGGTGGTGAGGCTGCCTTACGTTCTTAGGGTCCCGGGTTCGGATCCCGGTCGGAGCAAATTTTTGTGTGATGAGCATGGACGTTCGTTTCCGAGTCATGGATGTATATTATGTATAATATGTATGTATTTACAAACAAAAAGTATCTATGTAGTATATCAACTATCTGGTGTCCACGACACAAGCCTCGTTGCTTAGTGTGGCACTAATGTGGTTAATGTCCAGCAATGTTTAATACTTATTTATTTTAGCCAACTAACCATATTGTGCATCATAGGTCTCCTATAAGTGAAGAAGTACTCTTTTTCAAAACCATTTGTCGAGCATTATTCATGAAAGGTGTATCTTCTGTTGGAGATCCTAAATAAATAAATTAACAGTATTTTCGGCTTTATTTTTATATAAAAAATCATACTGATGAGTCACGTCGGCCTAAACCTCCCTTTGGCCTCATCAACAGGTCGACAAACCCCATTAATTAACCCTCGCCTGCATTACGTTTATTAAACTCTGTGAAATGGACATGCTTTAAAATGTATATCGTACAAGTTACCTCATCAACTGAGATACGTTACACGTGCCATTGTTGTTGTTTTTTTCATATAAGAATATCAAGTTACAAGCGAGATATTATGTAATAATGTTATGTCATTAGCTCGGTTCATTAAAACGATTGAGGATTGAGGAAAATGTCGTGAACATAGTTTTGAGCATGAATGTAGTGGAAGACCAAGGAATAAAAATGTAGACTATTTTTTTAATGGGTCTAACCTGCCACACTATTCCCAAACCACTGTACCTCCTGAAAGCTAGAATCAACAGTGGCGACCACCAGAAAAGCGCCGAGACAATGAAGCTCGACGAAAGTCTCAAAGAAAGAATTTAACTGTCTTGGATCCCGCAACGAAATTAAAGATGGACTATGTCAAAAATGATTATACTATACCTAGAAAAGGGGCAACGACTGAGTGACCTAACGACTAATAGAGACGTATGGGATAAAATACCATGCTGCGATGGCCCCAATAGTTTAAAATAAGTGCAGGAGGCGCCAAACTCGTGGCTCGGTTCTAGGCTGCTACAATATTCGTTCAATTTATAAATTAAGTCCCAGATACTCCCTCAGACAAAAATTTAAAGAGATTAATATTCTTACTGTGCCTTCTCAGTTTATTTATGAAAACCTTTTGTACGCACACAAAAATATTAATTTGTTTAAAAAATACAGTGATATCCACAACATAAATACGAGGAACAAACACAAATTTGTTGTTCCTGCAACGAGGCTCAAAAAACTAGGGGGTACGTTCAGATGCCAATGTATACGTTTTTACAATAAACTTCCGAGCCAAATTCAAGCACTAAGCCTAAATAAATTCAAATCGTTTATAAAACGGAAGCTGTGCCTGAAAGCCTACTATCATGTTAATCACTATCTCGAAGATAAAAAGGCTTGGGATTAAGCTGCTCCAATGAAATTTGCTCTGTGAATGTCGAAGCTTCGGACTTCGCTTGTTTATTATTTATTCCTTTCTTTTCCTTTTTTTATTTTTTCTTTTCTTTTTTTATACACTCTGACATTTAATGTTTTGACATGTATCTTATTATTTTTTTATACACTCTGACATATAATGTTTTGACATGTATTTTATTATTTTTTACTTTATTATTTTATTTGACATTTACTGATTTGACATGAATACATGAATTTTGTTAAGTATTTTACTTTTTTTTATCATCATTGTGCCTTTTAATGATTTTTGTGATTTTTATTTACATTCTTTTTGGATAGAACTTGTTATTAATTTTATATGATTATTGTGAATGTGGGGACCATGTGGGTCACATTTATATTTTTCGTTTATTTTTTCCCACAACTGTCTGACAGTTTGAGTACTCTAAGCGACCTACCCAAATGTCCTTTCTTTGGTATTGTTCGTCGTTTCGTTGAGCTCCTTGAGTTATAAGTCGAGCTACACGTTAACTGACAAATGCTTGCACTGACTGGACAGGTCCACTCAAAACTGTATGGTTCTTTCTTCAAAAGACCATATCAGACACTAATCTGCATAGTCCTCATGTGAATTGAGCAAGATTGTCTGGACTTTAAAAGAGACTATGACCTCTGAGTTTGTTTCGGCTGTTTCTTCTCAGAGTAGTCAGGTACGAAACACCGGCCCCATCTAGTTTTAAAAAATGACGTGTAAAAGTGTTTGTAAAAACCTACTTGCAAAATAAACATCATTTATCATTTAGGCTTGTGTCCTGAAAAAATCTAATTAGTCCGTCAGTTAGATTATCAAAAAATATGTGACACGTATTTTCTCTTTTGTTACGTAAACCAAAATTGACGAAGATACGACGCTTTTTAAATTCTCAATACGTCACGCTGTGGTATAATTTTTAGTGCGTTCTGACTTCACGAGCCCCACCCCCGAGTTTTGATGCGTTTTATCTTTCTTAATAGTCATTGATTTACAAAAACAAAAAATACGTGTCTATTATTTTCCAATACTCTAAATGACGGACTAAATAGATTTGCAATTTATTGGTGGTGGAAACTAGCCTATTTAGATTGCCTTATACGAGAAGAGCAGGAAAATGATGATCATGCTCTCTCTCTCACTGTTGAAATACACATCAGTCTGTATGATTGATAGGACTTACTGCTTATGGTATTGAATTAACCGTTGCAACTAATAGTGGAGAATTTTCTTTTGCACTCCTTCATGAATGTCTGGCAAAACCTCCCAACTGCGAAGTAGACAGCTGGAATATTCACAGTCACTAGAATCATCATACTGAATTCATGTTTCAAAAAAACACCGCGACGAAATGTTCCTTAAACCGTACTATAATTTATTTGTCCATTCATTAAAATACAGCGTTTAAGTCTAAATGTAAAACCCCCACGACAGGCCAAATCTTAATAATCCTACCAACGACCTCTATTTATTTATAGAGAACGCGATCCAGAGCTGTTCTCACGTATCAGGGCAGGGCAGGTCCCCAATGAGTCGTCAACAGGTTGCGCCGGGCCCGCTAATTATCGCTCCCCATGTTATCTTTATGAAGCTCTGTGTTGTCATGTAAGCCTGGTACCTAACATCCCTAATATAGGATGGAAAGGGATCGAAACAGATGGGGTTATTGAGGTGTATTGCTTTTTTTTGTGGGTGAAAGGACCAGGAGATGATGTGACATAAGGAGGTTGTGGACTTATGTTTTGTGAGTATCTTTGTTTTGGTAAAAACATACTTAGATTATGTTTGTCTTTAGCTATATAGGCATCTTTATGATGTAGTAAGTCCTATGGGACTCGTAATGTAATTTATTTATCTAGTTAGTTTTCTTTGGCCGAAAAGTCACGATGAAAGAAAAAAACTAATAAATATAAATAGGTAGGTCTATGAATTTATCTCTTACAAACCAGCCTCCCCAATTTATATACTTATGCAACTAAATATCTATCTTTTCGAGTCTGGTGAGTACATTACAGATTTTTGTAAAAAATGTACTGGAAAACACAAGAAATAAGTAACAGAACGTAAAAACACATTTTTTGTCTGTTTGATGACTTGTTTATGTAACACGTAATAGCCACTGATTCTCAGTCAGTAGGCTAACAGGTAAACCTAAAAAAACCGGCCAAGTGCGAGTCGGACTCGCGCACGAAGGGTTCCGTACCATTATTATAAAAAAAGGGCAAATAAAATCACGTTTGTTGTATGGGAGCCCCCCTTAAATATTAATTTTATTCTGTTTTTAGTATTTGTTGTTATAGCGGCAACAGAAATACATCATCTGTGAAAATTTCAACTGTCTAGCTGTCACGGTTCATGAGATACAGCCTGGTGACAGACAGACGGACAGACGGACAGACGGACAGACGGACAGACGGACAGACAGACGGACAGACAGCGAAGTCTTAGTAATAGGGTTCCGTTTTTACCCTTTGGGTACGGAACCCTAAAAAGGTGGTAATCTCTTCTACTTGAGGAAGACACTGTTGTTACCATCCGTCCGGAATTTTTTGCACCCCGTCCGGTGGTGCGGCCTTTTTGATCGCTAGGAATTTTCGGCAGAATAATTACGTATGTCCAGTTCTTTTTTTGTCAAGACTTCTCTCTTCCCTTTCCTGTATAAATGTATTTATGATGATGATAAATAAAATCTGCTAATCACTACATGTTTTATAACAAAGTCCCCCGCCGCGTCTGATTGTCCCTATGTTTGCTTAGATCTTTAAAACTGCGAAACGGATTTTGATGCGGGTTTTTTTTTAAATAGATAGAGTGATTGAAGAGGAAGGTTCTAGTAGGTTTATAATTTGTAAAGCGGACGAAGCCGCGGGCATCAGCTAGTTAATTATAATAAAATATTAAAAACATTTTCTAAATCCTAAATCATAATATTTTTGCTACATTATATTAGTATCTTAGTAGGTTGTCAAATAATAACAATGCTAGGTAACAGAGTAACAGACGACACAGGAGGTTCCTCTCACAAAGCTGTGTCGCTCGCAGATGACATGGCATGAAACTAGTTGCAACATGTCGTTCGAGCGGACATACAGTACAATACAGAACAAAGTACAGAATACTGACTCTGTATTATAAGGCGTGGTTCTTCCCTCACAAAGTCATGAAAGCATCAGATATATTTAAATTTATTATAATTTAGCATTAAAATGTTCCCACTGCTGGAACACAGGCCTCCTCTTTAAGAAAGGCAGTGGGCAGAAATCCACCACGTGGGTTTAGTGTGTATTGGTCGGCACAATGTATTGATTCACCGATTTAATATAAATCATAATAACAGTTTTGAATACAATTCGTTTTAATGCATTACAAAAAGAATTTCAGCATGATTAATTACTGAACATTTTGTAAAATTATGGCTGAGCTACAGGAAAATATAATTATGTATACTATTGTTAATTACTATCTGCTTTATTTTTCGTACTGTTCTCTTAATAATTACGTTGAGGCATTCTTTACTTTTTACATGGATATTTTAAATATATTAAAAACTAGCTGACGTCCCGCGGTTTCACCCGCGTAGTTCCCGTTCCCGTGGGAGTACGCGGATAAAACAATAATAGCCTATGTTACTTACTGTGAATGTAGCTTTCTAATGGCGAAAGAATTTTTGAAATCGGTTCATTACTTCCGGAGATTACCCCCTACAAACAAACTTACAAACATACAAACTTACAAAGAAATGTTACCTCTTTATACTATTATTATATAATTATATATTATATATTAAAAATAAACGATAAATGGCTTTGTGAAAGTTGATATAACTAGAGTAACCGTACAGTTTCATGCCAACTCAAATTTTGCTTTTAACGTTTCTTTATTACCCATGTAGGTATATTTTGAATTAAAATTTTCTAGACTCTTTTCTACATCAATTCTGATTACAATAAGCTTTTCAAATTACTTTCTAGCGTGTCCCCAAACATGACTAGCCAGACTGAATTAAGGATATATCCTGGATAGATTTGATCCATTCATTTTATTGTCCTCCAAATTATAATTTGGAGGACAATAAAATGAATGGATCAAATCTACATCTACACTAATATTATAATAAAGAGAAAAGATTTGTATTTTTGTGTGTATGTTTGTAATGAATTAACTCAAAAACTACTACGCTGATTTCAAACATTGTTTCACCATTAGAAAGCTACATTTACCTTTAGTAACATAGGCTATATTTTATTCCCGTACTCTTACGGGAACGGGAGCAACGCGGGTGAAACCGCGTGACGTCCGCTAGTCTATAATAAATTGGAATGAGTGCAGAAAGATGCTTTTAGTTCATTTCCTAAGTACTCCATGTTCTTTATTATTTCATATCGGCCGTTCGTGCACTTCTTTCTTGTTTTGTGCCCCGAGTCCACGTTATGTAGTTCGTAATATGGGTAAACATGGCCATGTTATCGTTCCATTCGCGGCCACTTGCTGTGGGGACTGTAATAATAATACAATGTGAGTTTTATGAAAAGATAACTGAATAAAATGGACCGTAGGTACTTGTGTGACCTAGATATGGCTGTTCTACAACGTGTGGCCAGATATGTGTGGTCATATTTGAGTGATAATTTCGCCCCTAAGACCAACGAAAAAATTACCAGCTTTCCTATTGAAAATTTCGATACCTCTCCACCCAAATGTATGGGGCAGCAGATACATTTCTCGCAATTGCAAGGTTAATCTCATGGTGAAAGTTAGTTGATGGTCACGTTCATATTTAAGAGTGTTCAACTAAGGAAGGGGTCCGCAAGAGGAAGGGGTCCGCAAGGGCCGATGCCTGCCGGGCTTGCAGGACTGTTAGAAAGAGTTACCGTGGCCCCGGAACACAAAGGGCGATGAAGGAACATGGATGGGTTTTAGTCAGTAAAAGTCTGACACTCCCTCCTGCTCCCAGAGCGGGAGGAGTCATTTGATGATATCCCATCCGAAAGAAAAAAAAGAGGGTTTTCAACTGCGTTGTAGAGCATGAACCAGCTCATACTGTATACAACGTTGATACTTCTCGTATAAACAAGTGTTTGTGTAAAAGTAGATGTTTATTATTTGATGATACAGATATTATTATGTATGTTCGTAGCGCTACCCACGATGTCTACTACATACGATAGTTGGTAGATATTACATGACAACCAAGAAAAGTAAAAATTTTATAAAAACTACAGAAACTCCTGTATGAGTATACAGACCAGATATTTTAGACAATTGCATTTTCGTGTCGAAGTGTATTTTTTGTTCTCTGAAATATAATATTCTTTTTTTTATTGCCTATTTGTTCATAGACTTAATATTAGAATAGAGGATCATAAAATAGAAAAGGTACCTAAGGATCGTACGTTAATTCGTGTGTAATTTGTTTATCAAAAAAATGTGACAGAACAAAGCCATTTTGTAATTTTCGAGTATTTTTAACATTGTGTCATCCTATTTACATACGCTCACAAATCATCATCATCTGCCTAGATTTTTCCCAACTGTGTTGGGGTCGGCTTCCAGTTTTACCGGATGCAGCTAAATACCAGTATTTTACACGGAGCGACTGCCTATCTGACCTCCACAACCCAGTAATTAGTACCGGGTAATACGATACCCCCTGGTAAGACTGGTTGTCAGACTTTTCAGGCCTCTGACTACCTAACGACTGTCAAAGATCTACAAATGACAGCCGGGACCAACGGCTAAACGTGCTTTCCGAGGTACGGAGAAAACTCGGTATGTAATGGGCGGTCACCCACCCACAGACCAACCTAGGCAAACACGGCTTAACCTAACGATCGACCCGAGCGTCTGTTATTATTTAGCCACGAGCTCCTCCGCTCACAAATACACAAGGATTTTTGTGATAAAGTAAAATATGCCAAAAGCTCATTTAATCTACCGAGTCGTATCTATGAGATATTATAACTACACCAGCTTATACCAGCGGCTTCACCCGGGTATAGTTCGATAATGTCCCACGGGATCCAGGTTATAAACTATCTGTATACAAATTTCATCCTGATCCAGTCAGTAGTTTTTGAGTAAAAGAGTAACAAACATCCATCGATCCTCACAAAGTTTCGCATTTATAATATCAATAGAATAAACTCAAGGTTTGTCAAAGAGCGACGGAGCGTAGTATTTTAAATATCAAAATCACCGATCGAATACGCAACACCATAATACGCTCCAAGACAGGCATCGCCGATGTTGGCGATAAGTCTGCGAGGTTAAAATGGGACTGGGCGGGTCACATTTCCAGAATGGGTCAGGACAGATGAGCCAGAATCGTCACACAGTGGGTGCCTGAAGACGGTCACCGTCACCGAGGCTGGCCCAAGAAACGCTGGCGTGACTATTTGGACTCGTTCCTGACTGATTGGCCAGAGGAAGCAAAACACCAGCACTCCTAGACAAGTTGACAATCTACAATCGTTAACGCTAGTAGAAAACTATTCAAATGAATGGGAATGACATCATCTCAACGTTAAATCACGTGATCAACACAAACGAATAGAAAATTCGTAGACAAGTTTACATCGTTCAAAATGATAGAATAGAATGTATAATCGTTTCTACAATGTTGATCGCTATACTCTTTAAAGTGTAGGATTTTTCTACAGACATTAAAGAACGAACGATCGACTCAGTGGTGTCAACTTGGCTACCAATTTAGTGCTTTCTACAATCGCTTACGCCGAGGCGTTTACGATTGTAGAAAAAGAATCGATACGAAACGTTGGCCAGGCCTGGAGAAGAGATGGAAAGGAATGGGGGAGGCCTTTCCCCAGCAGGGGGACAGAATAGGCTAATTAAAAAAAAAAAATAATATCAATAGTTCGAATGACTCAAGCGTGTCCCTTTTACACAATCTTCACCATAATGCAGTCAAACTCCCAGCAACCTAGCACGTTCACACTTCAAATCAAACAGTCCGCCAAGTTTAAGTAAATCAAGTAGTGACGTCAGTAACAAGTCGACTAACTAACTAAGCAAAGAACAATAATGAGATGAACCAACACTAGTTAGAATTCGTGTCCTCTGCATCACTGAGGTGAGGTATAGAAGGTTAGTTCCATACAATCAGTGAAAACAAGCAAAGTTACATTCACGTCTAAATATCTTTTTTTTTTCGGATGGGAAATCATCAAATGACTCTTCCCGCTCTGGGCGGAGCAGAAGGAAGTGTCAAACTTTTACTGTCTAAAACCCATCCATGTTCCTTCATCGCCCTTTGTGTTCCGGGGCCACGGTATCTCTTTCGAACAGTCTCGCAGCCCCGGACGTCTACCTATCTTGGATACCCTTTCCAACTATGCTGGGGTCGGCTTCGAGTCTAACTGGATGTTGCTGATTTCAGTATTTTACATTGAGTGACTGCCTATCTGACCTCCACAACCCAGTTACAAGGTCAAACTCGTTGTCCGGCTTTAGAGCTTCTGATCACCCATATCGACACGTTTAAGTGAGCGTGCAAAAAAATATCTCAAATAAATATTAGAGGAATATTTTTGTAAGTCGTTACGAGTAGTCAGAAACCCGAAATTCTCACTATCGATACCAGTTTTACCCAGTACTTCTGCACTGTTCCATGTTTAATATATTCAGGGGCACTAGAACTTAACCCCAACTTATGTGAGGTTAGGTAGATGAAGAAATGGAGTGGACCTTCTGGAAATCTATCTGCTCTCTGTCAGCATGCTGATGAACATTGTCCAAAATGATTTGATTTAGACATGTAGATTTGATTAGAGGCTGATGGTTCTTGGCGCTGGTAAACTTTGCTGTGAGATTATAGTTAGTTTGAATGTACAAATGAGCTTAGAATTTTGACACAAATCTTGATAAGAAGAGAGAATTTGTTCTGTTTTTCAGCGCGAGAAAACCAATTGAAATTAAATTGAAAGCATGTTTATTGAAATTAACATAATATTATTATGGCATCATAACATCAAGCCTGTTTTACTTGAAAGGTTAAGCACGTGTAGTACACCCACATTTCGCCAGTAATTTTTAAGTCCTAGAAGGGGACGATCCTATTGCCAGAGAAATGCCTGATGAAAAACCCAATAACACTTCGCCCAACCCAAGAATTGAAGCCAGGACCTCACGGCAACGAGCCATTCAGTTGTTAGCTCCTTTTTTTATTCATCACTAAGTTCTCAATGACTCACAAGTTATACTCCTTCCAATATCTAAGAAACCCCATTAATCAGGACTCTACAATTCCAGTCTGAATTTCACCACAAAATCGAGGTAAGATTGTCTGTAAATTTTGAAGCAGTTTTGAATAAATGAGGAGATAGCATCCGTAAGACTAATGTCCAAGAGATCAGAGTACTAGGAGCTTAGACAGTTGAAGCGGTGTCTTAACTGTGCTTGCAGTTAGTTGAATAATTAGTAGTCAGCTTTAAGTTACTCAAGTGCTGTCAAAGGTCTGGTAACTTAAGGAATCGCATAATTAAACTATAGGAACTTAATTCTAGAATGCACTACATAACATCATACCTAAATAGGTATGATGTTATGTTTGTGTTTCCCTGAAAGGAAAATTCCTTTAAGGGTGGCAGAAGTGTACATTTAGTACTTACATCCACATTTTCGCTCGTCATGTTTAAGTCTCATGCAAAAGGGGTGAGCGTATTGCCATCAACGAGACATAGATCTAGAAATTCCTGACGGAAAAAAAACTCTTTGCTGATCTGGGAATGCAATCCAAGAGGACAAGCCACCATTAACAAAACATAAACGAAAATATTTTGATGTGCTTCTAATGGAGGCATAAACACTTCTGTAAATATACTAAAACTTAAAACAACAACGTCATCATCTGCGTAGCCTTTTCCCAACTTTTTTACATGGAATAACTGCCTATCTGACCTCCACAACCCAATTAGTACCACCGGGTAATACGATACCCCTTGGTAAGACTGGTTGTCAGACTTTTTGGGCCTCTGACTACCTAGCGACTGTCAAAGATCTACAAATGACAGCCGGGACCAACGGCTTAACGTGCTTTCCGAAGCACGGAGGAAACTCGGTATGTAATGGGCGGTCACCCATCCACAGACCAACCTAGGAGAGCACGGTTTAACCTAACGATTGACCCGAGCGGCCTTTAATATTTAGCCACGAGCTCCTCCTTAAAACAACTTAAAAACAACGTACAAGTACATAAATCAGGCAATTTTCTCCCAACATTGAAATATATTCGTGACACGCCTTTATAATTCAATTCTCATTACATCTGGTTCGCGGCCGCGTCAATAAATTATGTAAGGAATATTCTAGAATGTCATCAAGTGAGGAAGTTGGGACGACCGCACTATTAATAATGGAGTGACTTTTATGATTTTTCACTTTATGTGATTTGAAGGACGAGATTGTAAATTTTGGTCCTTTTCTCTTCAGTTGGTAGGTACTTTTCATTTGGGATAAATATAAGTGTAAATGTTAGACTTATATTGTCACTTACGGGATATCTTCCGTGATTACTATTTGTTTTGAGCTCCAGATATTTCGACGCTGTTGCAAGCGCCATGATTGCGGGTTGAAAATATCCCGTAAGTGACAATATAAGTTTAGTTTTAAACTGTGAAAGCTTAAAATAGTGTTTGTAAATGTTAGGTTAATATTTTTTTGTTTAATTTTTGCAAACTTGGCCCTTTTTATTTAATAACTGTTATAAACACATATTAAAATAACCTTCTCAACGCTGTCAAATGGCAACGTTTAGTCTCTGGGCAAGGTAAAAGTCAGCCAATGGGCATGGTTATTATTGAATGTAATTTTATAGTCAAAATAACTTATAGAATACTATAATATCTACAAGTTTTTAAGCGCAGTCTTACAATCACAATCTACAAGGTTTGGTTTAAATCTCATAAAATCCCTCCCTTTTTTAATTTGTGGGAAGTTTTTGTCAAGTTACGTCGCTAAAGTTAAACTAGTTACAAAATCAGAGGCCGACATACATTTTTATTAATGTTCATACTCGCTCATATCTGTACCTAGTTGAACGTTAGTCGGGATGGAAGGGAACAAAAAGGTTCGCTAAGGGATCATCCACAAACTTGGATCAGAAGAAAATGCTTTAAAACAGTTGGTGTAGCTTTTTCATAAAGCTGTGACAGTTTCTGCATATTCTAATTTACCTGTCATTCAAATAATTTAATTATATCTTGCCTTCTAAAAATAATTGAGATTTGAGTTGCAATTTTTTAAAATTCTGCCTGTCTTTGTTACCGACATAATTTTACGAATATCTTATTACATTCGTTGGTTGTTAACGTTGGTTTGAAATTTCATCAATCGAATAAATGCGTGTTTTGTTCAAATACTCGTTTTATTATTAAAAGCAGTATTTAAATTTTCATTTTCATTGCAAATACTATTAGAATTAAACTACTCGTATATTTCTATTACCAATACAGAGAAAATCAAAATCAAAAAGAACAAATGGAAAAGCCGTGTGGTATCCGGCAGAGTAGAATAGAACCAACCCATTACGCTCACGGGTGTCGTATAAGGCGACTAATGTCTGAGGCAGAACACCTTGCGCCTCCGTAGACCAGAGAATGGGCAGCAGCGTTTTCTGTTAGTTTTTCATCACTGCGATCTCCAATCCGCCTGCCAAGCGTGGAGATTACGGCAAATTCCGCCCATCATGGGAGAGGCTTATGTCCAGCAGTGGACGTTATGGGCTGTTGTAGTGTAGTAAATGGAAAAGAACAATAATCAAATTTACAGAATGTAAAATAATTCTTGGTTCACATTTGCTTATTGAGTACTGTTATTACATAGATTTTTTGACATTTTTAGTAGACATTTTAAATGACTATTCACTGCTATACCAACTTTTACTACATTGACTGGCAGCCATTTTAAATTGCGATAGAAAAAAAAGAGTAAGTACCTTTTTCAAACGTAGTTTCTGGTCGTACCCTCAAACAGTGTCCCTCTAAACGAGGTGCCGCGATCGAGTGGTAACAATATGTGACCTCTGGGAGCCGCCATGTTTACAACTTTTAGGGGACTTTACTTTCCAAAAAATATTTCACGAAATATGCGTGTTAAGGGAAACTTCTTTTTGTTCTGAAGGGAAGAAAAAAACAGCAGAAATATATTATGATTATGTATATATAAACGGAGGATCGGTTTGAGGTTCCCCTAAGACTTGGTTAGATATGGCGTATATTTTGTCTGCTTAAGTTTGAAAGCGGGAAAAATTCTTTATTACTATACAATAGCGTAACGGTAGGATTCTGAGTGTTTTTGCGGAAATAGATTGTAAAATATTGCAATATTTTGACAACTTAATGGGCTGGTGGCGAGTTTTTCCCTTGTGTACACAGGGTGTTTGGTTTGGTTACGCACTGACACAAATATTTGTGCGGGTAGACCTTACACATATTTGTTCTGACTCTATATGTTTGTGCATGTAATGAAGGAGAGTTCCGCGGTGACACAATATTGTTTTATTTATATTTACAGATTCCACGGCTTTAGTGAATTTTCACAGGTATTTTCAGTTCAACTATTTTGACACATAACATAATTAACCGCATGCCTGTAATCAGTGTGTTCAATGATAAATGATGTTTATTTTGCAAATACGGCTGCTCTCAAAACGGTGAAGGAAAACATCGTGAGGAAACCGGCATGTCCTAGAACCAAAAAATTCGAAGACATGTGACATCTACCAATCCGCACTGGGCCCGCGTAGTGGATTGTAGCCCATTCCCTCTCATAGAGAGGAGGCCTGTGTCCCAGCAGTGGGAACATTAATGGGCTGATGATGATGATTTTGCAAATAGGTTTTTACAAAAAAAAATATTACAACTAGATGAGACCGGTGTTTTGTACCAGACTATTCTGAGAAATAAAAAACCGGCCAAGAGCGAGTCGGAATCGCGCACCGAGGGTTCCGTATACAGACTTTTTAAAGGACAAACTTAACTTTGCTGTTTCGATCCCATGAAACGGCTATGGCACTAACCGAAAATAATAAGTTTGTAATAGTAAAATCGCTTTTTTTATTATTAAACTATAAACATATTTACGGTTTTTAGAATTTTCCCTTTACATGTGCTGCCATATAGGTTTTTGACCCAACACCTATAGGGTACTTCCGGTTGACCTAGAAATCTCAATTTTGGTTAAAAGCAAGTCTAATTATAGCACAAGTAAAGGGAAAATTCCAAAAAATAAAAAAAAGTTGAAAATTAAGGTAAATTTTGGTACTGTAAATTTTGGTCCTTACAAGTTTTCGCTAAATCTAAATTTGCCCACATTTTTATATATTTCTTGATTTTTATACACCTAATAGGGACTATAGACCTCAGTATCCAGTATAAATTTCAACTTGCTAGGTCCACCCATTCCTGAGAAAATCGGTGGTGACAGACGGACGGACAGACGGACAAGAAAGTGATCTAATAATTATCTTTTTTTTACCTTTTGAGGTACGGAACCCTAATAACAGCCGAAACAAACTTAAATAATCTCTTTTAAGGTCCAGACATATTAATCTTGGTTCAACACACATGAGGATTATGCAGATTACTGTCCGGGAGAGGTTCAACCTGTAATAGACCCTACCTACGTTATGCTTTAAAAGTCCCATGTAATGGCAGCCTATTGCTATCAATCGGGCACCAATCCTGACCCCTGGGTAAGGACCGTTATTTTTCAAATAACGGTCCTTTAGGTTTTACCTATTTTAGAGGACGATGAAATCCAGTTATCTCCTATCCCTTTATTATTGTTCTAAATGTAACTAAGCAAACTATCTAAAATAGTGACCGTGTGGTATCCGGCAGAGTAGAATAGAACCAACCCATTACACTCACGGGTGTCGTATAAGGCGACTAATGTCTGAGGCAGAACACCTTGCGCCTCCGTAGACCTGAGAATGGGCAGCAGCGTTTTCTGTTAGTCTTTCATCACTGCGATCTCCAATCCGCCTGCCAAGCGTGGAGATTACGGCAAATTCCGCCCATCATGGAAGAGGCTTATGTCCAACAGTGGACGTTATGGGCTGTTGTAGTAGTAGTGTAGTAACTATCTAAATACAAGTAAATAAGTACCTACTTAGTTCATACAATCGACAGACACAAGTAAATAGGAAACGTCATAAAATACACTGTTACAATAACGCAGCTCTGAATCTAACCAAGAACGGAAAGTTCAACATTCAAATTGCAATTTTCAAACTACAGTTTGTGCCGTAACAAAACCGTAGCGAACACTGTGAAAGACCGATAAATTCTCATAGTTACTAAATTCAGTTCCGAACTTAGCCGCTAGGGGTCGCGCGGGGCGATAACACGTTACCCCGACTACGTACAAGCTACACGGATAGTTTGTTTGCTACTTACCAACCAGTATGATAATATTGGTTGTTTTATAAAATGGTGGCACTTTGGAGGCAGCTTACTGTGTTTGCTGTTTCTTGGACATGAGGATATTGACACGGAGCTTACCATACAAACTTAGCTCTTATAGTAGGTTCAATATTTAATAATAAGTGGTATGTCAAGTAAATTTGTAGCGACTGTTTTCTTGACTTACCCGGCACTGAAATTGATCTGCCAGTGAATAATTGGTGCCTTCTTTTAGCTAAGTACATGTCGTGCATGAAGTTTTATGTTTTTTTTTTCATCTATTTTTACCGATTTTTCCGTGACCTCTGGTCTCTGGTCCGATTTAAGGCAACTACAGGAGCTAAATTAGTAACTCTATTTGTGGTGGTTCAAACTTCCTTTTAAATACTGTTAGAATAAAGTTCTAATCAGCTTGCACTATAAAGTGGTTGTTACGTCAGTGAAAGCGGGCCGAATAGTGCGAAATGAGTGTTTTTTTGCGATTTACAAAAAATCTTTTGATTGGATTAAAAAAATAAAACACTATCATGCTAATATGTTGCTTGTAATTCTACAAGCAACATTGCCAACAATTCAGAATGATTGCATGTATTTTAGTATGGTTTTTACTCGTTAAAAGTTTTTTTTTATAGATAAGTTCGTGATTTTTTTATCGAGTAAAATTAGTTGTATTATGATTTTTAAACACTATCATACTAGCATAATTATCTTCTTTGACATTGTAATTCTGATTTGTTGACATTGTATTTATTATTATTTTGTTTTTATTATTATTGTTAAATTCTTTTGTTAAATTGTTATTTGTGATTGTGTTTTTGTGATCTCGTGTTTCGTATAATTGTCAGGGAGAACCTGAAATAAATGTTTTTTTTTTTTTTTTTTTTTATAGTTATAAGAATATCACATATTTTTCTGGTTTTGTTTATTGCAGTGAATCATATGCTTTTTTGCATTAAAAAACTCGCGTTTAGCTCCTGTAGTCCCCTTAAGTAATTGTTTTTCATTTGGTAGAGGAAGCTCGCGCGGTGCTCCTTTATTATATTTTTTATTAACTTTGCTTCGTAGTGAACTTTATGACTTATCCACTTTATTAAGCATGCATTTTTTCTTCTTCGTCTATGTGAATGATGTGTTATAACTTCTAGTTACAATGTTAAATTGAAACTAGACAAGATGAGAGTGTGAGGTACTAAGACTAAAAAGGGTTAAATAAAAACATTTACGGTAATTTTTTTTGTATATTTAACTTGTATCCAAACCCCAAGCTTAAACAATTGTATAAAAGTATGTACCTACATAAATACTTACATATACTCACATTTCTTTCGTATGGAGTAGGGTAAGCAGAAACGGTAGGACCTGCTACGATCCTTACCTTATTTTGATGACCCGAATGGCACAGCGGTAATGAGGCTGCCTTACGTTGTTGGGGTCCCGGGTTCGAATCTCGGTAAGAGCAAAGGTTTGTGTGATGAGCATGGATATTTGTTTCCGAGTCATGGATGTTTACATGTATAATAAGTATGTATTTACAAACAAAAAGTATCAGTGTGGCATTAGATGGCGCTGTGTGTAATGTCTAGCGATATTTATTCTTTTGTTTCGTCCCTGCCCATATATCTAGTCATACACGCAAATCGGTAGAAATACCGACGTATATAGATACTGTTGTGAATAATATACTATGCCTGTTTGATTTCTGACTTTGACAAATTTTACAACAAAAAGTACAAAAAGTTATAAAGTCCTCACAATATTTACATTTAGAATTCAATTTAAATATTCATGCTTTGTAAACCGTCACGATAACGTTATTTACGTTATTTTTATAGTTCTACTAACTTAACTATGTTTGTAAACAAAATAACGCTAAAGTAAATATTTTGGTAGCGATTTGCCTTTAAAAATCTAACGAAGCAAACATTTTTTGTCTACTTATCTATGTTTTGACAAACACAGACAGTAAGCAAATAGGACGATTAAAACAAAAAACTTAATGTAAATTCTAAAGATAAAAACAATATGTTGAGAACGTTAAAGCCTAACCGGGTAGGCTGAAAAGGGTGATAAATGTTTTAATTAGGAACAATAAATAAGTATTTTTTAACCATAAAATGTTGCGCGCGTGCACGCGCGTTATCTAGGTTAGTTTGAAAGTTTGACACTGCTCATGCCCCTAATGACAACTAATAAATAACTATCATAGAGAAAACTTCCTTCACTTTATTCTCTCGATAAAAAAATCTTTTACGATAGCTACGGTAACCTTAATCTATCATGTAAACTCCACAAAACTACCAAGGTTACTATGATTCCTCCATAAATTACGACTTCACCATGACATAAATAATGAACTACTAAGGTCCAATTTGCCGTATACCCAAGCTATAAAAGGACACACAGGTACTCCAACCGAACCAAACAAAAATAAAGGAAATGTCATGCTCGTATATCTTGATATCAAGGAAAACAGGCCACTGTGGTATACGAGTAGATAGTCGTACAGAGTCCTAACTTCATGATAATCATGATTTAGCACAATGGTAGGAAACAGGTACATACAGGGTATAAAAGACCTCATCACGAAGCCGTCAACCAAGCATTCTGTACATCAAACTAAGTAACTTTACGCAAAATTATTGCTGGGAAAATGACTCTTTTTTTGGGGTGAAAAATCATTTTTTGTGGTAGAACTCAATGTAACGCACCCAAAACATTGTGCTTTTAATAGATGGATTTAATAGTATGGGGGTCGTGGAGGTGTTAAAAGTAAAAATCTTACATTAAAACCTTGTATTTAAAAAAAAAACTTGTCAAAAAGTGGGCACTTTGACCCCCAATATCTCAGTAACTTGAAGGTTCCCAGCTATGGTGTAGAGCAAAAAAATGATCGCAATGACGAGGAGAACAAGTGCCTTTCGGCTTCGTTAAGAGTTGTTTTACACCCTTTGTGAATACATATACTTCGAGTAATTAAGACAGCGGGATGTGTCTTGTCTGGTATCGCCATGAATTTTATAAGAATAGCTCATACCGTGTTAAAAATCTAGCAGAGTCATGTCTCGTCATAACCTATCGATGTGTTTACATTGTGACATAAATAAATAAACATCATCAGCCGCATTAGCATAGCAACCTACCATACGCCTCGTCAAGATACACAGTTGTGGGAATGTATATTGATGTGCTCCTTATCAACTCGGAAAATACTTCATTAAGCTAACTCTGACACCTGACGTCACCGATATCGATTGTGGAAACTCCAGCCTTAATTACTACAGCGTATAGACGTAATTTGAGTGCATTATATGAAGCTTGGTCTCTGTCCACTACCTACTCATGTAACCAGGCTACCGGGCCACGTCGTAACGACTAACATATGCAGAGAGCATGCAACGTCTCGTAAAACATGGCGGTAGAAATAAAATATTTTAGTACACGTTATAAAAATTATGATGACTTTTATTGTACTTCGATATTTGCCTTGAGAACTAAGAGATGTTGGCTACATACTCGTAAATTATGTTATTTTTTTACGAATTGCTGTCTGGTCTTTTGGAGTAATTTATGTCTAAAGTCCAAAATTCTCGTACATGGAAATCCATACTTAATAAATTGTGTCTTATTTGAAAGTAACAGTCTGTCTATCAATTTTGGTATGTCTGTATGAGCTATCATCTTTACGGTTTAACCAATTTGGACAGACTTTGATACTACTATGGAGATACTACTATGGAGATACTACTATGGAGATACTACTATGGAGATACTACTATGGAGATACTACTATGGAGCTATACTACTATGGAGATACTACTATGGAGACACTACTATGGAGATACTACTATGGAGATACTACTATGGAGCTATACTACTATGGAGATACTACTATGGAGATACTACGACGAATATTATTATACATAAATACTACTACTTTTATTTTGATATTTTAATCTCGGCAATACATAAGAGATGGGTAAAAGCTAGTGTGGTGTAAGAGGTTTGAGGTTGTGGAATGTGGGTACAATAAAACACTGCTTTCAATATCACCGCGTTAGGCGTGCTGTCGCTACGACTGCTCGAACAAGACCGTAAACGCAGAGAGTTCTAGAGCAAAATAGTATTTTCTTTGTAAAAGTAACATATAAATAACGTTACAACGTACGTTATAACTAGCTGTAACGTTTAATAAATAAGTTATGCGTGCTGTAGTGGGGGTTGCGCGGTGGAGGGAGTGCGGGGCGATGCACCACATACTATTTTGCTCTAGAACTCTCTGCGTTTACTAACACATATCCTATCCCATAATCACTAAATACAAAACAGCTAGCAGTACACCAAGTAAATTAACAATTTTTCCTGCACTAATTATATAAAAAAGTATCCCATCAAACAAAATAACTCGCCAGCCAGTCCCATTCCCTCCCTCTGTGATAACAGACATAATCGCCACTAAATTAACACACACGTACACACATTACAATAGGCACACAATGTTTGTTTCACTCGACCGATGGCCTGTAATTTCTTCCTTTGACAGCGGGACACCGAGCGTACATTGTTTGGAATAGACATAGATTATGTCTTGTTTGAACAGACCCGACACTAATGTACAATTACTGAAATATGCAAGGAATTCCCGTTTGCATTTTAAACCCAACCTTAATAGGTAGGTACACTGGGCCCGCGTGGTGGATTATAGCACATTCCCTCTCATTGAGAGAAGAATTATTTCCCAGCAGTGGGAACATGTAGGCTGGTTAAGCTATGCCGAATACCTATGTCAGAATGACGTCTAAATTAGGAAGATTTTTGATTGGCAAGTTTTTGACGTTGTAACTGAGATGAGCTTTTGGCTAGCTTTGTCTTTAATTACCAAAATATTTGTGACCCGCCCCTTATTTCATGGGTCTTAAACATAAACGTGTGGTATCCGGCAGAGTAGAATAGAACCAACCCATTACACTCACGGGTGTCGTATAAGGCGACTAATGTCTGAGGCAGAACACCTTGCGCCTCCGTAGACCAGAGAATGGGCAGTAGTGTTTTCTGTTAGTCTTTCATCACTGCGATCTCCAATCCGCCTGCCAAGCGTGGAGATTACGGCAAATTCCTCCCATCATGGGAGAGGCTTATGTCCAATAGTGGACGTTATGGGCTGTTGATGTTGTTGTTGTAAACATAACCGGTGAAATGTTGGTGTACTATATATGATCATACCTCTGCCTAACCCTTCGGGGTTTTTGGCGTGATACTATTTTATGTTATCTACGTGTTATCTACTTTTTTATTAATTTAAACTCAATTTAAACAAATAGGAAAGTTGAAAATTGATTAAATTTCTTTCTGGAACTTGTATGATTGCTGCATAATATTTTGCTATTCCTTACAAGTACGAGAGAAGAAGCTTAATAGTTGCTTTAACTTAATCAATCAATTATCCATTTTAAACTTTGAAACTATTACGTCAAAGTTATTCACTAGTATTTCTAATGTTATTATGACTAACTGGAAACTGTTTGATAGTCTTCGGTTACCAGGAGAGCAAGTTTGCCAAGGGTTTTCGAATAAACCTCGCTGAGTTCTAAACTATGATTACAGAAAGGTCACGTCTCTTGGGCGATATAAACGACTAACGGGTTCTGTGAGGACAGATAATAGTGTCCGGTTTAGTGCCTATAAATAATTATATAATTTATGACTTTGTTTATACATATTATTATTTATCTGCTTAGCCTTTTCCCAACTATGTTGGTCAGCTTCCAGTGTAACTGGATGCAGCTGAATACCTATTAATAGTACCTAGCCATATCAGGATTTATTATATTATTTTAGAACTGTATAATAGTATTTTAAAACTGTTTGGACATGATATTTGTAACTTTTGGGCACTATATTTTGAATTTCTTGGAATGTTATTTAATAATTCACATTTCTTGTAATTTTATCTAAATTGCATGTATATTCAACACAATGTAAATTGTTCACGAATAAATGAAATGAATAAAATTTAAGTTGCAACATTTGCTGATTGATTGTGTTGCCAGTGATTACATACGGGACCGAAACGTGGTCGCTCACAATGGGCCTCATCAGAAGGCTTAAAGTCACCCAAAGGGCAATGGAGAGGGCTATGCTCGGAGTTTCCTTGCGCGATCGAATCAGAAATGAAGACATCCGCAAGAGAACCAAGGTTACCGACGTAGCCCGAAGAATTGCCAAACTTAAGTGGCAGTGGGCAGGGCACATTGCTCGCAGAACGGATGGCCGATGGGGCCGAAAAGTTCTGGAGTGGCGACCGCGAACCGGAAGACGTTGCGTTGGAAGGCCTCCCACTAGGTGGACTGATGACCTGGTGAAGGTTGCGGGAATCCGCTGGATGCGAGTCGCACGGGACCGGTCAATGTGGCGACACTTGGGGGAGGCCTATGTCCAGCAGTGGACGTCTTTCGGCTGAAATGATGAATGATGATGATTTGCTGATTTCACAAATCATTTTACCAACATTAGAGCCTCAAGTTGTTCACCGTGTCAATGTGAGAAAGCAAGAGACTAAAATAGAAACATTTTATTGACTTATTGCCACCAGAAAAAAAAATGCGCTTTTTGCATTAAATCACACAACAACCCTCTCTGTTAATCTAACAAACTTAATCTATGCCTATTACTTCAAGCAGAAAACAAATAAATAATTCCAACAATAAGACGCCAAATTGAGGCTGTGACAGTCCCATTGCACGTCATATGCAACTTGACCTCCATCACGAAAGGAAATTGTCCTTTTTTTTCTCTCCACCCAAATATCAACCTTGCTTGTTAAGCTATAGAGTTTCTTTCAGTGTGCTGGTGATGTTTAGATGTTTTAGATAAGCAAAACCATTGAGCGTGGTTCTGTGTTTGTCCACTGGGGAATGACCCGCGGTATATAGAAATAGATATACGATAGAATTTAAGGGAAGACCGTGGTCGGATCAATGGCGGACAGAATTGATTGGTAACAAGATACGAGGTGCTGAGTGTTGTGTGTTTAGGGATTTGTTTTTATATTTATAGTGTTTGAAAAGTTGTGAGGTAATCGGCTTACGAACAGTAAGTCGTGGGTTCGAACCCAGACAGGCGTATTACTTTGTGTAATTTATTTCATCATCACTGCTCTCAAAATGGTGAAGGAAAACATCGTGAGGAAACCGGCATGTCCTAGAACCAAAAAATTCGAAGACATGTGACATCTACCAATCCGCACTGGGCCCGCGTGGTGGATTATAGCCCATTCCCTCTCATAGAGAGGAGGCCTGTGTCCCAGCAGTGGGAACATTATTAGGCTGATGATGATGATGAGGTAATCGGATATCGTAGTATGGACATGTGATGCGGAGGAATAAGAATAAGAATAATTTATTTAAAAAATAAATATTGCAAAAGTGTAAATTTAGGTGCAGCAGTGTTATTTCTTAAAGTATTGTATAATTAGTGCATAAAAGTAAACTATAACTACAATATATAATATAACAGTTGCACGTAACGAAAATGTCGAATTCAAATGTTAGGTAGCGACCTGCCTGATCTAGGTTTATTTAAACCTGTGTTTCAGGCCGCCAGGCCAGGAATTAGGATGACATGGCTACAAAGGAGGTGACTGCTGAAATGATGAGTTCTTCTTAACGTATTGATGTCCCTTTCAATTACACGGCCGAGAAGTATGGAAGAAGAAGACATATACTTTTACCAAAATCCTCGATAGTAGCTCTGAGTTGTGTTCAGGTGATGGTAATAGGCTCACCCCTAATGTAATAACATTGGACTTCATGTCCGGCAAAACGTCACCTCTGAAAAATCTCCTGTTATTATGGGTATTTCGGCACGATTTTTAACACTTTCTAAGATTGGTAACCTATTTGCAATCCATGTTTCAGTTGCCTAGGGTGTAATACAAGTCCATCGAATAGTTTGATAAACTCAAACAACATAGAACACAAACAACGCAGCCATAATTTACATTCAGAGCTTTTATTTACACAAACAGGAAGCTTCCTTGCGTCGAATTTTACGACCTTTTCGAAATGAGAAGGCAAGCCATAACAATCTGTACGGGACAAAGATATAAAAAAGAAAGGAAAAGATACTTATGTATCTTAATCTATCTACATACTAACTGTGGCTACCTTTTTGCTTGACTCCTGAGCGTAGCGTGATGTTAAATATCTTAAAATCTTCCTCAAGAATTAGCCTGTAAAATGGTAAAAAAAAAATGTAATCTGACAGGTAGTTCAAAAGATTAGTGCGTTCAAATAAACAAACTCATACCATAACCTAACATCACACCAGTAATAGGGTAGATGACAAAAAAAACGAATTAGTCCGTCAGAAAGAGTTCCAAAAAATATTGGACACATTTTTTCTTTTTTCACGTAAACAAAAAGTGAAGACGATACAATGCGTCGAAAACGTGTGACGTCACATTTGAGTACATATACACGTCACAAGCCCCCCGAAGCTCACGATCTTTGACACGTTTTATCTTCGTCAATTTTCATTAATTTGATAAAACAAAAAAACACGTATCTAATATTTTATTTTTTATTAACTGACGGACTAAACAGAATCAAATTTTTTTTACTCAATCATCATCCCTATTCACGAAATGTTAGGCAGTTATGTTTTAAGTCCCATGTATTAGGGGGCGCCAAACACCGAGAGAGTTGTAAAGGATTGGAGGAGGCCTTTCCCCAGCAGTTGGACAGAATAAGCTGATATAAAAAAAAAAAAAAAAATCGGAGCAGTCACAAGTCAAGACAAAAAGTACACAGGCCCCGCCCCAGTCGTAGCACTGGTTATGGCCCGCGCATGCCTATGTGGTACTACGCCGTAGCGGATGCTACGAGTGCTACGAACGGCTACGAAGCGTGACCACACGTTACGTTACGTGATGATGAGTTCAATGTTTTTCCTTCACCCAAAAAGTGCTCAACGCACCTAAAGAAGTTTTCACTTCAAAAATGGGGGCCAACCTATTGTCATTTACCTGGCACGAATCCAGACTCCGTGGCTGCTACTGAGAAATTAATGTTGAAAAACCCAATAACACTTTGCCCGACCCGGGAATCGAACTCAGTACCTCGTACTTAGCTGTCGCGCTAGCAAACTCTCGACCAACGAGGCCATCAAACAAACACTCTTCAACTTTATTATAGTAAAGTATAGATCGATTTATAGAGTACAATGCCTTCACTCGTAATCAAGCATCGTCAAAGCCTTGCCGAGCGTCGATCGTCAAATTCCAAATCGAATAGAATCGTCCAATCAATCGTTATGGGTGATAGCTCAGTTTCCGCAGCCAGCGGACGAATGATTGAATGTACCTACACACGACGACACATCGGCTATGCTACCCTAGTAGAAGCTGACCCCGCACATTGCATCTACGAGGTGAAAATAACACTTTTTAAGGCGCTCTTTTATTATAAGCTTTTATTTAACCTTGTTAGATTTTGTTAGTACGTATTGGTGAAAACTTGCAACTGAATTTCAGACCAGTTCCCCCCAACTGATTGTGCTGAAATTTTGCACACAGCTTTGGTCCTATTGATAATATTTTTTTATGACAGACAATAAATAATCCTGCAGCCAGCATTGTCTCCTCACGAAAGAACTCTTCAATCTTTAATATCGTGGTCATGAAACTTTGTATACGCGTTCAATTTTAATAGATAAAGATGATTTTCAACATGATCTTATTTTGCAGCCAGGATAGTCTCCGCAAAAGGGAACTCCTTAACAGTTAACGTTACGGATACGATTGGTTGACGCGTTCAATCGTTCATATTTGATGGATATACACAATTTCTATCAAGACCCCATCCTGCAGCCAGAATCGTCTTCTTACGAATAAACGTAACGGTTAATTTTTAACCACGAAATTTTTTATACGAGTTCAATGATTCCAACAAAACTAAAAATTTAAAAATAAAATAATTAATTAAAAACCTTTTTAAAAATAAGCTTTTATTTATAAAATTGCACTGAAAAGAAGAAAATAAACCTTTTAGTAAACGAAAACGAAAAGCTTTCATAAAAGCTTGTCACGTGTAGTTTTTCTTTTGCCTTTAACATTCGCGCATAAAAATGCAATGAGCATTTTTTTATAAAAGCTTTTTTTTTTTAATTTAATATTTTTTTTTCAACTCTATTTTATTAGCTTCACCTGTAACTATGTTAAAAAAATCTTAAAAGTTTAATTTACGCCACTCTGATTGCCTGTAACGACTGTCAAAAATCTACAAATGACAGCCAGAACCAACGGCTTAACGTGCTTTCCGAGGCACGGAGGATACTCTATACCTATGTAATGGATGGTCACCCATCCACCAACCAACCTAGGCAAGCGCGGCTAAACCTGAAGATCGTCCCGAGCGGCTGTTATTATTTAGCTACGAAGCTTGTGACAACTGAAATATGCATGCTAGTGACTGTACAACGAGAGTTCAGGTTAAACTGGAAGCTGTACAGCTCCATGTGTCATCATACATATCCAATTCACATTCGATCTCACACCGAACCGATTATGTCGGAGTGATTGAAAATTCATCGATTATCCGAGTAAGAAGATTCGTTTGAATTAGGTTGAAAGATTACGTCGATTGCTGAAATTGAGCTAATTCTGGTTATTTTGATACTGATATTTTGGCAATTTTGAGGTTGACTGCTCGATTGAAGTTATTGTGTTGAGTATTATAAAAAATACAAGTACTAGTTTTTGATGGCTGCATCGCTCGGGAGGTCGGTAATAACACGGAACGTCTTGCGGGGATAAAAATTACGCTACGTCATATCCAAGTTATAGTCTATCAATATTCTAAATTTCATCGAATATGATCAACCGCTGTAAAAGCCTGAAAAAAAAACACTTTCATGTTTTCAATATTGGTTATCACTCTTTATGGACTGCTGTCTCTTTGGTATAGTGGTTGCAAGTGCTACCTCTGAGCTCGAGGCCCTGTGATCGATTACCAGGTAGAGCAAAGTGTTATTCGGTGGTTCTTTCTAAAATTTCTCAGTAGCAGCCTGTAGTCTGAATTTGTGCCCGATTGATAGCAACAGACTCACCCCTGTTGACCCTCACACCCTCTCGAATTTAAACGTAAGTGATAAAATATAAGTGTACTACACGTACACTTTTTCCTTACCCCTAGATATTACGGGCGTGGTGTTATGTTAAATGGAAAGTTAAAAACACAGCACGTATGCTATATTTTCTCTATTTAAATAAAATCAAAGGCGAGGAATGAAAATTTTGAAATTCAGAAGTCTATTTTCATGCCACGTTTTAGTACAAAATAAATAGTTTCATGTTATAATTGCTCGTATATTGAACTCGACAAAAGGCAGGAATACGTGTATGTGTTTTATCAATAAATCACTTGTAACCAAATTTATAATTATTTGTCATATGCAGAGGCACGCGTGAATTTATTATAAAGGATATTCTAATCCGATTAATACAGGCAGTCAAAAGAGTATTTTATTAATATGCATAAATCATAGTACACAATTATGCTCCAAATTAAATGGTCACATTAAATAAAACAGGCTAAAATAACGTTCTATTCGTAGCGCGCCTACGAAAGTGTAGTCGTAGCACCATCGCATCAGCTACGCCGTAGCACCGTCGCATCAGCTACGCCGTAGCAGCGTCGCATCAGCTACGCCGTAGCAACTATACTATTTCAGAAACTCATGCTAATTTTTACTATACGGATGGTTGATTTTTTTATTTAATTCCTCAAATACGCACAAAACATCGTGCAAGTGAAGTGCTACTAACATAGTTTTTTAAGTTGCCTAAACCAACAAAAATTGTCATTAGTATGTATTTTCAGGTTAAGGTATTTATCTATGGGTCTTTTTTACCTGAAATAAATGGTTTAATTTTTTTTTTTGTGGCAATGGTAACATTTTATCGGCAAAAGCGATGATAGAAAAGCAAACATTTTGTTAATTGTTAGGTTAGTTACTTCAGGTTATTTTAATTTGGTAAAATGAAAAAATGTGTTAGATTGACGCTAGCTACCAAAAAGCTAGACGTTGTAGAAATATAGTACGACATATATAGGAACAGCATTTAAAAAAATTGCTACTAGCTAAGGCACTAAGATTTTGTTTGTGAACAAGACCAAACCAAGATATATATTGTCTTGCTGACAGACCAATAAATTCACTACAGCATGAACCTTCTAGAAAATTACAAAAATAAAGAAGAAGATTCGCTCCAAGTTAAGTTCAAAGATAAGGATCAAATAAGTAAAGCAACGCTTCCTATTACTTTTCTAAACTTGAACTATCGCAACAATGTGCTTAATAAAAGTCGGCAAACCCGCCAACTTTCAACTCTCTTACGTGATCAGAATGTAAGGGTGGGGCTGTGAAATAAGCGTTTTAATTACAAGTAATTTTTTATTAGCTTCGTATGTCCCACTGCTGGACAAAGGCATATCCATATCCTTCCAGGTATTCCTGTTTTGTGCCACCTCAAACGAGTCTTCGTGATGCACATCTAGATCATGCCGCCACCTCTTTTTAGGCCTCAGCGGCGCCGCCCATCCTCATAATAACTTTCGGTTATCATTGAAAGGCCTACAATCTTTTTCTAAGTGTAGTGCTAATTATAGTCTCCGCCAGATAAGTAACAATTAAAAGTCATTGCTCTTTCCTTAATTTCTCTGCGTAGGTACCCCGACAATACATTATGAATCGTTTTTTATTACTAGAAAAAGCCAAGGATCACGATAAAGGTCGTTTCGGGACAAGCTTATAAATATTTTTTCTGTTTTCAGAATAATGTATTTGAATGTTTAATAATTGAATGTAATTTGTATAAATAATAAATAAATATTGCTGGACATTACACACAGCGCCATATAGTGCCACACTAAGCAACGAGGCTTGTGTCGTGGACACCAGATATTTGATATACTACATATATACTTTTTGTTTGTAAATACATACTTATTACACATATAAACATCCATGACTCGGAAACAAATGTCCATGCTCATCACACAAACATTTGCTCCGACCGGGATTCGAACCCGGGACCCTAAGAACGTAAGGCAGCCTCACTACCGCTGCGCCAATCGGGTCGTCGGTGTATGCAGGTTAATGACCTTTAATTTTTACTTATCTGGCGGAGACTATAGGAGGTCTATTTTATACAAATGACAATGCGATATGTATGCAGAAAATGTAAGGAAAGAAACTTGTGCAATTGTTGGATTGTCGTTTGCCTCTTGTCAGATTTATTAAATTGGCCCCTGAGTACTCAGATAATTTAATAGCTATGTACAGACAGCATTTCAAACTACTATTAATATTTCTATAAATCAATTTTCAACGTTATCGCTAAAGCATTAAGATTCAAAGTTGATTGGGAAAATTTGTCAGTTTCGGGTTGCTTGATGTTGTTGGTTATTCCGTGAACTACTCAATAAAATAACATATTATACTGCAAAATATATTGTGCATCCGTACAGGCAAACGAACAGAAATAAAAGACAAGTTTACAAGAGTAACATATTATCTGTCTAGAAAACTTATTCTATACTACAAGAGTTTATACTGGGACATAATATGAACTCCATGACGTGTATTATTAGGCACTTGCCAAATTGCCAACATCATTGTTGCAATAATATTAAGTTATTACCAACAGATGCACTGGCGTCTGTACCTTTAATATTAAATGTACAAAGCCCTATTATAAGGGCTGAACCATTTTTAAAAAAATGGGGGTGTGTTCAAAGTCCCTGGAAAGTTTTATTGTTGTATTGTTTATCATCTTATTTCCGTAACCGGCCACAACAGCATAACATACATCTTCCTAATAATTGAGGAATTTATATGCGGAAGTTAAACAAAAAACAAGAATTTCTTCAACTTTGATTTACGTCCCCAACTCCAAACAACGTGTCATCTTCAACAAAAAAATAAATAAACCAAACAAAATAATAAAAAGGGGAAATAAAAAAAACATACGAATTTCCTCAATTTAAAGTTGGCAAGATACTTTGGACGTTGACGGTAATGATGGCAACTTTTTAAATACACTATATAACAGAGGGTTTAGGGCGTAAAACTCGACTTAATGTCCAGAGTAATAGAGTGTACTTTTTTATTATAATTACTCTTTTATATCCGTCTCTCTCGCCTGGTGAATCGGTCATCACAATTATAATGATGAAATTTTTGATTTAATTTTATCGTTTGTCTTGAGTAATTTAGTATTAAATCTTTTCTGCGGTTGGGTGCTCTTTTTGCGGTAGTGACCATACTTGCCGATGTGGAATCGGCTTGAACCGGTCAGAAAGAGGAAAGGCTCGGTCTCGCGGGACTCGCGCTTGGTCGGTTTTTATTAATGTTGTATTGGTGTAGTTGTCGGAACTGTTAAACATGGTTTGCTAGGTGATGCTCAGGTCAGAGAACTATTATTGAATGTTTCTATCAGGAATTTCATTGAAGTGAGTTGTACCAAAGGCTCACACCGTCTCATTACATATCTATACTAATATTATAGAGGAAAGATTTGATTTATTGTTTGTTACGATTTAACTCTAAAACTACTTGACCGAGTTTAAAAATTCTTTCACCATTAGAAAGCCACGTCCTTACTGAGTAACATAGGCTATATTTTATCCCCGTACTCCCACGGAAACGGGAACTACGCGGGTGAAACCGCGTGGCGTCCGTTAGTAAAATATAAATACAAAAGGTGAAATGTAGGTGTAATGATATCGCAAACCAAGATCACCTAGGCATATTTTTTTTAATATTCAATGGGCCTTCTCTTGACTTCAATCTTGTCCTGAAGACAGAGATGAGATCGACGATGGATCAAACTAACCCAAAAGAAGCCTATCAACTCGTGACTTTAATATATTTTTTATACTTCTATACGAGACCTGTGTGGCAGTCGCGGAAACTGACCTGAAGGATTAAACTCAAGATATTCAGGTCCAATGTGAAATCCGTGCTGCTTTATCAAAATCAAAATCAAAGCATTTATTTCAAGTAGGCCAGTTACAGGCACTTTTGAATTGTCGAAACAAATATGAAAATTAAATATAGCTACAGTCCCAGTCACAACAAGTTTACGGGTTTGAAACGTGGATGGTCACAAAGGACATCTCACGCCAAATCCAAGTTTTCGTCAACCGCTGTCATCGTCGCATTTTCGGAATTTACTGGCCCGAGACCATCTCCAACGTAGAGCTGTTAGAGGAATGTTACGAGAGCCCGATCGACCGCCAAGGAGATGGATTGACCACACGCTCCGAAGGAACCCCGACTACGTACCCAAACAAGCTTTGGACTGGAATCCCAAAGGAAAAAGAAAGCGTGGCCATCCCCGTCAAATCTGGCGTCGCACCGTGTTGGCAGAAGCGGCGAGTATCGGAATGACGTGGAGCGAGGTGAAGCGTGAAGCACAAGACCGATCGCAATGGAGGACATCTGTCGACGCCCTCTGCCCCATCTAGGGGACATTGGACACTATGCCAAGTAAGTCTTACTATTCATAGGCGTTTTACAAATGAACATACAAACATGAATCGCTAACCTCGCAGCCTCACCAAAAAGCTTTTGTGATTTTTAACGTCAAGATAGGTTTTTAATTAACCAGCGAACTTCAGTGGGGGGTCAGTTTCAGCTGCTCCAGCTGACTTGGCACTCCATCTATGTGGACTTAGCCGAAATGTTTGCCTACAAACTTCTGTGTTTATACACCGCCAAATTAGGCAGCCATCTTTAATTGTGGATAAGGGAGAGGTTTTTGGAAGTAAGTTGTTTTAATTACGAGGATTTTTTAGTGTTATGTGGATTTTCAATGTTTTGGTAAGTTATCTATTTTGATTAAGGAATGGTGAAATTGTTTTTTTAATCGGAAATTTTCGTTTTCCTGCTAGGTACTTTTTAGTGGGTTGTATTATAATTTTACAGACTAAGTTATATTAATGATGTTTTCCAGTTGACGAGTGAACTATGTTTTATAGGAGCATAATTATGTTGAAGCTATAAAACGTAAAATTTTAGTGAGTTGTAAAGTCCGTGGCTGACTAACCTTTAAACGAGCAATTCTTGTAGATATAATCTGAATCTCAGAAACGGCTCAAACAATTTTAATGAAATTTAGTATGCAGGGTGTTTCGGGGGCAATAAATCGATCTAGCTAGGTTTCATTTTTAGAAAACGACGTTTACCGAAAAACATACCGAGGAAGGTTCGGTCATCCAGATATTATAAATTAATAAGACAAGTCACAATAAAATTGTTGTCCTTTACTTTATTTGAAGTATTTTGTTGAAGTTGTAAAAAGGACTAATTAGTTGATTAGAAGCTTTCTTATTTTCCCGTTGGTTAAACATAATAATAATATCAGAGGAAGTATGCCGTGCTCTAAAAAAAAACTGTAATAAAGGAAGGAAAAGGAATAAAGGAAATATTTATTCAAAAATAGAATTAGCACAAAAAATACAATTTAAATCTTAGAAATAATGTTGGTGCAACAAACAACGATGCCTGTACTAGGTTAAACCTGTATCACAGGCGGCATTTTTCTAATAAATACTGTTTGGACAATAGATTTCTTAACAATATTTAACATAAAATTACGAGTTAGTAAGTATGAGTTAATATATTATGGTATACAAAAAAATATAATTCAAACAAAAATATAAAATTAATTAAGGTCACACATGTAGATAAAATGTAAAAAAAAAACAATTTTAGTACTTAATTATTTGCTAATGCTTAACTGTCACTGCTTGACTGTCAGCATTAAACAAGGTAAACATTGCAAAATAAAAAACATCGTCAAGGCATTTTTGTTGCGGGCGACAATTTGCTTAGACAGCGAAAAATAAACGCCGACGTGTATACGAATAAACGAAAAAACCGGCCAAGTGCGAGTCGGACTCGCGCACGGGTTCCGTACCATTATCTATACATTAGACAAAACGCCCCCCTTAAATATTAATTTTATTCTGTTTTTAGTATTTGGTTTTATAGCGGCAACAGAAATACATCATCTGTGAAAATTTCAACTGTCTAGCTGTCACGGTTCATGAGATACAGCCTGGTGACAGACAGACGGACAGACGGACAGACGGACAGACGGACAGACAGCCAAGTCTTAGTAATAGGGTTCCGTTTTACCCTTTGGGTACGGAACCCTAATAAACGAATGACGCACTAGGTGCCCTCATAATCGACGGAGTTAATATATCTATGTTCCGCTATTTTTCTAGCTGGGGTGCGTCTCCCGTTTTGTGGTCACAAGGCTTTTTAAAGCGGGAGCAAGTTGCGCATCTCGGAGTGTCAGTTTTCTTCGTACATTCGGACATCGTATGACCTACGCCACCGCAGTGACCACCTACAGAAAATAGTTCTCTGCAAGATTTGGCTGCATGACCATACTGCTGGCATTTGTAACACCTCGTAACCAACGTGAAGTCCCTGACAGGACATGATGACCAATTTATAAAAATCCTTGATTGAGGAATAACAATTTTTCGTATATTGGCCGCAACTTCAATAAAGTAGTTACAGGTCGCAGCCTCTCTCTTGCCAGATTTGTGGCTTAATTTCACCAAGGTCAAGAAGGACTGTGGAATGACTTAATACCCCTTTAAATAATGGTGAACACACTTTTAAGAAGAACGCTGTGTAAGTAACGTATATGTACAACCAACGTTTCCGTACCACTAAAATGGAATTCTCATTTTCATTCCATGCTCAATATTCCTTTCACCCTTTCACACACAAATCTCGACTTACCCCCACACCTACACACATGATAATCAATGCAGACCGTACAAGTATCAAATCCTAAGGACCTCAAAATACGCGAAAGGCTTATCAACCGAAAGACGGTAGATTAAATACAGGCCCGGACTCGAGCTCAAGTTCAACTTAAGAACAGTGTACACTGGTACAATGTACGCGTCAGCCAAGTTTGAAGTTAGATTTGTTAGCACTGTCAAAAGTTTCCTTGCAAGTGGTGTTGTATTTACGTTTTCAAAGGATCGGAAGGAAAATCCTTTTCAAGGATCGCTGTGTAACAAGTTGCCTTGCGGGAAACTCTAATCCAATTTTAACTTGCATATTGGATTCGTTGTTGGCGTGTTATTTTTGAGTCTTTTGGAGTTTTAATGGAGTGATACTAACTGGAAGATGGTTGGGTTGACTGGTGTTGAATGTTTTGTGTGGTTTGTTTTTGGACAGCAGTATATTTAAATAGATATTTTTAAAAAAATGTTATGGTTGTAGCGCTGCCAATCATAAAAACCCTGGCTCACTCAATAAATAATAAGGAATGATAGTTTAAATACGTTTCTTGCATGCATTTAATTACTTGTGGAGCGAGTGGGCTTTAGAATTCGTCTTATCAATAGGCATGACGACAGTATCAAAAAAATGCAGATCTATTTAGTACGTCAGTTATAGTATTGGAAAATAATAGACACATATTTTTTGTTTTTGTAAATCAATGAATATTGACAAAGATAAAACGCATCAAAACTCGGGAGTGAGGGCTCGTGACGTCAAAACTAGCTAAAAATTATACCACGGCGTCACGTATTGAAAATTTTAAAAGCGTCATATCTTCGTCAATTTTGGTTTACATAACAAAAGAAAAAACACGGGTCAAATATTTTTTGATAATGTAACTGAAGGAGTAATTAATGTTATTTGATGATTTCCCATCCGAAAAAAAAGGACTAATTAAATAAAATACTTTTTTTTTTAGTCGTCTACCCTATTCACATGAGTTTTTAAAACTGTATTTTATACTGTCTCGATTGGTTTGCCCTAAAAATTAATTTTCCGCAAACTCTTGACTGCCCTTAACCCGTCCCTGCACATAGTACTACCGTATTGTCTCCGTCAACGTCAACATTTGCAGGGTTAAGTGCACTTGATGTAACATGTTGCTGTGCCCGTATATACTGGTACAAGGTTGCAGTCTTATGAACTAATAATATATTGTTTATACTACACCTGCTTGGAAAGTACCTTGATACTTTATCAAATTTACGGTAGAAAGTACGTCATTGCATATCGAACAAATATTCGGGGAAAAAACGCATCTGAGCGGGAGAAAAAGTGTATGAAAATCCATTTCTTACGTGGTTTTTCTTTTTTAATTTTGGGTAAGACTATGCGGCGGTAACCTAAATATCAAAAGCCAAAAAGTTTTTACAGTGAGTTTTTATCTCCAAGTTCGCAAAATGACACTGGCCACTAGCTGTGTATTGGATGGTGTCGGGCTGGCAGTGCGACCCTGCGGCGGCAGGATAAACAATTTGAAAAAAGAACATGTGAAAATTGCAGACGCCATTGGCGCCATTTCTAATTTGTGTGTTGTTTGAGGATTCAGTTTTCGTAGAATTTATTTTCCTCGTAGGTGTAGTATAAAGCACTATGTATCACTCGAAAGAAAGTGCGATTCCCGATCTCGGGTGTTTTAAAGCCCTCGCCTACGGCTCGGGCTTCAAACGACACCCTCGACGGTAATTGGTCACTTTCTCCTCTCGGTGAACAATGTACTAATGTGTTACAGTCAAAACTGATAATCGGTCAAAACTACTTTTGACTGCTGTCAGTCAAAATCTTTATGAAGTTAAAACGCGTTTTCTGCATTAAAAATATGTTGTTTTAGAACGCCTAAGTTGTAATTACCTAGTCCTAGAATTACATGATGTTTTTCAAAGGGTCACAAAAAAACCTACCCTAGTAAGTTTCTAAGTAAATGTTAGTTATTGTTAAAATCACCGGTCAAAAGTAGTTTTGACTAGTTTTCACCGGTTAAAAGTAGTTATGACTAGTTTTCACTGTGCGACTTTTAAATTTTCAAATTCAAATTCAAATATTTTTATTTGTAGAACATAGGTAAACAAAAGTACAGATGTCAATGTTAATAAAATGTGCGCTATGTCTTGCCGTCAACGGCGTACAAATATTCTAATTAAGTGTAAGAGGCCATGAGAACCATAGTGGCCTAACTCATTTTTTTACAATATTGAGTTAATGATTTTTTCCAGTTCAAATTGATCATTTTGATAGAACCAGAGTGGCCTAAAAATGATATAACGAATTTTCACTAGATGGCAGCATAATCATTGTTATGGTTTTTAGTCTGTGATCTAAATTTGAGGTGCCATACTAGCCTAAGTAAGATAGGCCACTATGGTTTAAGCAGTCTTTAACTTCACTGGCATGATGACATTAGTTAGGCTACTTTTTGACAGTCTGTGGATGACAAACGTCATTATTTTCGCGCTCATACGTGCTGGCTTTATCGTTCAGTAAATTATTTTTAATTGTTAATAAGTATCTTTTTATGCACCAATTACTGATTCCTGTAAAAAATGTGATAATTTTAAAATAAAAATAGAAGCTGAAGAATCATCTGTCAAAAAGGATGAACTTGATTCTCAAAGGAAACTACATCTCTTTAAGGCTGAATCTGCAAGAAATAATTTTAAGATAGATAAGAATAGAGCTGCAGATGATTCTGATTTAACAGTTATAGTATTTGATCTCATGAAAACTTTACCTACTCCTGTTATTTCTACAGGAATTTGCTATTATAAAAGACAGCTTTGGACTTACTGCCTGGGAATTCATAATGCTAATAATGATGAAGTAACCATGTATGTGTGGGATGAAACCATAGCTTCCAGGGGTCCTCAGGAGATTGGTTCCTGCTTATTGCGTTTTATCAAAGAGAAAGTCAAGACTAAAAAGTTAATTATGTACTCAGACCAGTGCGGTGGTCAAAACAGAAATGGCTACTCTTTGCCAGTATATTGTTGCCCATCCAGATTACACAGTAGATAACATAGACCATAAGTTCTATATCAGTGGGCACTCATACTTAGCATGTGACCAAGATTTTGGATTAGTGGAGAAAAAGAAAAAGTTTTTCAAAAACATTTACTTACCGGATGACTGGACTACTGTTATTAAGGCAGCTAGGGACAGGAACCCATTTGATGTCATAAAAATGACAAAAGATGACTTTATTTCAACAAAAAAGCTGGAGAGTAACATTACCAACAGGAAGATAACTGCTGAAAAATCAAAGGTACAGTGGCTCAGCATGCAGTGGCTCTTGTTTAATAAAATGCATCCATTTAAATTATTTTTTAAATATTCTAATAATGAAGATGTTTTATTTGGAAATGTAGATTTAAAGAAAAGGGGCTCTACAGATTTGACTGGTATTAAGCTGGATCCTTTATAACCTGATGGAAAACCCATAAGTTGTGAGAAAAAAAAGGACTTATTAGAACTTTTGCCTTTTATACCTCCAGTGCATCACAGCTTTTATACCAGCATCAAAGATAATGTGTAGGTAAGAAATGTCATAGATGTTGAGAATGACATTGATAGTGACTAAGAATACCTTTATTGTTATTGCTGTTGCTTTTTTATTAAGTGTTTTTTAATAAACAATTGGCCTAACAACCATTTTTTTTCTAACCTTTTGCCAAAAACCTACTGCCAAAGTGGCCTATCTGTGTATAAAATGTAGAAAAATATCAAAAAAGCTATTTTCTCACTATTAAAATCATAAAATTGGAACATTAATAGGTCAAATAAAACATAAAAGTAATAAAAAGTATGTATTCTTAAGAGTGCTAGTTCATTAAAAAAATACTGTTTCTATTTTCTATGGTACTCAAAAAGCTTGTCCATTGAATTAGGCCACTATGGTTCTCATGGCCTCTAATTTCTTATTGTTATTTGGTAAATAAATAACAAAAAAACAGTAAAAATAATAAAACAGTAAAAATTATTAATTAAATTAAATTATAGGTAGCAATCCAAAAAAATAAAATAAAGATTTTCAATTAATTAATTAAAACAATACATTTGACCAGATCACAGAACATTAAAATTAAATAAATGAATAAAAACAATTAAGTTAATAACACATAAAATAGAAACAAATAAAATGTCATTAAATTACAATTTGTCTTCTAGGTACTCATTGACTGTGTAGTAAGCTTTTTCGCCTAGTAAATCAAGAAGAGCCTTTTTGAAATGGTGTATGCTATCAAGATCTTTTATACAAATGGGTAACTTATTATATAACTTAGGTGCCATTCCTAAAAAGCTTTTTGAGTAGAGCGCAGTCTTGTGTAGAATAGCACATATTTCTCTATTGCGACGTTTCGATTAGAGATTGCAAATATTCGATAATTTTGATTTTCGAATATTCGAATATTTTTTGAGTGCTATTCGAATATTCGAATATTTTCAAAAAATAAAAAGGCACTTAAAATATCAGCTTTTATTGCTGTCGGACAAGGCTGCTCAACCCCAGGTCCGTGGGCCACAATATGGCCCGCCAACGCATTTCAATTGGCCCGCTAACAGTGGTCAACTGTGTGTTTTGAAAACAGATTTCAGCCAGATCGAAAAAAAAATTGGTTCTTCATAAGAACCCACTCAGTAAGCCAACATCTATCTAGAAATTACAAAAATTACATTTTTTTTTTCTGAAAGTTTATTTATAGCCACAGTTATCAGAAATTAGTTCAAAAAAGGTTATAAAAGCAAGTTTTATTAACTAGATGGCCCGCCAATAGACACGTAAACGAAATGTTGGTCCACCTTCAAAATAAGTTGAGCAGCCTTGCGTTTAGGAACTATATATATATAACAATTTTATTGCGGCGCCGGAAGCCACGGTTACTAGCGGTGCCTCGCGCACGAACCAACTTGCTCAGCAAAGCGCCACTGACGCGCGCCTTGCACGCACTCAATGACACTGCTGAAAGGATCGATCTATTCACCTGCTCTCTGAATGAATTCACAAAAACAATGTTGTATGTGTTATGTTATTTAAAATAGTTATTATATAAGATAGTTTAAGTAAGGACCACGCTAACGTATTAGGATTTCCCTGTAATGTTAGTAGTGTTTGTGATAAATAAATAATTTTAAGTAAACCTAGCACTAGCTACATATTAATCAAAATTTAAAACAATTATAAAATTCTTATACAAATTTAGACGTCTTAATTGCCTCGATTAAAAAACAAATTACTGATATCTACACTAATAGTATAAAGAGGAAAGATTTGTATTTTTGTTTGTGTGTATGTTTGTAATGAATAAACTCAAAAACTACTGCACCGATTTCAAAAGTTCTTTCACCATTAGAAAGCTACATTCACCTTGAGTAACATAAGCTATATTTTATACCACGCCTCCCACGGAAACGGGAACTACGCGGGAAAAACCGCGTGACGTCTGCTAGTTAAAAATAAACAAAAAATTGTCAATGAAAACTCTTTTTTTTTATGCATTGGATTGATGCATTCTTATTATACATTGCAAATAATGTAACATAACAACACGAATAGAATCATCATTTATTTTTACACAATATAAACTCAGTGTTTACTAAAATAAAAAATATTATCAAATACTTAAACATTGTAGGAAACTTATGTTCTTATTATCTCACGATTATACATGAACATATTAATCAAAACAATTATAAAATTCTCAAACAATTTAAACAGTCTGAAACACGTTAATAATAAAAACAAAAAGCATCACAAATTTAAAGGTTTCGTAATGGCATTGCAGTATCATTGACACATGCAATATTACACTAGTAAATCAGGTTCATCAATAATATTTCAGAATTAGATCAGATTTACCTATTAATAAGTATCGAAAATCACCACAGCGCATAATAATTACTATTATTTACGTATTCTATGATAGTGAGACCTGAGGAAACTTAAGGCGTCTATTGAAAGGGCACGCCACGATAGTGGCGATAAGTCCCCTCTTTGAGGAGTGGCTTGAGCGACGCCACGGCGTCCTCACCTTCCGCCTGACGCAGGTCCTCACCGGACACGGGGTGTTCGGGAGGTTCCTGCACCGAATCGGGCGGGAGGAAACGTCCGGGTGCTTCCACTGTGAGGATCGACCGGAGGACACGGTGCAGCACACGGTGGAGGTGTGCCCCGCGTGGGCGGAGCACCGCCGTGTCCTCGAAGCGGCGATCGGCGGCGGCGACCTCTCGCGTCCGGCCCTGGTGCAAGCCATGGTCCGGAGCGAGACGGAATGGGACGCCGTCACCTCCTTCTGCGAAGCAGTAATGCTAGAGAAGGAGGTGGCGGAACGTGAGAGGGAGAGAACCTCTCAACGTCCCGGCCGCCGCGGGAGACGCCCCGGGCGTCGGGGGCCACCACCACGTGGCCCCCGGCCACCGTAGGCGCGTGCCTGTGGACGGTGAGCTATGGGCTAGCTCGCCGTCCGTCCGTCTCATGACGTCAGGCCGTGTCGACGGCGCGTTCGTGTTCCACGCGCGCCTCAAAGAGAGTCAGCAAAAAGGAAGGGGTCCGTAAGGACCGATGCCTGCCGGGGTTGCGGGACTATTCGAAAGAGATACCGTGGCCCCGGAACACAAAGGGCGATGAAGGAACATGGATGGGTTTTAGTCAGTAAAAGTCTGACACTCCCTCCTGCTCCGCCCAGAGCGGGAGGGGTTATTTGATGATTTCCCATCCGAAAAAAAAAAAAAAAAAAAAAGGCGTCTATTGAATCATTCATTTTTGGTAGTATTCGAATATTCGAATACATAATATTTACTATTCGAATATAAATTTGGAATGAATATTCGAATAATTCGAATATTCGATTGCAATCCCTAGTTTCGATCTAAATGTTTGAAATAAATGCAAGTTTGATTTTGGGAATACTACTGTCTCGTAGATGTACATACAGGGCAAAGTGAGGAGTTTGTATTGTTTAAATAATGGCCTACAACTATCAGTACTTTTCAGCTTAAAAACAGCACGCACACACTTCTTTTGAGCTTTGAACGCAATGTTTTGTTCAGTGGAATTTCCCCAATACATTATTCCAAAACGTAGCGTTGATGAGACGTACGCTTTGTATGCTATCAAAACTACAGACTCATTTGAAATTTTCGCAAGATTGTAGAGCGCATACGAATACTGGTTTAGTTTTTTACATACAGTTTCTACATGACATTTCCAATTAAGATGATTATCCAAGTAAAGTCCTAGGAATCTGGCACTAGTGGTTTCCGGTATCTTTTGGTCTGCGTATTTCATATTTAAATTTTGTTTTTTTTTTCCTTTGTTCGAACGTCATAACCTGTGTTTTTTCTAAATTTATTTTGAGTTTATTCTTGTGTAACCAGTTTATAATGCAATGGATGGCATTATTTATATCATTTTCAAAGGATTCTAACATTTTGCATGGTATAATGATTGTACTATCATCAGCAAACAGGACGGTCTGATAGTCGGTACACTTCGGCAAATCATTTATAAAAATGAGAAACAGCAAGGGCCCAAGGACACTCCCTTGGGGTACACCGCAAGTTGTATACCTAATGGATGACTTGTGAGCAACTTCTGTCTTAGAGTTGGGACAAATTCTAGATAAAACTGTGATTTGTTTTCTTCCACTTAAATACGTTTTGATTAGGCTCAATATATTTCCTCGGACACCATAACGTTCTAATTTACCCAGTAATATTGTATGATCCACGTGATCAAATGCCTTAGACATGTCCATGAGTACTGCGGCAATAGGATTTTTTTTGTCAACGTTATCAATAATCTTAGCAACTAACTGATAGACTGTGTTGTTAATATTTCTATTTTTACGAAAACCATATTGTTCTTTAGCGAGTATTTCATTTGTTTCAAAGAACGAGTTAAGGGATTTATAAATCACTTTCTCAAAGACCTTTGATAATACCGGTATTAAGGCTATTGGACGGTAATTTGAAATGGTTGTTTTTTCACCTTTTTTAAGAAGTGGCTTAATTAAAGTCGTTTTTAATAAGTTTGGAAAGTGACCATGTTCTATGCATAAGTTAATTTTTAATTAATTGTTCTTCTCCTATTTTAAAATTGGTTGTAATTTTAGTGAAACGCGTGATGAAACCCATTCGACTAAAAGTGTGATAATATATCACATCGTGTTCATGGGTGGAGAGGGAGAGGGAGACCAAAAAAAATGGATTGTGTGAGGAATGAATGGGTTACGATGGAACAAAGACAGAGAGATGATGATTGGTTATTTTTTTGTTTTTACGAATTAAGTATTTTGGTGGTCATGCTATTTTGAAATTGGATTTATTTGAAAGTGGAAGTCCAGTTTTGCGCGAAAATTGGTAGTTTGGCATTACTATAGTATCTACCAGGTACAGGAAAACTTTATTAGGTCCAGTGATATCTCTAAAAGTAACTTTGTAATACATAGTTTGAATGCCTTTTTGAGGTGTTACGGAGAACATTGGTTTAATTTAATGTTTTTGCTTTTTATTATGTACGCTCATTCTGACTTCCTTTTATTATTTTCAAATATGTGTGCATTTATTTCAGTTTTACACATCTAATGTTATTTTCCTTTCAATAACTAAATAAATGTAATGGAACCTTTAAATCTCGTTGTTTGACGTAAAAATCATTATTTAAAGTTATTTGCATCGCTACAACTAATAAACTACTGGAATTCAGCTGCATCCGGTTAGACTGGAAGCCGACACCAACATAGTTGGGAAAAGGCATGCAGATCATAATTTGCATTGATTGCTAAAAAAGACATTTTAAAATAAAAAATGGGAAACTTCATTAACGTCAGCATCCAGGAACGTTGAAATTAATATTTCAATTTCGTTAATTAAGGGGCCGTCTCCACGAGGAATCGCGGCGATTCAACGTATTTCTATACGAAAATAAAATATAATTATGTAATATACATAAATAGAATATTGCCGCAATTCTCTCGGTCATGGAGACAGCCCAAAAGAGAGTGTATAGAAAAACGTGGCAAGGACGAATATCGCTGCGATTCTCTCGCTCGTGGAGGCGGCCCCTAAGTAAGAGCCGATCAAAGGACAATACGTCACAGCCTAGCACACTAGTCTTTACGTATTGAATGCGGGTGTCTGTCTGTTTGACATAGTTCAGCAGTTCTACTGTTGGTACACTGTGGTATTGTGTGGTAAATACCTCTTTGATCAAGTACGAGCATACGAGCACCAATATGTATTCACTTGGCAAAATTCAAAACCGTTTTACTCGTGGAGTATCGGTTACAATTTTGAGATAAGACGATGGGTTTCAAAATACTATGCGTGTAATAACCAGTGATAGGAATAGATAGTGCTTATTAGCCTAAACTTTGAAGAAGAACAGAGAAAAGAATCGGAGACTTCCTTAGACTATATTTTATTATGCGACCACGGCGAGTTTTTTTTTGTAAATTCTAAGAGTGGATAACTAAATGCGCAGCCATAAAAGTCCGCCCATTTTACTTTCGGTGCAATAAAGATTAAATGATGTTTTTAAAGTTTAAGCACTAAGTGTGTTACTAAACAATGTGACCCGGCTATTATTTTAGAATTTTGCAAATTTTGAAATGTACTTTAGAAATATATTTTAGTAAGATAAAATCCAAATACCTTTTGTTTTTGAAATGATAAATCACTTGAACTTTAAAAATTTCAATAAACGTGGCCGAGAGCGAGCTAGAAAGTAGATATTTACTTCAAAACGTGTACGGCTCCTTGACAAAGATAGCGTATCATAGTTTTATGATGAAGAAGTCGTTTCCAAAATGTTGAAGAAAACTTTCAGAAATTTTGATGGTTGTAACGACTGTGTTATGTTATGTCTAGTCGCAAACTTTAGGTAAACATAGACCAATTACTTATTCCAAATAACATTAATTTTTGACGTACTTACGTGATGTCCCGGAAAAAAATATAGTCTAAGGAAGTCTCCGATTCTTGTCTCTGTTCTTCGAAGTTTAGGCTAATAAGCACTACCTATTCCTATCACTGGCAATAACATAAAAATGGAACCAGTAGGAGAAACATAACATCACACCTGTGACCCCCAAAGGTTTAGGCAGAGGTGTACCTAATAGTAAACCCACAGTCCCACATATTGCCAGTATTATAGTAAAGAAGGCGAGTTTTTTTGCTATCAACCTTTCAAAAAACCAGGCTCCTTGGGTGCTAGGATTTTCCTGATGGAACAACCCAATAACACTTTACCCGACCCGGACAAGACCAGAACCTCATACTCACCCGGACAGGACCAGGACTTCATGCTCAGCAAGGCGCTTGCGACCACCAGACCAACAACGTAGTAGAAAAAACAGTTTTAAATGTTGCTGAGCATAGCGTGGGCCGTGTGGTATCCGGCAGAGTAGAAAAGAACCAACCCATTACACTCATGGGTGTCGTATAAGGCGACTAATGTCTGAGGCAGTACACCTAGCGCCTCCGTAGACCAGAGAATGGGCAGCAGCGTTTTCTGTTAGTCTTTCATCACTGCGATCTCCAATCCGCCTGCCAAGCGTGGAGATTACGGCAAATTCCTCTCATCATGGGAGAGGCTTATGTTCAGTAGTGGACGTTATGGGCTGTTGTAGTAGTAGTAGTATAGCGTGGGCCAGACGACAATGCGTCAGTTACAACAGTGCGTGCTGTGGTAAACCGCTGGTGGAGACCGATGTGGAGGTGTGTGGAGGGCTTACTTGCAACAGTCTGGCCCACGCTTATACATTACAGAGTGTAAACAGACTCTTCACGAAGCCGTCAACCAAGCATTCTGTACATCAAACTAAGTAACCCTACTTTTGGGGTAAAAAATGAGACTGTTCGGTAGGACTCAATGTAACGCACTTAAAACATTGAGCTGATTGACGGATTTAATAGTAGGTACGGGGGTCGTTAAAGTGTTTAAAGTAAAAATCTTGCATTAAAAAGTTGGAACATTGTCCCCCAATATCTCTGTAACTAGAAGGTACGTATGGTGTAGACTAGAACAAAAAAAGAATCGCAATCACAAGGAGAACAAGTGCCTTTCGGCTTCATTAAGAGTCTTTTTTACACCCTTAATATAAACTAGACCGTGAATGGCGCTCCGTTGATTTTTAAATAACGTGGGTCCAACCTCGCCATTCTCCTTTGACTGAGTTGTGGCCAAGGTTTGGCCAAAGAAACCAGGGCTGTCCTAAGCTCGTTGGGTTGACAATATCTTCAAAGTCGCGGAAAACACCTAGATCAGGAAAGCACGGGACCGGGAAGTATGGCGGAAGAAAGGGGAGGCCTATACCCAGCAGTCGGTGATCCCGGGCTGATATTATGATGATGGTGAAATTAAAATGAATAAATCGTTGAATTCTTGTCTTACGAATTGATAAAATCCAATGTCGTCAGACCAGTCTGAAAGCATGATGCGCACTAGCGTAGCTCTAATTTTTTTTTTTGTTAAGGTCATTTTAAAATATTTCAATGAATTTTTATGTACAGTGTCGACCAAAAGTCTAGTGGCAATCTCACAAAGCAATAGCTTGACGTTAAGTTTGACTTACGACCTTCTACTTTCAAGAAAATAGACATTGTCGTCTACAAGTAATTGTAGTTCAAAATTTCAACATGCAAACATAAGTCAAGATAGCCTAGCGGTTAGGTGCGTGCAGATCTATGAACGAATCAGTAAGCCGTGTGTTCAAATCTCACATTGTTACTTTTAGACTTTTTGTAAGTTTTTACCAGTTTTTATACTCAATTGGAAGTAATGGAACAGAAATATTATATTCTTCTATCTTGTTCGCTTTGTTCACACATTCCGTGAAGTTGAAAGGTAGATCATAGAAAAATAAGTAAGGAGTTTAGATTTATGTGAGGTAGACATGAGATTTATGAATATTTAACTTGACCGGAATGAATGTTTTCGTTTGGTTGAAGTTGTTGGTTAGTGACGTGTGGTTTAATAGATAGCGGTATTGTTGTTGCAAAATGCAGGCAAATATTAATATTGATTGAGGCGAGGGCGACTATTTATCGCGCTGCTTATGTGGTCTTAATAGAACAAAAATATCTGAAGAAACCGGACTTTGTGAGTACTTTATTTATGAATAATTGTAACTTAAACTTTTATTAGAAATTAAAATCTAATATTATTGTTAATTTATTTAGTGAAAGGACTGATTAATTGTTTTTTATTGTAACTTAAACTTTTATTAGAAATTCAAACCTAATGTTATTGTTAATTTCTTTGGTGACCTAAGGATTAATTAATTGTTTTTTTAAATCCATCATGAGGCCTAAAAGATAAATAATTAGTGTTTATTTATAAATGCAGAGTGAATGATCACTTTAGTATTTTGTTCTACAGGTGCCTAACAATACTTTTTTTTGTTCTAGAGGAATATTGTAAGTCGTTGGATAAAAAAGTATGAGGAAGAAGGGAGCCTTGCTAGTGGACAGCGAAGTGGAAGGCCGTCGCTTGTTAGCGAAGCGCAGCAACGCCATAATAATATGGTAGGCCAGTATGAAACAAATGGTTTCACGCCTACGAGACACTTTGCGGAATTACTTGAATTGTTAACAACACATTGCATGGCGGTGTGGGAAAATTTAAGAGGAAGGAACCGGAATAAAATATATCAAAATATTGTGGGGTCCAGGCACAAACGTCTACTTGACTGCATCGAAAATAATGGGAGTTATACAAAATTTCAATCCTAGTGTTTTAATTTGAATAACACGTGTAACAAAATATTATTTAGTTGATAATGTTGAGTTGTTTACTTATCCGTAGTAATGATCTTAAATTGAGGTTTAGTTTCAATCTTCTTTTCTTCAAGAAAATGAACACTTAAACTATAACCTCAATGCGAGTTACATTTATTGTGACGTCACATAAAAAAATATGTTCATAAAGTCTAAATCATACTTATATTAGTTTTCAATAAACTCTGCTAAATACCGATACCTATTAATAAATGGGTATCAACAATTTTATTTATGAGATTAGAACATCCTTTCCTTGTTATGTTATTGTGAAGAGTAAGTGGGTATACAATAAAAAATCGAACGATTATAAGAGAACTTCTTATAACCAGGTAGGAATGTGACGTTAAAATTCTCATTAAAGTTTTTTTTTATAATTTTATAAATAAATAAAACGAATAAACATTTTTGTTATCATTTAACACGACTTTTTTGTTTGCACCTTCCAACACCGAAAAGATAATAAACAATCACTTAAATGGTTAAATAATAAAACGATGGGTTTTTAATTAATATTTAACTTCTTAAAAAAAAAAAAAACAAAACACCTAACAAATTTTTGCATAAAAATACAAATATAAATATGGTTACAAAGAAACAAAAGACCCACACATTGGTAACGGGATTCGAACTCGGACCTCGTTAATCGTGAAGCCACTGCTTTACCTAAACAGTTATCAACACTTATTAATTATGTGTGAATTTTAGCTATTCTATGGTAAGAACAGGTCGCCACACAAATAAGAGTGTTTGCTGCGTATATAACCAAAAGAGATGGAAATATATTTTTTTGTTATGTGGAGTGCGACGTGACGACCTGCGACAGTGGACGAATTCTGGTGTGCGTATTGAGACCACTTACACATACAGACGCACGGTCGCTCGACCGTGCGTTCACAGCAATACAATCCTTAGCGTGCCTCTGCACTTATCAACGCTTACTGTACCTAGAAGAATGAATTTCAATTTTAATTGTGGTAATGATTTTCTATTTAAAATTAATTGTTATTGAACATTGTGGTTATTTTTTATTTTTTACCCGATTTTATGTATTAAAATATGATTTTAATTTTTGAAATTTGATTAAGTTTTTGGTGACATTTTTGAATATTTTCATGGTTTTTACTTTTTTTTATGTACAAATTGTTTATAATTGTGATTTTTATTCATTTAATTTGGTTTAGTAATGGTATATTTTTCTATTTATTATTAGTTGAGTTGTGTTTTTTTTTCCTGTTTATTTAACTAATTTAAATCTATTCATGAAACGCATTCAGACACAATTGTTATTGTTATTGAAAAAATAAAATAATTTTGTCTTCGTTAAAAAAAAACCTGAATGGTGTAGGTGGTTGTTTAGGAATGGAGAAGAGGCATATCCTGAAAAGGAGCTCCATACTGGCTTTATACATACATAAACTCAAGCTTTTTTCCTATGAGGGTAGGCAGAAACCACACGACGTCACCAGCTACGATTCTTACATACTCCTTTTGCCTCGTCCACGTTCATCTGATCATACACGCACACCTGTTGCGAGTATACTACGCATCTGACCTTCATGAAGACTCCCAAAAATGAGACAAAACACTGGCTTTATGTATTAACTATATAGCAGACGTCACGTGCTTTCACCCACGTAGTTCCCGTTCCCGTGAGAGTACGGGGATAAAATAATTATAGCCTTTGTTACTCGCAGATAATGTATTTGTCCATTGCTGAAAGAATTTTTAAAATCTGTCGAGAAGTTTTAGAGTTAAATCGTAACAAATACTAAATAAACAAAAAAACTAATCATCTTTCCTCTTTATAATATTAGTATAAAGGGTGTAAAACACCTCTTAACGAAGCCGAAACGCACTTGTTCTCCTCGTCATTGCGATCATTTTTTTGTTCTACACCATACTTGGGAACCTTCTATTTACGGAGATATTGGGGGTCAAAGTTCCAACTTTTTGATAAGTATTTTTTTTAATACAAGTTTTTAATGTAAGATTTTTACTTTAAACACCTCCACGACCCCCGTACTATTCAATCCATCCATCAGCACAATATTTTAAGTGCGTTACATTGAGTTCTACAACAAAACAAGATTTTTCACCCCAAAAAATGTCATTTCCTAGCAATAATTTTTGCGTAAAGTTACTTAGTTTGATGTACAGAATGCTTGGTTGACGGCTTCGTGATGAGGTCTTTTACACCCTGTAGATAAATCTGTATTAAAAAAATAATATTTTAATTATTATCGCAATTTACTAACTAAACAATAAACAAAACCGTTGCCCCAATACTGAATCCCACTCAAACATCACCATCCCCAAACTGACGTGCGACATGATCTTCAAACTGAACTCAATTTGTGTGCGCACCGTGTAACATGGCCGACTGTCAGGAGCGGCTGCCAGCTGCCGCTGCCCAAACAAAAACATACCGCTGCCATTTAGAATGCAAATGGGGAAGCGGTGTGACATTCGACCTAGTTTTTTGCCTGGCTAGGTATGAAGTTTATGTCGTGTGGATCAATGTGGTTTTTGGATAAAAACTTCCGATCGTAGATAAAGGTATTGTTACTCTGTTTTGGGTGTTTTTACAAACTTATATCAATTGGGGCGAGCCCTCTTTTACATGACACTGAAACATATCTAACTGGCGGACTGTGACTTTAAGATACACCTCTGCCTCAGCCTTGGACGATTATAGGCATGATGTTATGTTAAGCATAAAAATATTCTTATATCACCTCTGTTTATAATCTCACAAACATGGCTGTTGGCTTAATGGAAGGTCAATAATTAAGCCAACAGCTATTTTTGTGTGATTATAAATTTTACATGGAAACCACGGCTACTATTATATTAATACACAAAGAGATCAATTCTAAACTGAGGGATTGGATACGAGCGCGACCTTGTGTCTCGGCGTGAGTGTGGTGAGATTGTTCTTGTTTAGTGCACGATAGATGGATTTAGGTTTGACCGATATAAAAAAATATACAGCAGAATTGTCTTCTCCTTTTTAGAAGTCGATTAAAACAGTGGTCGATCAAACCACCCAATGGCTGCATCTTAAAGTACAGTTACTCGTTACGAGCTATGCATAAAAATATAACCAATATTTATAGTTTGTTAGGCGGCAGTACTAAAATATAACGTCTATTCATAACTGAGTTTGATGACCGAACGTTGATGCGGTACTGTATATGGTAAACATTCTCTATTCGCCTATAACTGTCTCCGTTAAAGCAAGGCTTTATTCATTCTGATACAAAGTTACATTTTGAACGAAGCGAACTCGACACTCTTTGTCAAATATGTATTTTTCCTCCAAATGGTTGTGGAGGTATTTAAAGAAAAGTTGCAACACTAAAAACTTGTATTAAAAAAAATACTTATGAGAAATTTGGAACTTTGACCCCCAATATCTCCGTATTTAAAAGATTCCCAGGTATGGTCTAGCTAGAACAAAAAAAATAGCCTAATGACGGGCGGATCAAGCAAGAGCCTTTTGGTTTCGTTGAGGGTATTTTTACACCCATTATTAGCCTTTTTTTCGGATGGGAAATCATCAAATGACTCCTCCTCCTCCGCTCTGGGCAGAGCAGGAGGGAGTGTCAGACTTTTACTGAAAACCCATCCATGTTCCTTCATCGCCCTTTGTGTTCCAGGGCCACGGTATCTCTTTCGAACAGTCCCGCAGCTCCGGCAGGCAATCGGCCTTTGCGAGCCCCTTCCATTCTCCCTCTCACGTTCCACCACCTCCTTCGCTAGCATGACTGCTTCGCAGAAGGAGGTGAAGGCGTCCCATTCCGTCTCGCTCCGGACCATGGATTGAACCAAGACCGGACGCAAGAGGTCACCCCCGCCGATCGCCGACCCGTTATTAGCCTTGGTTTGTACCTAACACAAATTTCAAACCCGAAATCAAAATGTCCACATTATCATCAACGACGACATTTTATTTCTCATTTACTGATAACGACTCAAATACATAACAAAAATAATTATTATCTGCCAAAATTATTACATTTACTCGTTAAACATATTATATACGGCTATATTACGCGGTTTATGTGACAGTTATGCCTCATTTGGCGCCTTTTATAGTCTGTGGTAATTAAGAAAATGGGAATTTTATATTAGATCGTAAAAGCTCATTTATAGTTAAGTTTTATTCAAAAGGAAATAGTAGTTAATGAATATGTTTAATACTTTGTACGTTATTATGTTGTAAGTAGCATAACTCATAAACTCACGACTTTTTCCCAGGGGGGTTGGCAGTAACCATAGAACGGCACCACTGCACCAGCACTGCTCCAACCCAGCATTTAACTTGCCATTCCAATTATGATATAGATAGATATAGATAGAGGTTTCGTGCAATGAACACACACTAGGTGCGATACACAGTTTTTATTCATACTATAATTTACTTGAAATTATAATTTAACACAATAACACGGGGTAAAATGAATCGGGGAACAGTTCTGGGACGTCTCAACTCCGCTACGATCAAACGCTGAATGTCCTCCTCGCTGCGAGCTCAAAACATCACGACTCTATATAATTATAATTTAACACAATAACACGGGGTAAAATGAATCGGGGAACAGTTCTGGGACGTCTCAACTCCGATACGATCAGACGCTGAATGTCCTCCTCGCTGCGAGCTCAAAACATCACGACTCTATAGAAACGCGTAGGCGTGAGTAGACTTGTAACTAGCTCGCGTGATGTTACCACCGGCGCACTTTAATTTTATGTCCATACCAATGACCGGATCAGACAAGTATATGCACTAAATCCATTTTCACTCAACTCACAAGGTTTACCGCAAGTTGGTGGCGAGTATTACAACAGTACGTACTTGTAGAAGGTATACTATATGTCGGTCACCAACCTGTTTGTCTTGACCGTATCTAACTAAACCCAATACCGCCAATTTAGAAGCACATAACTAACAAACTTGCATGTTTGACTGCTGATTGTGGTAGCCTTGGTGATATTGGCGATTGAGTTGAGAATGGGGTGTATGACACACCAATACAAAGTGTTTTTTTAAAAGATAGGTGTCTTGGAACTATTGTTTAATCACGTCGGGGTCACCAATTTGGGGGTATAAAGAACAGGGTGTAAAGCTCTTCATCCCCAATAGAAAAGGGAGGATCCTCCGACCAGACGGGTGTTATGTCTGGTGGGCTACTGCCCGACAGTTGTTGTCGGGCTTCTTCTATATAGTCTTATGTCGCAGATAACTCTGCTTGCGCGATGTAGGAATTCTGACGTGTTTCGCCGTTAGTTCATCGTTTGCGTCATAGATGGCGCTGTAGTACTTTTTGTTCTGTGTTGTTTTTGTAGTGCCGCTACAGATTTATGGTGTCATCAGCCCTATTAAGAAAATATGACAGAAAAAAAATAGGGATATATGTATCATGTTTATGTTTTAAGTTTTTTTTTTTTGTTCTTCAGTAATAATGTTTGCCTCGTTGGTCGCGAGCGCGACTGTTGAGCATGAGGTCTTGGGTTTCCAAATTACCCTAATTTTTCTTTTTTTAAGAGCGGCGGTGGCCCAGTGGTGGCAGCCCCGACTTACGAACAGTAAGTCGTGGGTTCGAACCCAGACAGGCACATTACTTTGTTTAATTTATTTCATTACCGCTGCTCTCTAAACGGTGAAGGAAAACATCGTGAGGAAACCGGCATGTCCTAGAACCAAAAAATTCGAAGACATGTGACATATACCAATCCGCACTGGGCCCGCGTGGTGGATTATAGCCCACTCCCTCTCATAGAGAGGAGGTCTGTGTCCCAGCAGTGGGAACATTAATAGGCTGATGATGATGATGAGTCGTCGCCGAGGAAGGCCTAGAAATCGCTGGAGTGACGACTTAGAGTCGTTTGTTAGAGATTGGCCTGAGAAAGCCGCACGGAGAGAGGAGTGGAAGTCTATGGGGGAGGCCTTTGCCCAGCAGTGGGACAATATAGGCCAATAAAAAAATTAAATAAAGTTAGATCGTGTAACATCAGCTGCTCGCCATTAAAAGTCTTTTCAAAATCAGTCCAAACGTTTCGGAAATTAACCGGAAAAACACACTGACAAATTGAAAAAAAATAACTTGTTTTAAGTATCGTTTATTATACTTTCATATCCATTCAGCAAAAAGCTGATGATATAACAAACATACACTTCAATTTTATTTATTTGTAGGTATAGAGTATAGATTATAATTATTAGTCAACAATAGTTTGGTACCCATAGGAATACGGCGCATCATTGTTCTTGTTTGATAACCAATTTTAGATTACGGTTTGATATTGGTGGGACAGAAATTGTTTACACACAATTGACTTCTGGTCCGTGCATATTTAACAGTCATGTAGCTATTGATTAGCGGGACTTTGTGAGCTGCACAATAACAAGCTTTTGTAAATAAACTCTAGATAAAAACCACTATGAAAATACATTTAAAAGACTGCGACGATAACATAAAAATGTTTGCATAACTCTTTTATGAAAAACTGAATCTTCCAACTGAAATAAAGTTCCCTCATTCGTACTTAGCGTAAAACGGACGGACTTAAAATGAAAATGAATTTATTTCACTCATTTCTGCTTACCACGAGCTCACTAACAAGCGACACTCGGTCAGCATAAAGAATTCCGTAGAACATACTTAAAAAAAAGAAAAATAAACCGGAACGCATACTAACATTCAAAAAATAGAATGCGGAAAGCGAGCGCGCGAAATTACACAGCTCAGGACGAGCCGCGAGCCACATCCGTTTCCGGCAGTAGGAGTAGGCGGTAAAGTGCGGGACACACTGTAGCGTAGGGGAAACTTTCCTAGGTGTGAATAGGTCTGGGTATTGTGGCTTTGACGTTTATCGACTTCACCTTATTTGGAGGCGAATTCAGTGGATTTTTTGTGTGATTTAGAATAGGTCAAAATTATTTTTTTAAATCAGCAACGTTTTAGCAGACCAGTGATGTAAGGTTCAACATTTTGCTAAATATGAACGCAAATTAGGCTACACTAAAAATGAACCCACAATATTTCTTCATTTCGACATTTTGTTTTTGTTTTATTCTCCCAAAAACCTATCTGTGCTCAAGTAACGCTCAGCCACATAGGCTTCCACGACCAATCAGTAACCAAAATGTAATAACACTAATAGTATTTTAATGGCGGTCCCTAGACAACGCCACTGATCACAAACTAGCGTTAGAAAGTCGCGTCATGTATGGAACACATTGAAATACTAGTGATGTGATAAATATGTGATATCTGGCTTCATATATATCATCCACAGACTTCACCCACTGCTGGGTTTAGGCCACTCTTTGCTTGTGATAACGTTGTGCTCCACGTTGTTATATCATCCTCATCCAAGATATACCCGCGATGGCATCAATGTCGTCTGCCCATCCCGTCGGACGAAGCTTTTTGGCTTAGAGACTCGAGTCACCACCGAGTAATTGGTGATAAAGTTTATATCACGTCGGGGATGATAAGCCTTGCTCCTATAACGCAACTGACAGATAGATCGAAAGAATTTACTTTTTCTCAAACATGCTTGGAAAGGAGAATGCCCATTTTTCTACTGACCGCCGTTGCGCATCAAAACTTTTTGTATGATAGCATAAATTGAATATAAAAGAGGGGTAATGTCGTACTTTCTAAGGAAAAAAAAATATCCATTTATTTTGTGGGGGTTTTAGTTGTTCTTTGATTTTCTGTTCAGTTTTGAGGTTAGTTTTGTAACGAACTTTCCACTAAAAGCAGCAGCCCATTACAATAGTATGACTTGAATTGACATAAGACACGAACTGTACGCAATGATAAGTTATTTTTAAGCACAACAAACTCAACAACTATCGATGCACAAGCGAAAACAAAAGTTCGGTGTTGTTTTGTTTGTTTGACAAATTGACAGAGACAGTTCACATATCACATTGTGATAGTGTTACCAACAGTCAATATAAATCACTCTGACTGTAACTGATTTGTCAACTAAAGAAAGATTTTTAATTAGCAAAGTAATATTATCTATAGGATGTGAACTAAGAACATATGTTATTTCAATTGTGCTAATTAAAAATATAAATAACGAGGATAAAGTCATAGTTGAGTTTATTTTTAAAACTGAGTGACGGATTATGTCCCAGGTTTTAATAAATTGGCAACATTGATTTTACCGAAATACGCCATTTTAAAAAGTAAGCAATAAAATCCAATACTGTAGCTAATAAAATACAAAATAGTAACCCCACATACGATTTCGTTCAAGTGAATTAAGAGAAGTTAAAAAAATATTTTATAATTTATGAGTTTATTTTTATGACCATACTCTTTTACTATAAAGCGACTCTGATTGTGGTCAATGTCCTTTGAGCATTATTTTGACAACCTTCTTCGAGATAAATCAAAATCGCTATACTGGCCATATACATGCGACCTGCGGCCGGCAAAAGTTGTATGAAAATCCATATCTGTCGTGTTTAGTGGCCAAATAAATTACATAGTAAACTCATATCTGTCGTGTTATTTAAAAATAGAACGTCCTTTTACTCTGAAACATGGCAAACAAAGAGGTACCTAACTTATTAAAGGTTTTATTTAAATTTCGAATTGACTTGCAAATAGAAAGCAGTTTATTGAAAAAAAAAACAAATGAACTTTTCAACGCGAAAAAAAAATATTGTTGTTTGTGTGCATCATTGATTTTGAAAAGCAATTGTATTTCCTTGCATTATTTGAAAGAAGTACTATACAAGCCTTGGCCACAACTAGGCATTGATGGTCTTACGTATGTGTGCCTCGGCCCACACTTACACGTTCGTCTATCAATGCCTCTGTTGCTGGCCGCTGCAGTAATGTACTATTTTATACGTCAAAATCGTTACACAGCTGTCACGCTCACACAGTAACAGTCTAGAAATTAGTCCTAGTTATAGTTCCCACTATATATCCCAACCCTAACAGTCGCGTCTTTCTTTTTCAAACCGATCCTATTTTTCGAACGCTCACCGACGTATCGCGGTATTTGGATGCCAGTTCCCACAATTTTGCTCTTATTACAATGTTCTGGGAATTTCTGGCTATGGTTCAGAATGCACTAGAGGCGTGGACATTGTGCGTTCAAGTATAAATCCTGAATGTATTTTATTTTATAAAGCAACTGGGTAACTGGTAAGTATTCTGGAACGTTGAATGTATCTGACCTGTTTTGCGTGTTTGGTTCTGCGATTATTTTGGGTTGGTATAAATGCTGGTTAAATATTTATGTTAGTTGGTTTTTTTTCAATGTTTACACGATATCGGGTATCACATCGTGTCAGGCAAGACTGCCTGCACGATAAACGAATTGATGGATCACCAATCTCGTTGTAAATTCTGGGCCATTGATTGCTATCGACACGCAAGAAAACGAATACTTAATCATTAATAACATTAGTGAATATTTTATTTCCTGAAAGATGCTTATTGTAGATATCTTAGGCCTGCTTCTAGCTTTTTATATACTTAACTAAGAATGAGGTTTTTGAGGTGCATTCAAGTATCCATAGCGAGAGACATTCATACATACATGGCTAAAACATATGTTTACTCACATTGACACCAAAGAGTATGCAAGGTTTATAAATGACTGATGTAACTGTAATGTTTAGATGTTTTAGATAATCAACGATTGAATTTAATAAGGTGTTTTATTTAATTATGCACTTGTTCATTAGACTATTCTGGAAACGGAAGTTGTCTATGTGTCACCTATGTGACAGGTCGTAGCTCCTATCATTTTAACGGGTACTAGTGTTGCCAGATAAAATGTTCATAATTTTTAAACTAAAATGTTCATAGAAACCTACAAATATAATTTTATAAGGAATTATGTTTGTGATAATAACATCCAAAAGGAAATAAATATTTTTGTGGAAAGTTTCATTCCATGAATCATCCAAAACTAAGTCGAATAACTCAATTAGGTACACCAAGTTTATCATAACACAATTCAAATAATAACGTTAATTTCCGGTCAAGCGGAAGTCTCCACCCAAATTACCATAATCCTAAGCAAGTAATATTGATCCAATCAAAACTGGAAATCAGAGCTCACCTTAAGCCAACAAGGCGTTAATCACAGCCGATAATTGCCAACGAAGTCGAACCCATCTTTACATTTGACGAATTTACAAGTTGCGTCATAACCGCCCAGTACTAACTGGGTTGTGGAGGTCAGATAGGCAGTCGCTCCATGTAAAATACTGTTATTCAGCTGCATCCGGTTAGACTGGAAGCCGACCCTAAAAAAACTTGGGACAAGGCTAGGCAGATGATTATGATGATGATGACAAGTTGCGTCATGGTGTCTTGTGCCATGGAGTCTGCCCGCTATACCGTACCGTACCATGACCGTGATATGAACGTATCTGGTACGGAAATAACCATGGCATGGACTACTATGCCCACTAGCACTTAACACAGCGTATCATACCCGTTTATAACTAGTTTAAAATGGTCATCATATACGCGGAACTTTTTGCCTCCAGGCATACCGAAGGTTATACTACTTGCAACCAAAGTTACACTCACTAGGTCAACTATTCTGGAATATATCTAAACGTAGGACTAGTGAGAACAAAAATTCCCTTTAGGTCTATAGTAAACTGTGTGATGGAACAGGTAGAGCTATAATGGGAAATGTTGATCCCACTAGTTCAACCGTTGAACTGTGTAGTAGAACTAGTGGGAATGATCCACAATAACGTTCTTCTTTTAATAGATTATGCCACGTGTTTTTGAATCATGATTTAATTATATTATCAGAACCAGAGTACAACCCAAACTGGTTGTCAAATTCTAAATTAACTCGAGCGAAGCTGCGGGCAAAAGCTAGTTAGTAGTCTCATATTATATTTTCAATACAAAGGTCAGATAGTCAGTCGCTCCATGTAAAATACTGGTATTCAGCTGCATCCGGTTAGACTGGAAGCCGACCCAAACATAGTTCGAAAGGATAGGCAGATCACTGATACTAGGGTGGCGCGGGAGTTTTAGAGTGAATGTTACCATTTTAAAACCTAGAAACCACACGAACAATTTCTTAACCTAGTAACTACAGTCACTTGCTAGTTTATTAATTGGTTGTTGTAAGATGCTAGGTTTTAGATTAGTTTTTTAGGGTTCCGTAGTCAACTAGGAACCCTTATAGTTTCGCCATGTCTGTCCGTCCGTCCTCGCTTAATCTCTGTAACCGTTAGCACTAGAAAGCTAAAATTTGGTACCAATATGTATATCAATCACGCCGACAAAGTGGTAAAATAAAAATTGGAAAAAAATGCTTTATTAGGGTAGCCCCCCTATATGTAAAGTGGAAAGTGTTTTTTTTTTTTAATTTCAACCCTAACGTGTGATATATTGTTGGAAAGGTATTTAAAAATGAATAGGGGTTTCCAAAAATCATTTTTTGATAATGTCAATAATTTCGGAAATAATCGCTCCAAAAGTAACAAACAATGTGTCCCCCCTCTAACTTTTGAACCATAAGTTTAGAAAATATGAAAAAAATCTGAAAAGTAGAACTTTATAAGGACTTTCTAGAAAAATCATTTTGAACTTGATGGAAACAACAGTTTTTGTACAAAAAAGACAAAAATTGTACAAAATAATTTTTGGACTAATTTTGTAGTATATTCGTATTTGCAAGCATTTTTTTAACTTCTTTTACATATTTTATTTTTTAATTCGTCATAAATCGTAAACCGCAATTTACCTTTGTACGGAACCCTTCGTGCGCGAGTCCGACACGCACTTGGCCGGTTTTTTTTATACTTGTTTCAACATTTTTGCGTATAGTTGCCAGGTTTCTGATTTTTTATAACTTAGTTTGACAAGCAAAATACATGGGAAACTATCTAGCCAGTCAATATTTGCAAAAACACATATTTTTCTAAAAATGACAGTTGCTAGGTTTTGATTTTGGACAACAAGATGATGATGATGACTTTTCAATTCAAATAATATTTTTTGCCTGAAACGTTCATATCACGCTATGGTATGGCACGGTGTAAACCATATATTTCATTTGCTTTTCCCGCTGTTGCTATCGCATCACGTGTAGCTAGTAACTACGTGCCACCTACTTACAAGATGTACTCAGAAACATCTCAAATTGCAAGTGTGTTCTCACTCTTAACCTAAAGCCATACGATTCAAATATCCGTGCGGGCGTTTTGAAAAGGTTCCGCATAAATCATTTGAGGGCCTTCTACGTTCTCCAAAGCTCCTTCTTGAGTTAATGCATTTCGATTACCCCCTCGAAATTCATGAACTCATCCTTCAGGAGAACTCCTTAATATTCTTCGATAGTGCTTTAGAGCGACCTTTAATTTTTTTGTGATGCAAATGTTTGGTAGCGTCTTAGGTACAAGATGAAATGCAAGCAGTTTTTTGAGGAGTATTTCAGTAATGAATCTATATTGAAAAGAGTATTTTATCCACGTGGTCTTATTAAAATATAACATGAAACAAAAACAATGATAAAAGCTTTTATTCAAGTGAAAAGCACCGCATCAGATCATCAGAAGAGTTCTCTCGTCAGGAGACAATCCTGGCTGCAAAATCAAATCATATTTGTCATAAAAATGCATTGTTACCAAAACCAAAAACGTGTGCAAAATTTCAGCACAATCGGTTGGAGGGAACTAGTTTCAAATTCAGTTGCAAGATATGACCAGTATATATTATCCGCAAAATTTCTAGTGTAAGCTTACGGTTCCTACCTTTTGTTGGGTTGAAACACTAGGGCCATGGGGTCCGAGTGCCCACCTAGTATTTCGGGAAATCGCCAAGCGTAAACAAACGGCAGGCCTATTTTTTGGACAAAGAATCAGCATTGCCATCCAACGTGGCACAATGCTGGCAGCCTTCTGGGAACTTTTCCTGTTGACAGCGAAGTGGACAAATTTTTTGACGCCCTGTAACTGTTTTGATATTTACTTGTACATATTTTTGTAAATTATTTAGAGTTGTGTTTGTATATAGTGTAAATATATCTTTTTATTTGTACATAATATCTAACTAACAAGGCAAATTAAAAATAAAAGCTTATAATGACTTGTTTGAACCGACAGAGTAGAAATCCTGGAATCACAGGAAAACATTTTAATTTTTAATATTGAGCGACAGTTTCAATATTGAAAAAAAGTGTTTCTGTCATATTATTTTTCCTAGTAAAACACGATACAATACAGTAGAATTTAAAAGCATAATAATTTATTGTGCACATGCATGCCTGGAAAAACGTAATCCTATTGCAAATAATTTGAATACATTTTATCCAATATTCATTTCCAAGTTCCACGAAAATGTTAATAAATTCTTCCATGAAAATACCCGTCAATATTTAGATACAGAAAATAATAAAACTAAATAAAAACATTTTTTTATGTAACATCACGACTATAGTTAGAGAAAGAGATGTACCTATTAAGAGTACGCCCCTATAACAGTAAACCCACATTTTATAGAACACCATTTTGGAAGGTTTACGAATTTTGTAAAAATGTGTAAAAATTTTGGCGTAAAATCTGAATTTATCAATTCCACCAGTTATGTTTATATAACTTGTAATGAGGTTCGGTAAGCCCAGAAGGAGATGGCGTGACGAGCTGAACTCTTAGGGAAAAGATTGGGCCAAAATTAGCCAAAGAAAGAAAAATGGGAAAAGGGTAGGAAGGCCTTTGCCCTGCAGTGGGACGCATTAGGTTCAAATAAAGCAATGCTGTAAGCTTTGGTTACCTATAATTGAGTGTGCGTTACAAGACCATCTAAAATAGTTTTTATTCTCTATAAAAAATAGGCTTGTGTCCTGAAAAAATCTAATTAGTCCGTCAGTTAGATTATCAAAAAATATTTGACACGTATTTTTTCTTTTGTTACATAAACCAAAATTGACGATGATACGACGCTTTTAAAATTCTCAATACGTCACGCCGTGCTATAATTTTTAGTGCGTTGTGACGTCACGAGCCCCCACTCCCGAGTTTTGATGCGTTTTGTCTTTGTCAATTTTCATTGATTTACAAAAACAAAAAATACGTGTCAATTATTTTCCAATACTCTAACTGACGGACTAAATAGATTTGTAATTTATTGATGGTGGAAACTAGCCTATTGTAATGGTGTTCGTTAGTAATCCAAAGAAATAAAACAAAAAAGGGGCAAGTCTCTGACTATCGATGGGGCACAAATCAATACACCGAATGAATGAAAATGAATGAACAGTTTGTGTGGCCTTGAAATCGAACCATTTTTTTTTTTTTTCGGATGGTAAATCATCAAATGACTCCTCCCGCTCTGGGCGGAGCAGGAGGGAGTGTCATACTTTTACTGACTAAAACCCATTCATGTTCCTTCATCGCCCTTTGTGTTCCGGGGCCACGGTATCTCTTTCGAACAGTCCCGCAACCCCGGCCGGCAGGCATCGGCCCTTGCGGACCCCTTCCTATTGCTGACTCTCTTTGAGGCGCGCGTGGAAAACGAACGTGGCCCTCGACTCCCGGGGCGTCTCCTGCGGCGGCCGGGACGCTGGGAGGTTCTCTTTCTCTCCCGTTCCACCACCTCCTTCTCTAGGATTACTGCTTCGCAGAAGGAGGTGACGGCGTCCCATTCCGTCTCGCTCCGGACCATGGTCTGCACCAGGGCCGGACGCGAGAGGTTGCCGCCGCCAATCACCGCTTCGAGGACACGGCGGTGCTCCGCCCACGCGGGGCACACCTCCACCATGCGCTCCACAGTGTCCTCCGGTCGATCCTCGCAGTGGAAACACCCTTAAAATCGAACCTCAGATCATACTCAGTAGCGCTTTACGACTACTAAACCAACAAGGATAGTCTGATAAAAATCTTTAAAATACGAATAATCCGTGTTAGATCGAACTACCCGAGTTTAATAACACCTCAATGTCCCCCATTCCCTCCCCTTCGGGGAGAGTGGGGAGGGATGGTCACGTCCGCATCCAGCAAGATTACGCGAAGATATTGGCAAAAACTCCTGATGGTGTTAGTTATGCCCTGAGCGCAGTCGTGTGGCTATTTCTTTAGTATTACAGTTAAAAATAATTACTTGGCTCTATACTTTTAAAACTAAGAAAAAAAACAATGGATGGACTGTTTGAAAGGGGTTCGGTCCTTCTATCTGGCAGAATCTTGATGCTCCGAAATTTATTTGGCATAACACACTTGGCATAATCTTCTTTAAACGAATATTTTTAATGCATAAAAAATATTTAATATAGTCATTGTTTGGCCGAATGTTTGTATGTCCGAATTTACAATGGCATACTTTTAAGATGGCTGAATTTTATTTGGCATAATTACCTTTGGCAATGTTCAAATTCCGCATAATTTCGTTTAGATTAATGTTTATTTAGAGCGACGATTATTTGGTACAATTTCACTTGGCATACTATGAAGATGGCAGAATTCCATTTGGAATAATTTTATTTGGAATTATAGCCATTTCTATAAATTAGAATAAAAATATTGTCCTACAAAGACAATATGTTACGCTAAAAAAGTTAGTGACAGAAACGAATCGCTCCAAAACCGACTCCACATAGTCTTGTCTGCCCTACCCCTAGAGTGTAAGATCTGCTATAAAGGGTAGACCCGTTTGAAAGATAATAATATAATAAAAACATGATTAAAAAGGCGATGACCGTATGATGACGACTAATATAGAAGCATGAATAAAAAAAAAAATTGCTCCTAATAGTTTGAGATAGGTTCAGGAGAACAACGACGAGAGTTAGAGCTACTTGAAATTTATTGTTTTTGTTTAGAATATTATACTTTTCATTATTCATAAGACTAAGTAATAATTCAAAAGTTCCAGCCGAATCTATGAAAGTTTTGAATAATTACCTACCGAGTCTATAACACAATTAACTGAATGTGACCTCTCTCAAAGTTAGAAGTTAATAGGTGCAGGGTACACAGAGTTCAAAACTCTTAAATAAAAAATGTTTACGGTGGAAGCTCCACGGTAGTCCGAGGAATTCAAATGTTCTTACGTTTTTTGCAATTTGCAGGTCTACGTCAGGTTGTATGTTGATTAAAATATGATTCGCGGCTATTACACGTAATATGTAGTTACAGAATTATAATGATTAAAATCATCTATACAACCCTCTAAGTTCATGTAACCTGCTTGAATGACCATTTCATGAAAAGTCATTCTTCTGTAACTACATACGTCTTTCAGGGCCTATACTACCTCAAATGGCTTAGCATGATCCTCCGTTACGCCTAAAATACTGCAGCATTAATTTTGAAATAAATATATGGTAAAGTTAAAGATTAATGTTAGGTTTTATGTTTGGCGAAAACACGATTTCCTAAAATTTTCTCGATAGAAAAAAATCTCAAAGTTACCTCCAAATCGAACAATAAACCGCTGGTATTCAAAAAGTACTCCAAATGAACCTACTTCTACCGAACTGAACTAACTATAAAGCAGGTCTTATGTTTTTTATTTTTTCCAAAAGACGAAAATTTGATTTTATAAAGAATAAAAACCACTCATTTCGCACTATTCGGCAGCAGTGACTGACGTAACAACCGCTTTGTAGTGCAAGTTGATTAGAACTTTATTCTAACAGTATTACAAACGAAGTTTGAACCACCACTAATAGAGTTGCTAATCTGAGGTAGTATAGGCTCTTCAGCCGCGAATCATATTTTAATCAACAAAACCTGAACAAACACTTTTCCAAACAGTATTTTTGCTACATTAAATTAATGAATAAACAAACTGTGTCAGTGAGAAAGACCTGACGGAAAAACCCATGGAATAGCAAAAAGAACAACGTCGAACTATACACGTATACATTACAATCGAGTAATCTTATAAACAGACGCAAAATAAAGGACACACGGAAAACCACAACATGACACGTTCATTTCTCATCCATCAATAAGTTATACATCAATAAGCAAAATTGAATTTTCTATCAGATTTCCGCATATCAAGTCAGGACAGACAAGATTGCATTACGCCGCTCCTCACGTAACGATGCATCGCTTCTATTGGTCCCGGGAGCAATCATGCTCTTATTGGTATCCCGGTAAATACGTGTCTCGGCAATTTGCAGAGAGTGACGGCAGTCATATTCGGGGACACTTTGGTGAGAGTGCAAAGCGGTTTTTGACAGGGATAAGAATGGGCGGATTTGGGCTGTCTCCTTTTTTAGCGGGATGAAGATTTCTAGACGTTAGTTAGCATATTATGGTGTTATGAGGGGTGAATTAAATAATAATGTTATACAATATCATAACTCCCATCTTCGTGTTTTTATTTATTGACATAAGCAAGAATGAATTTGAAACGTTTCCCTGGAAGACTTTTAGAGACATTTAAACAAAGAACTCTTTAACAACCAATAGCTATTCAACAACTCTTACAAATATCTGAACGCGAAAGAAAACGAATAAATTTACAAACGCCTCGCACAAAAAGAAAGCTATTATAATCAAATACCTGAATTCTACTTGAATAATTTCGTATCAAAACAGTAAAGCTAATCCATCACTAGAATTCAAACTCCAACCTTTTAGTATCCAATTACTGGATTCCAGGAACGTGTGAAACCCATTAAAAAGCCACTGGCGCAAATAATTACTTTAAAAAATTCTCTTCGTCTATTTTGCTAAAAGCGTTTTCGAATAGCAGTCGAGCTACTGGCGCGAGTAGCGTGCCTATACTGGAGCGTTAAGAACGGAGCTCGTCTCAGAAAATAAAGGCAGTATTGGAAACTCAATGAGGTAAGTATGTTTGGATTCCTTAGAGTGCCATTTTGAGAAAGGTACTTATTTGCAGTTTTAAAGTTTAGATTAGGAGGGTATGGATATGGGGTAGAAGAGCGAGGTGGCAGTGACAGCGGAAAGATGTTAAGCACGTTACATTTTTAAATCATGTATCTCTCTCATGTCTCTCTCTTGAAGACATCCCGCAAGAGGACCAAGGTTACCGACGTAGCCTGAAGAATTGCTTTTTTCTCACGACTGTCTGGCAGTTTGAGTACTATAAACGACCTACCAAAACGTCCTTTCTTTGGTATTGAACTCGTCGCTTTATTAAGCTCCTTGATTGAGTTATAGTCGAGGTACACGATAACTGACAAATGCTTGCACTGACTGGTAAGGTCCACTCAAATCTGTGTGGTTTTTTCTTCAAAAGACCATCTCCGACACTAATCTGCATTGTCCTCATGTGAATTGAGCAAGATTATGTCTGGACTTTAAAAGAGACTATGACCTCTGAGTTTGTTTCGGCTGTTTCTTCTCAGAGTAGTTACGTACGAAACACCGACTCCGTCTAGTTTAAAAAAAAAATGACGTTTAAAAGAGTTTGTGAAAATCTACTTGCAAAAATAAACGTCGTTTCATCTTTGGGTGGTTCTTCTTCAACCTTTAGCCACCCAATACCAAGTTTATCACTTTTAGCGGTTTTGTGTCATGGCAATCCAGTTTCTTCTGTTCGCTTAATAAGATCGTCTGTCCACCTAGTCGAGTCGTTCATGAGTCACTTATATTTTCAATAACACAAATGACAAGCCATTTGCTGCCTTGTTTCATGACAGTGTTTCTTTACCTCTGTCCTTTTAAAAACGCGATCAGGACGATAGTTAATAAGAGTTAACAAAAATAATCATTCACTTTTATAACTCTCCTGACCTTTCTCCAATCTATTTGTAGTCTTCAGCAAGTATTCTTCTTCAATTTTCCTATTTTAGTAATCCCCTCAGCAGTCAACATTAATACTGAACAAAAAGTACCTACTACAGTTGGTGCCAGTTAAGATGAGAATAGCGGTCATTGCCTTTTCCCTAATATCTTTTCGTACAAACCAAAACAAATAAACCATGTATCGTTTTTCTTTAAAAAAATGTTGAAGATCACGATAGATGACGAATCCAGACTGGAACAGGCTTATTTTTGGTTTTCAAAGTTAAGAAGTTTAATAAATGTAGGTGGCTCAATGACCGCTATTCTCATCTTAATTAGCATCAAACAACAACTAAAGCAACAATTTGTCTCCAATATCGCTATATAATTTCCTCAACAGAATATCGCATATAGACTTGGCATAAGAACATAATCTATTAAAGGGTAAGCTCTGGGCCGGTAGCAGCCGTGAGCGAGCGGACACGAAGGCGGAAATTTTAAGACTCATCCAAACATACCTGAGAGATCTTACCGCCTTCTTTGTACAGTCAAACAAAGGGAGAACTGTATGGGCAGCTTTTTTCTGAATGCATCATGAAGACGAAACTAGAAAGTTATTGGCTGCTTACCAGGGCAGTTCAAAGGATGCCTTAGAAGTAAGGCTTCCCGTCAAGGCTATAAATAAACTTATGAATTAAGTGACTATACCCCTACACTTAGGGCACCTTCTGTGGGGTACGGAATTCAGCTTAGCGGTCGAGCAGCAGGAGACAGGTTCAATCATGAAAATATATTTATATGAATAGTTATGAGTGTTCTGAGTAATAAAATGTCTTGCATTTTCTATATTTTTAACGATAGTGATTGTCATACGCTATGCTGTGTTTTGATAATCAATAAGATCCGTCACCATTACGCAGATTTGCTCGCTACTGTTGCCTGTAACTGTTAACGGTCGATTTTAAATTTTTTGAGTTTCGTATTATGGATCGTGTTGCTCGATCCTTATAACGAAACTTAAAATATGCAACAGCAAAGTTTGTTGCAGAAAAGCTAGCAAAAATATAATAGTGAGGTGAAATATCCACTGATAAAATGATATTTATCTTTCTAAAATAAAGTATGTTTCAAAACTGAGGTTGGTGTTTATTATTCGAATACTATCTTTGGTTGTATACAAAACTTTTTATTTGACCGTACATAAGAAGGTAGCGGCTAAGCGGTAACATAGCAGTATTTTACGTCATGACCACTTGCAAGAAGGAACGTAAGAAGTTTTATTACTGCTGTTGATGTTGTGCATTGAAATATTTAATCTGTTTGTCTGCTGGCTTTAGGGCGCTGCGGGCTTAGTTTTTGTCACGTCATCTCGTGTATTATTCTGTTGGTTTCATGTTAGCAACTAAGATATTTATTTGAGAAATTTGAGTCGCGTGGTGAGTTAAGTTGTATAGAGGGATACTGGGGATATCTGATGTTTTATTACAGAGTTTTATTACATCCGCAAGAGAACCAAGGTTACCGACGCAGCCCGAAGAATTTCCAAACTTAAGTGGCAGTAGGCAGATATTGCTCGCAAAACGGATGGCCGATGGGGCCGAAAAGTTCTGGAGTGGCGACCGCGAACCGGAAGACGTTGCGTTGAAAGGCCTCCCACTAACTAGGTGGACCGATGACCTAGTGAAGGTTGCGGGAATCCGCTGGATGCGAGTCGCAAGGGACCGGTCAATGTGGCGACACTTAGGGGGAGGCCTATGTCCAGCAGTGGACGTCTTTCGGCTGAAATAATATTGATAATGAATCCAAAAGTTAGAAGAGATGATCATCTGCGTGCCCTTGCCCCATGTTACTGTTGACCGTCACGCTATCATTTACTTCTTTTTCTTTGATAATATCATTCCTCACACAATCCATCCATCGTTTACTTGGTCTTCCTCTCCCTCTCCATCCATCAACATTTACATTAATCACTCTTATAGACACATGTATTATTTCCCTCCTCATCACATGGCCATACCAAAAGAGAAGATTCTCTTTCAACTTTTCTGTAATTGCCGCAACTTTCAAAGTTCCTCTATATATATACTCATTCTTTACTTTATCCACCTCAACATTCTCATCTCCGCTACATGCAATCTTTTTTCATCTATCTTCCTCACAGCCCAGCATTCCCATCCATACAGTACGACAGGTCTAATCACGGACTTGAATATTTTCCCCTTTAACTTGAGGGACATCCGTGGGAGTGACCTGTCACCATTTTATCAATCCTGAGCCGATCAGGTGCATTACGTCTCGGTCTACTTCGCCATTCCATTGGACAAGCAACAAAAGGTACTGGTAATTGGAACAGATCTGCGAAATCACAAAACAAATTATGTGTTTTGGTCCTACAGGTTCTAAGAAAATGTTACTAACTACAGAATAAAATCTACTTAACACTATAGACTGAACTTTTCCCTTTAACACCTCCGAAAATAAACTAATTAAGAGAGCTGCGTAACAATTTTGGTGGGTGCAGTAACGTATAAGTACACTATTCTTATGGATAATCTATCTGGATAATTATTATGGTAGAAAATGTAGAAAGTTTGTAGTCTCAACTATGTTTAATGACCTTCCAGCAGATATATTATGTAACGCTTGTATCACTAAAACCTCCTTTAAAAACAAATTAAATAAGTACCTATGTAATATCTTCTGTCAAAGCCTCGCTGTAGTAGAGAATAGTTAAACAATGTTAACACACCTGTTTTTGTTATTTTAAAGAATGCTAGAATATTTTTATTTTTCTTTTTTACTTTGTTTACTGTATTTGTGGAAAAGTGTCACTATTAACATGTTAAAAAGTAAATGTATAGGAAAAAGGAGCTACGTCTGCCAACAAACTGCTTTGCAGTTTGGCGGGGGTAATTATGTACCAGTTATAGTATATTTTTGTGAATAAACACTTTTTCTTGATCTTTTTTTTTTTTCATCTAATTACTAGTCGTACCCAACAGTGCTCCAATTTATCGTGTGTATGAATTTTATAGGAATGGCTTTGCTCAGTAAGTTTGCTCTCACGCGCCGAGCGCGCGTCTCAGTTAATGCGCTTCAAGAGGCACTATTAGCTACAACATGTGACTGACGGTTTTATTTTCCTTTGCTTCTCTTTCAAAGCTTAACATGTTACACTAAAGCCCTTACAATTCTTAAAACTCTCATGACATGCTAGTAGTCAAAGTTTGCTGTAAATAAAATAAATCAAGCTTGCAGTCAAAGTTGAGAGTTAGTATTTGATTTTCGTTGTAAATTGTAGTTTTTATCGAAATCTTAAAAGGGAGAAAGGAAAGTAAGGTGTGTATTTAATGGTTTACCCTCTATAGATTTTCCCAATTAGAAACAAATCAGAAAACAATGTTTTAATTTAAAATTTGGATAACTTTTAGTCACAATACATTTGTGTGAACGGACACGGCGGAGTGTTCGTTAACTTTGTTAACTTTAGTTTTCGTGGTATATTGAATGCAGAGTTTGCGTAGCTGAATTTTGGATCGAACACTTCATTTGAACTTTTTGTCAAGAAGTTTTTAAACCATTTGTTCCCTCATGCGTCTATCAATTGTTGAATTTGAATACAACACATTCAAGCGAAGGCCTAAATAACTTTTTCTATCCACCAATTACTATAACGGTTCAGGTGTATCTATACTAATATTATAAAGAGGTAACATTTGTTAGTAAGTTTGTATGTAGGGGGTAATCTCCAGAAGTGATGAACCGATTTTAAAAATTCTTTCACCATTAGAAAGCTACATTCACCCTGAGTAACATAGGCTATATTTTATTCCCGTACTCCCACGGAAACGGGAAATACGCGGGTGAAACCGCGGGACGTCGGCTAGTATTATATACACCTGAACTAAAACAGAATAGCAGTCATTCCATCTTAGAAGGTCCTCCCAACGTATGATAATCATCATAATCTATTACATCGTCCGGTAATAGTCCGGGTCCGGAAATGAGCACCACGGGGCATCACCGGCCTCGTAATGAAAGCGAGACACCCACTGAGACTGTTAACGTGCTACTTTTAATGTTTCACGTCTCTTTTAATGGTAATTTAATTGGTGAGGCTGAAATGTCTATTAGATTTGACGCTTACGGTGCTTTCTGGGGAAAAGGGCTTATTCGTCAACTGGCGTCTGTGAAACTCGCGACTGCGAGCGAGTTGACACTTTCCTTTGTTTTTTTTTTGTCGTCAACTCGCTCACACGTTATAAATAAAGTACAGTCAAATGAAAAATATTTTATGATTTTTGTTTTAAAGTCAAGTCGTATAAAATGTCTTAAACATTTAAAGTGGGTACATTATTTTATACATTTTATAAAAAGCTTTTGTATTTGTCTGTACGTTTGACGTATTTTACGTCAGATTTTTAGGTCGAACGTGTTGACGACAAGAAGCACATTAAAATCGGAAGGTGCCATCTCGCGCACTCGCAAGTTTCTCACTTTCCAGTGGACGAATAAGCCGGGAAAAAAGTGTTATTCGGCCTCTTTGGTCAAGAGGCCGCAAGTGCTACTACTGAGTTTGCGGTTGTGGGTTTGAGTCCCACGTCGGACAGAGTGTTATTGGGTTTTTCAATCAGGTAGTCCTCAGTAGCAGTGAGAGAAACTTGTGCCTGGTTTATGGCATTAGGCTCGTTCCTTATTACATAGGACTTAAACATAATTGATAAAATATGGGTGGGACAAAGGGTGGCCCACACGCTTTTCTTTCGTGGCATTAGGCAGAAACTACAATATCTTGTATTGTTATAAAACAAGTTGGATATAAAACTTGATGAAAAAGTCAAACAGGTATGTTGAGGATTGTATTTCCAGGGTTTAAGGCTAATTGAGAGGAGGTTTTTGTAATAAAAAACGTGACTTGTTCATGGAGACAATCGAGGTGCTATATTTCTTGAACTGACTGACAGTTGATGTGACATAAAAATGACATTGACACAACATGACAGAATATTAAGTGTTGCAAGACAAAAAATATAATTAATAAAATGTTGGGGATGCCAACAGGTAAAACCATTTTTTATTTTTTTTATTTAGCCTAAGCTGTCCTACTTCTGGGCAAAGGCCTCCCCCATTCATTCCACTTTTCTTGGTATTGCGCCCCTTCTCGCCAATAGGCTTTATTCCTGAAAAAATCTAATTAGTCCGTCAGTAAGATTATCAAAAAATATTTAACACGTATTTTTCTTTTGTCACGTAAACCAAAATAGACGAAGATACCACACTTTTAAAATTCTCAATACGTCACGCCGTGCTATAATTTTTATTGCGTTGTGACGTCACGAGCCCCCACTCTCGAGTTTTGAAGCGTTTTATCTTTGTCAATATTCATTGATTTACAAAAACAAAAAATACGTGTCCATTATTTTCCAATACTCTAACTCACGGACTAAATAGATTTGCAATTTATTGATGGTGGAAACTAGCCTATTAATGAAAAACCCATAGAAGGCGTCCTGCTATCTTCTTCTTGGTCTACCGCGACCCCGTGTAGCTGTCTCAGGGCTCCAGTTTTGTGATATGCGGGCCTACAGCTTCGCCGGCATCCGGCAGACATGGCCTGCCCAGTCCCATTTTAGTTTAGCGGCTTTTTGAGCAACGTCAGTAATTTGAGTTCTGGACCGCAGTATGTTCCATATTTGAAAAACAAGTAAAACAATTTGCAAATGCTCGGTAACTTCATAAACAAAATTAGATCATCACTCCCCGCCAAAACCGATATGCCATGCGAACGTCCTACAAAAAGCACCGTAAAAAGCGTCCATTACTTTAAAGATATCAACTTCACGGGCAAGTACATCACTGGCGTGCAGCTGGGAAATGAAACACTCAAGCCACCGCGCATGCGTTGACTGGAGACTGAATTATTACCCTTTCCCATCAAACTAAGTGTACTCGGCAAAAATGGTTGTTTTTAAACGTCTATGGAACTTGAATTGTCGAGTTAGAGTAGGTTGTTGAAGAGATATGTGAGTTTTAGTGAGTTGATATAAATTACGACGTTGAAAGACAACTGTTTCGGAAAAGGAGAATGCCAAAAAGTGGGTTGTAGCGTCTTTTCTATATTAACCGACATCAAAAAAGGAGTGGGTTCTCAATTCGGTTGTATTTTTTGTTTGTTGCCGCATAACTCTGTCATTTATGAACCGATTTGGAAATAGTACATTTTGATACAAGTGGAGAAAGTTTGTTATTGCATTCGAGGCGGAATTATAACTCCCGAGCCGTAGGCGAGGGTGTTTTTTTAGCCGAGAACTGCAATAACAAATGTCCACGTGTATCAAACCACGTTTTTCAATACACTTTTGAAGAAATAAGATAAAATATAACGAAAAATATTTTTGTAATGAAATAAGAAACCATGATTTTAATTTTCTTTTTTTTTCGCGCTCTGCTTTCGCCAGGTTGAAGGAGAGGCAAAGGTATGAAACCGTTAAGCAGCCTAATATAAAAAATAGATTTATTTTATATTTTTGAGAACACAAATAAATGTTAATTTGTGTATAAAATAACTATTAGTTTTTAATAATCATGTTTATCTATGATATTCTATTTATAAACACAATTTTAATATTCAAAAAAATATTTAAGCCGTAAAGACGCGTAGTGCTTTGCCGAAATTTAAAAAAAAAACATTCACCTCAGACTATAGGCATTGAACCAATTTGGACTAAGTATAGGTATATCTGTGGAAATTTTCATTCCCGCACACGTGCGGGAAAATGGAAAAAACGCACGCGTGGGAAATACATTGCATGTTGTAGGTACAACATGCAATGTATTTCCCACGCGTGCGTCTCGTAGTGCGTTATGGACCAGTTTTCGAGGAAGTGTATTGAAAAATCTTTTTTTGATAAAGTGAAAATCTTTCCAATAAATTGGTCTTCAAAAGTTCATCAAAATCGGTTTAGTAGTTTGTTTTTTTCTTCTTGGTCTATGTTGACATGATGGTCCATAATTACTTCTAGTTACAATGTAAAATTTATTTATGACAAGAATACTACTAAAAAGGGTAAAATAAAATAAGTAGTTCAGTAAATTTTAATTGGAAGTCGGTTTTTTTCAGTATTTTTTAATACACACATCTCCAAGACCATCTCAGACACTAATCTGCATGGTCCTCATGTGAATTGAGCAAGATTGTCTGGACTTCAAAAGAGACTATGACCTCTGAGTTTGTTTCGGCTGTTTCTTCTCAGAGTAGTCAGGTTAGGTTCAAAACACCGGCCCCATCTAGTTTTAAAAAATGACGTGTAAAAGTGTTTGTAAAAACCTACTTGCAAAATAAACATCATTTATCATTTAACCTTTTTGAATTATCTTTTGACAAATATGTATTTAATTTAGTCTGAAGCAACCATATTGTTTCGAAGATAAGTATCCGCCATGTTTTGCTATTTATTCTATTATTTTACAGCCTAGAGTCCTTTTTACAAATTTATTATAATTTAGTTTTTTAATGGGATAAAAGACAGGTTCAAGTTGAAAGCCAACTCTTAAAAAACAACAACCTATTAGCATTCCTATTAACATAAAAAAATCATATTAATACAACGACTCACAACGCAAACTCATCACCCGTTTCAAAATGAGACATCACACAGGAGAACAGTATTAATCAACATAATTTAGAGTTGACTGTGTTTAAAATAAAAACGTACAGTGAGTAAAAACGGCGATATAACTGTAGCTATGTGTGCTCGTGAATAACATGTCATAATAATACGTGACGTTAAAGCAACGTCCCTGGGCGAGGTGTTTGGGAACATAGGGGAAGAAATTGTGAAATGAAACTGCAGGAGGACCTCCAAACCTTCATCCTCCTTGTTCACGGTCAAAAAGATTGAGCGACAAGCGTCTTGTACCATGTGTGCGATCTACTGTTAACTATCAATTTGCTTTACCCATCATTTAAATTGCTAGAGCCCGAGGAGTTTCAGGGCTTGTTTCCACCAACGCAGGAGATGAACGGAGCTGAGAGGAAAGCCGTGGAAATCACCCAATCACATGGAATGAAATCCAAACTCGCATCTCTCATTGTCATTGGTCAAATCTTGCATGTCCGCACCGCTCTGCTCATTAGTAACGTCAGTTCTAGTTTCTGATTCGTGGATAAATACACAAGTATTAATTGCCATACAAATTGCAGCTATACGCGAACACCACCGCCGAGGGCCCTAAATGGTTGCATGAGCAGAATCATTCGTAAAATGGTCATAAAGTGACAATTCTTAACATTGACCGCGTCTGTGACTATTTTAAGAATTTTAACTTTATTCATATTGATATCCTGTTATGCTAAAGCGGTCATTTTACGCTCCCAACTTCAACGTTTCCATACAAAATATGGTCCCGTATAAACATCTTGAACCCTGTGTCGACTCAAATTTGTAACGAACTAAAAAGCCATTTATTTTACAACGAATGCGATAAACACGGCACACGATAAGTCGCTGAATAAATGCATGCGTTCATATGTGAAATAAAAAGTCTTGAATTGTGATCATTTAAATTACAAATTGGTAAATGTGACTTGTTTTTTGAGAGCCCAACATTCATCTTCTTTTATAAAGTAAGTATCCAATTAAATCACTTGGTACTGTCTGGAAAATTAATAGTCAAGAAAATTAAGTGCATCCACTGAAGGTTCATGACACTTTATGTAAATTTACGACATGGGCCGTTACCGTTTCATATAACAGACAAAGAATGTATAACATATGTCACAGTCAAAACTGTTAATCAGTCAAAACTACTTTTAACCGGTGAAAACTAGTCAAAACTACTTTTGACCGGTGAAAACTATTTTATTTGATTTATTTGGAAGAACCAACAATTACACATTACATATTAATATTACAAAACTGTGTCAAGGATTTCACTTTGTAGTGCATAGGGGTGTTAAAGTTGGTTTTTATTTTTAGTAACGCTGATACAGCAACATTTGGGAATACCGAGTTGGAGTTTGTTTTTAATACACTAATTTGCTAAGCGATTAAGATCTTGCTGGAGTAAGTGACAGTCTAGTATATCAATACTAGACTGTCACGTACTCCAGCAAAAAAAAAAAAACAAAACAAGAAATAAATGAACCCGTTAAATCATTAACGGGTTTATTTATTTTAACAGTAACGAACATTTACTTAAAAACTTATTAGGTTGTTGGGTTTTTTTTTGTTGCAACCCTTTGAAAAACACCATGTAATTCTAGGACTAGGTAATTAAACTTAAAATGTCATGGGATATCTTCCGTGATTATTTTAATTATAGTCATTACTATACTTAAAATAATCATAGCTTTCACGGTTCATTAACCGTGAAAGCTTAAAACAGTGTAGGTAATTAAAACTGAGGCGTTCTAAAACAACATATTTTAATGCAGAAAACGCATTTTAACTTCTTATGAGTTTTGACTAACACCAGTCCAAAGAGATTTTGACTGATTAACAGTTTTGACTGTAACATAATATACTCGGACTGTGATCTGAACTTATAAACGGTTTTCAAGAGCTATTAGTATCAATTTTCCATATATAATACGGTAGCTCCTAAACGTGGTTTAAATATCCTAATCGCGTTTAGTAATATTCCCTGAATTTACATAATAACGTGAAAATATAAAAAGATAATCATCTTTTCAATTAAGTAGATATTGCCAAGTCCTCATAACGTTCGCGTTCGAAAAAAATATCTGCGTTCAGACTCCGAAGAGATGAAAATGTAAAACGCTTACTATTTCAATATTAACACGTTCGAGGACGTTACCACTTGAGACTGTGTACCAAAAGGACACAGTAAATGTCCATACAAATTATACGACGTATGAGTACGTAGCCTCCCATGAAAATATATTGTATTAAAGACATCATGACACAACCGTTTTATCACGTTATCGTATAAATACGTTATGTCATTAAAAGTAAGTTAACTAGACGTGAACGGACACAACGTGTAATAACGTCTAATTTATAGAAAAAGAACTTTCACTACCTGATAAAGATTTTGACCCACAAGTTGTGGGTCAAAATCTTTATCCGAACCATATTCTCCATCATCGTCTTGGTAAGGATCCGCCTCGGAAGAGTTGTCAGAATCATCGAAAATGCTCATCAGTCTTGTTTTGCGCTTATCCATCTAAAACACATAAAATAACCCATTAAACATCAATTTCACAGAGTAAAATTATTAATTCATAGTAAAATAGTATACTGTCTGGCTAAGGAATAATACATAAATCAAATAAACTAAATACTTACGATGTTTTGTCGCGGCAAATATTACGATACGCCACGAAATGTTTAGCGAACGCGAGCGCACCCCGCAGTGACGCAGCCGCACTGAATGTAGGAGCGCGGTAGGCGCGCGCGACGCATTTACACGTTGTGCGTGTGTGAGTACCGTTCCCGCCCACTGTCAACGGCACTTATTTGAAATAGTTTAAAACTTACTCTACGTGACAGTAAAGCTTCGGGTATTTTAAATGTTGTGACACAAGATACATTCAATAGGATTTTAACTTGAACGTTCATCGGAAATGTACGTTCTGTCGTAAAGTAAAAAAAATATTTGGACGACATTGTACGTTGTGCCATATCAAAATTTCGAACGATGACGTATGATCTCGTTCTGTCCTCGAACGTGTTAACTACCTTTGTAACACCTGGTACGAATGAAAGTAATAGTCATATACATGCATAGTAACGTTTGACCCGTTTTACCCTACTTAAAGGTGGTTTAATATTTTCTATATTCTTTTTTTGTGCTTAGGAGCTCGTGGCGAAATAATAACAACCTTTCGAGTCGATCATTAGGTTAAGCCGCACTTGCCTAGGTTGGTTCGTGGATGGGTGATCACCCATTACATACCGAGTTTCCTCCGTGCCTCGAAAAGCACGTTAAGGCCCTTCTAACCCTAAAATTATCAACTCTATTTGTGGTGGTTCAAACTTCGTTTGAAATACTGTTAGAATAAAGTTCTAATCAGCTTGCACTACAAAGCGGTTGTTACGTCAGTCACTGCGGCCGAATAGTGCGAAATGAGTGTTTTTTTGCGATTTACAAAAATCTATTGATTAGACTAAAAAAAACACATAAGACCTGCTTTATAGTTAGTTCAGTTAGTATGCAAAGTTTCATGATCTAATTTGAAGTACTTTTTGAATACCAGCGGTTTATTGTTCGATTTGGAGGTAACTTTGGATTTTTTTTTCTATCGAGAAAAGTTTACGGAATCGTGTTTTCGTCACACATAGTACTTAGCATTAATCCTCAACGTTACCATATATTTATTTCAAAATTAATGCTGCAGTATTTTAGGCGTAGCGGAGGATCATGCTAAGCCATTTGAGGAAGTATAGGCCCTTAAGCCGCACTTGCCTATGTTGGATCGTGGATGGGTGATCACCCATCACAAACCGAATTTCCTCCTTGCCTCGGAAAGCACGTTAAACCGTTGATCCCGGCGGTCATTTGTAGATTTTTGACAGTCCTTACAGGTAGTCGGTATTAGCAAAGGTTATCGTATAACCCAGTACTAACTGGGTTGTGTGTGGAGGTCAGATAATCAGTCGCTCCATGTAAAATACTGGTATTCAGCTGCATCCGGTTAGACTGGGATTTGTTCCTCTGCTTGGCTTTTTCTATAACTATTTTATAATAAATACCAATTACCAGTCTTAAATAAGACTTACGGCAACGGTGAATTTTATTCTCTTTAGGAACAGGATTTTAAAAAATTACTTTAATTTTTGATCGCATTTTTCAACAATTTTTGAGTCCGGTCAAGTTTTGGAGAAATAATCAGGGGACTACGAAACGTTGATTTTGTGTACTTTTAATTTGTATTTTCGGTCCAAGCTGCAATTGTCTCTTTCGCACTCTGCACGTGGTTGTTTGGGCACTGCGTGACAGCAATACATTTTACAAACATCTATTTATACTTTACTTTATTTATACTTGTCCTACCAATAAACTATTTTTATTTATATTTATTTATTTATTTATTTTTCAATTCTTTCGCCCTCCCTGTTTCATCTTAAGCCCTATGTAATAAGGTTGAAAATTAGTAGACCGTCAGTGAACCTATCTGAAACAAGAAACATCTAACACTTTGTAGCTACAAGAATATCGTGATATTTCATTTCATCAACCACAGAGAACCTCAATATGCCTCAGGCGATAATCCCTTGGCAAGGTAATGTAGCCAATCCCTGACACAACCTTGAAGAAAACTTTGAATTCATAAGGAAATATAGACCGTAACAACATTATCATTATCAATCACGCCTTCTATTAATATTACATCTCTTTCATTATGTATATTGAATTCTCTAAAGAGAGCGACATGTTTTTTCATTCATTGCGACAGAAATATTCATAGAGTTACAGTTTTATGAATATAAATCATAAGGGTGAGAGCACCTCAGCACCTGATGGACGATTGATGAATAATAAATGTGCCTCTCGACTAAGTGTGGTTACTTCAAATATAAAACTCAAGCATAACTAGATGAGATGCTGACTTTACGAACACAATTTGTTGTTAATATGAATTGTTTTTTCCTGGAAATGAATTTAATAGAACTGCTAATTCAATTATTTTCTACTAGCTGACGTCCCGCGGTTTCACCCGCGTAGTTCCCGTTCCCGTGGGAGTACGGGAATAAAATATAGCCTATAGCACTCACGAATAATGTAGCTTTCTACCAGTGAAACAATTTTTAAAATTGGTTCATAACTTCCGGAGATTACCCCCTACATACAAACTTACAAACATACAAACAAATGTTACCTCTTTATAATATTAGTATAGATTTAACCTACTATTTCCATGTCTGGTTTAATGGAACAAAACAAACATTACCTATATGACTATGATTAAATAAATAATAATAATAATAAATCGCAATACAGGGTGTAAAAGACCACATCACGAAGCCGTCAACAAAGCATTCTGTACATCAAACTAAGTAACTTTACGCAAAAATTATTGCTGGGAGACGTTTTTTTTTTGGGTGAAAAATTATTTTTTGTGGTAGAACTCAATGTAACGCACTCAAAACATTGTACTGATGAATGGATTGAATAGTACGGGGGTCGTGGAGGAGATTAAAGTAAAAATTTTACATTAAAAACTTGTGTTAAAAAAACTTGTAAAAAAGTTGTAACTTTGACCCCCAATATCTCCGTAACTAGAAGGTTCCCAGGTATGGTGTAGAACAAAAAAATGATGATCGCAATGACAAGGAGAACAAGAGCCTTTCGGCTTCGTTAAGAGGTGTTTTACACCCTTTATACTCTACAATAAAGTTTTTTTTATTGTGAAGTAATTTATGTACAAAACATCACGCCTAGGCCTGTGATCCTCGAAAAGTTAAACAGAGGTGTACCTACATAGTACACCTATATTTCGCAAGTTATGTTCAAGTCTCGCGTAAATAAGAGACGAGCCTATTACCATCAACTGGGCACAAATCCAGACTCCATGGCTGCTACTAATAAATTCCTGTAGGAAAAACACAATAAAACATTGCCCGACCAAAGCATCGAACCTAGGACCTACTCTGCAGTCGAGTTCACTGTGAAGTAATGGAAGCAGGCAATGACGACCCGAATAGCGGAGCGGTGGTGAGGCTGCCTTACGTTCTTAGGGTCCCGGGCTCGAATCCCGGTTGGAGCAAATGTTTGTGTGATGAGCATGGACATTTGTTTCCAAGTCATGGATGTTTATATTATGTATAATAAGTATGTATTTACAAATAAAAAGTATCTATGTAGTATATCAACTATCTGGTGTCCACGACACAAGCCTCGTTGCTTAGTGTGGCGCTAGATGGCGCTGTGTGTTAATGTCCAGCGATATTTATTTATTTAATTGCCCTTTTTCGTGTGACCACTGAAGCATGAAACCGCACAATAACACCGCACTAAAGCTAAACACCTACTAAACCCAAATTCATAACAATTTTCCATTCCATTACGCGTCCACAAACCGGATCACTATAACCACTTAAACAAAAGCCGCAATAGGAAGGCTATTACCCCAAAGTTCCTATCTATATGAGCAGTGGAACGTACACTTTGTGGCGCTGAAAGCTAACTACGGGAAGCGGGTTCTAGCGCTTTTTCCGCTTTGTTTAATAGTTTTGTAGGTTCGTTCCGGTCGGAGCATATTGGAGGAGGAATGCCTATTCGAAAAACATTTTCGGTTAGCGTGTGGGCTGAAAATTGGTGCTGAGTCGTTTTTGTTTTGGTTGGAAGTTCGGTTTTTGTATGAAGTTCAGTTTAGAGTTTATTGATTGGGTCGGATGCAACATTGAATTTGGAACTAGAATTTATATATTCATTTTTTTTATACTAAATAGGCTTGCGTTAAAATATTAATATATTAAATATTAATGTGAAGCGATGATGTGTCCTAAGGTGAAGCACGTTTGCCTATATTATAATTCGGATAGCACCAACTTTTTAATTACCTTCAATTTATAAGCAGTTCTGTCATTCTCTAGAATAAACTTTTGATCAGAACCATACAATAAGGATATACCTGAGGGTTTAGACAAGTAGCATACTCGCTTTTAAAGCGTATTTCTGCATCAACCTCCATCGGAATTGACACAAGTTCTCAGTCTTATTCATTTTCCGTATCGTTGATAGAATGCCCCTTGATCTAGAGCTAGACCACGCAAATCAGTACGCACGACGACCAATCAATACAAAACCAGTTTATGTGGATCTCTATTGTTAGGGAAATCTATACGAAGCGAGGCAATGTTATACTAGAAATGTGTACCTTGATGCGTCGCCATGTACAAGACATACAAATGTCTAAGATTAAATAATGGAAGGCTTAAACTAAAATACATTTTATTTTTCATGTAAGAACCACCGCCTGCTAATTTAATGACGATCTTATCCAAGTAACACATTATCTTACACCGCTGAAATCTTTCACGACAAGAACCCTAAACTGCAACCCCGCTCCTCACTCTAAAAGTAACTCCTACGTAAATAAACCGCCATAGTGGGCCACTGTGTGATGTATAGCGCCATTTACACGCCACTCTACCGCGTTATTATCTGAGAACAGGTAGGTAGCTACTGTCGCACGAAAAATACAAGCACTTATAGAGCCGTGACACAGTAAAATTATAAGCAGTAGGTTGACTTCAGAGAAACGACCGAAACGCTGACGTAATTAACCGAGCGCCGCTTCCCCCGCCCGTAAAGATATTTCAAGGTGCGAACAGACCGAGAGTCGCGCGCGCCGCGTCAATTTCTTAACGATAAACCACACAGTATACCCGATAGTAGCAACCCTAGCTCTCTGATCGACTTAGGCATTAAATTCAAGGACACGTCCGAGTCACACTACTGCTTATATTTTTACTGTGGCCGTGATGTGCGAGGAATATTGTGAGCGTAATATATTATATGTGCCTAGGTACATAGAGATACTTGTTGAACTTGATTGTGTTTGGATTTTTGAGGAAGTGTGGGTTTGTTGCTTTTATTTAAATAAACTGGCCAAGTGCGAGTCGGACTCGCACATTCATAATAATAATAATAATCATTTTATTATCAGGCAACTAAGGCCCTTAGATACACAAAATAATATTTAACAACAATAATATACTAATACATAATTATGTCGAGTTGGTCAGGATTTATTTCACTAGGCTCGAGCTTATGTGGGCAGAAGACGGGTTTCGTGCTATGAAAACACACTGGATTCGATACACTATTTTATTTCACATTGCACGGTTCGGCGTGGTAGCTTCTATGGAGAAGAACCGGCAAGAAACTCCATGGTTACTCTTTTCAAACAGATACACTGAGTCTAACAAATTACTTGACATTACACTTTGACACATTAACACTGGGCACAATGATTCGGGTACAGTTTCAAGACTTCCTAACTCCGCTGCGATCAGACATAGAATGTCCGCCTCGCCGCATGATGTTAACCTCAGGACTCTGTAGAAGCCGCCATGGTGGGGTAGACTGGTAAGTAGGTCGCGTGATGTCACCACTGGCACGCTTTCGATACATTCGCCCGTCCGTACTCATGACCTGATTCGACACGGTCATCCTGCTAGCACACGTCCTCGTGTGATGGTAACCCTGCAAACAAAAAGTCCACGACAGAAATTTGTTCCACTCGGTCACTCCTGACCAAACTAGATTCATCGGGTCGGTGAAAGTAAAGAACTTTACAGTTTTATTTTAACCACATCTTACTCTAATAGAATCAAACATCATAACTTCACACATGCAATCCCCAAAGGGTCTAACAGAGGTGCACCCAACAGTACACTCACAGTTCGCTAGTTATGTCCAAGTCCCATGTAATAGGGAGCAAGCCTATTGCCATCAACTGAGCGCGAATCCAAACTTCGTGGCTGTTTCTGAGAAATTCCCGATGGAAAAACCCCAATACCACTTTGCCAGACCTGGGAATCGAACCCGGAACCTTCAGACACACTTGCGACCACTAGACCAACGAGGCAGTCGACTAATTCAAACACGGTTAAATTGGGAATACTCGAAAATAGATCAACCCCCTGGTCCGGCAATTCTTTTTTTGCCCTTCAGGTGTGTCCCTTCAGTTAAACTGGACCGGACTTAGCTAGGCCGAACAAGTATCGTTCCTTTAGCTTTCAATTTTCTTGGTCCGGTCAACTTCTGACTCTACAAGATCAACCCCCTGGTCCGGCAATTCTTTTTTTTGCCCTGCAGGTGTCCCTTCAGTTAAACTGGACCGGACTTAGCTAGGCCGAACAAGTATCGTTCCTTTAGCTTTCAATTTTCTTGGTCCGGTCAACTTCTGACTCTACAAGATCAACCCCCTGGTCCGGCAATTCTTTTTTTGCCCTTCAGGTGTGTCCCTTCAGTTAAACTGGACCGGTCTTAGCTAGGCCGAACAAGTATCGTTCCTTTAGCTTTCAATTTTCTTGGTCCGGTCAACTTCTGGCTCTACAAGATCAACCCCCTGGTCCGGCAATTCTTTTTTTTGCCCTGCAGGTGTCCCTTCAGTTAAACTGGACCGGACTAAGCTAGGCCGAACAAGTATCGTTCCTTTAGCTTTCAATTTTCTTGGTCCGGTCAACTTCTGACTCTACAAGATCAACCCCCTGGTCCGGCAATTCTTTTTTTTGCCCTGCAGGTGTCCCTTCAGTTAAACTGGACCGGACTTAGCTAGGCCGAACAAGTATTGTTCTTTTAGCTTTCAATTTTCTTGGTCCGGTCAACTTCTGACCCTACAAGATTAACCCCCTGGTCCGACAATTCTTTTTTTTTTGCCCTTCAGGTGCCACATAGGCTTACAAGTGCCATATAGGTTCAAGTTGCCACACAGGCTGCTACCGCTTAAGATTGCTCCACATCATCAAATCCTTATTAACATCGACTGGTACGTGACCCACTGGCATTTTTCTTAGCCTACCCTGTGCCCTGCAGGTACCCTTATAATTCAAAGCTTTCAGTTTTTAATGATGAAACAGAATTAGCACTCTGCTCCAGAATAATAACAAAATGAAAACGGCTCACCAAAGTACTTTCATATTCCGGCTTGACGATACAAAGCTCGCTTCTCAACCAGTACAGCAGCACTGGACCAGTCTGCTGTGCAGCGACTGGCAATGTGGACCCGTGTGCCACACTTAAAGCACATCAGTGAGCTGCTGCTGGCCTGCGGTCGTTGCCTAACGCCTTTAGCAGCTGATACAGGCAACTTCTTGATGGCAGTTGTCTTCGTCAGAAAATCTACGTGTTTGTCACCACTCACGTAAATGACGTACAACGTACACGAATTTGGCACTGAACAATTCTTTAAACTGGTCCACAACACTATCTTGCTATCTTTCTTTTTTTTATCTTTTTATCTTGGTCACTTTGTTCTGCATTTTAAAAAGTAACCGTCACTGATTGTCATTAACACTTAAAAACGGTGTGTATCCAGATATTTCGGCGCTGTTGCAAGCACCTCTTTCTTGATCGTTTTTTTTGCACTCGGTACCCGACACACGAAACTCATCGCAAACTTTTTTCGGCACCTTTTCGGTTTTTACACAGTTGACACGGATTGTTATTGGCACTGTCCCCACGTATGATTTCATTAGCACGATTTTATCCCACTTCTGATGTCGGGTTGGTCAGGATTTATTTCGCTAGGCTCGAGCTTATGTGGGCAGAAGACGGGTTTCGTGCTATGAAAACACACTGGATGCGATACACTATTTTATTTCACATTGCACGGTTCGGCGTGGTAGTTTCCATGGAGAAGAACCGGCAAGAAACTCCATGGTTACTCTTTTCAAACAGATACACTGAGTCTAACAAATTACTTGACATTACACTTTGACACATTAACACTGGGCACAATGATTCAGGTACAGTTTCAAGACTCACTAACTCCGCTGCGATCAGACATAGAATGTCCGCCTCGCCACATGATGTTAACATCAGGACTCTGTACAAGCCGCCATGGTAGGGTAGACTGGTAAGTAGGTCGCGTGATGTCACCACTGGCACGCTTTCGATACATTTGCCTGTCCGTACTCATGACCTGATCCGACACATATTTTAAACCAAGACTAAAACTATACACGCAACGTTGTCGGCGTCGTGTTTCGCTGCGTGGTGTCGCGTAACCGCCCTCGGAAACGTATATATACACCCTTCGGCCTAAAGTCCTCCTTCATGCAGGTCTGTAGATGGTAGGTTGGAACTAAGCCTTACTATCGTAGTAGATGAGCCCCCTTTAACTTTTATTTTATTTTAATAGAGGCAACAGAATACACATTCTGTGAAAATGTCAACTGTCTGTCTTTTACGAATCATGAGAAACAGCCCGCTGACAGACAGACAGACGGACACACGGACAGCGGAGGCTTAGCAATAGGGTCTTGTTGGTTACCCACGGAATCCCGAAAAAAGAACAATAATTAGGCCACTTCTTTGCATTTTGAGCTGAATTAGGAAAACAATTTGAATTAAAGACATGAATAAGATCCAGTGGGCCTAACGAGAACGCAGAATTTGGAAGTACTCGTTTTCTTTATTCATATTTTTAAAAGAGATATTTATTCTGACACAAAAAAAAAGTGAAGTTTTTGTGACAATTAGAAGCCGATGATGTTTTACCTGATAGAAAAAGGTTACCAGGCGACCAGCAGACACTAAGGGAATTGAGATGCCTCCAACCTTTGATACAAAGTTGTAATGTTGTGTTTCAAATATTCTAAGAGCGGAACCTGTACCCTGTTTGGGATTCCCGGAAACCAAAACAAACCTGCGTTGGTTCGGTCTGCAATATCGTCTATCAATATATTACTTTAGTTGATGTAAATGTCTACCTTTATTAGAAGGATCCGCAACATCAACAGCAATATACCTATTCGTACGTAAAGTCGAGAAATGTTTAATAAACATAATACTTTCTAGAGAAGTAGAAACGCAAAGAATATTCGGCAACTATTCGATATTCGGCCAATTCGGCAATTTTTTTTAGTATTCGGTATTCGGCCGAAATACCGAATACCTACCGAATATTTTATAAAACGAAATATAAAAGAAATTTAATCAAAACATTTATTTATCAAATTATCATTAATTGTGAAAACAAGAATTTTGTTTTTTTTAGGGCTCCGTACCCAAAGGGTAAAAACGGAACTCTATTACTAAGACTTCGTTGTCTGTCCGTCTGTCTGTCACCAGGCTGTATCTCATGAACCGTGACAGCTAGACAGTTGAAATTTTCACAGATGATGTATTTCTGTTGCCGCTATAACAACAAATACTAAATATAGTCAATGGTACGGAACCCTTCGTGTGCGAGTCCGACTCGCACTTGGCCGGTTTTTTTTTATATTTAAAATTAATTAAAGGCAAATTGTGATGAATAAAAACAAGTTTTTCGGCATTTGTTGGTAAGAGACGATTGCCCTTTTCTTCATACACAGCGCCGAAGAATATTTGGTATTCGGCCAAATCACTATTCGTTGCATCTCTAATAATTTCTCTTACTAAGCTCAGATTTAAATGAAAACTAGTATTGTCTTCCAGTGTAAAGTTGGTTGTCCATTTGAAATGCATGTATCATCCATTTTCTCATTAGTTTGAACCGACGACTGCCTCGCTAGTCAAGTGGTCGCAGGCGCGACTGCTGAGCGTGAGGTATTGGGTTCGATTTCCGGGTCGGGCAAAGTTTTATTGGGTTTTTCTATAAAAATATCCTAAGCAGCCAGGCAGCAGTACACCTCTACTTACCCTTGCGGTATTTAGAGGCGTGAATGTATGTTTGAACCTTTTATTCTACCCAATCAAAATTAAAGCTACAGTAAAGCGAAATTCATAAAAAGTGTAAAACAAAACTTAACATTTAATGGAGTGTAGATTTAAGTACCTAGTAAATAAATATTCATTCTTCCTTTCATTTAAAATACCGGTGTAGCCGAATCCTAAGGAACTAATTAGCAATTAGCCACCTTCCGCCTATTCCAATTCAAAGTCGGACTAATAACGTGTAATTTACACTCCAGTGCAAAATAAAGTATAAACCAGGGCATTAATCAGCGTGTCCGTAGCAAAGTGCGGACGCACTTACCGCCACTAATGCACGCCGCACCTGCACTACTGCTAATGCTGTTCCCGTTTTACTGGCCGCTTTTCTTTGCACTTACATTTTTAGTGGGTGATTTTGCAAGCATTTGTAATATGAGTTGCTTTTTTTATGTTGAGGGTAAAAGTTAGCCTACCTGGTGGAGCGCGTTTGTTTGGACAATATTGTTATTATTGATCACGCGCATGCGTGGGTTTTAAGGTTTCTTCAATAAAATACTGTACTGAATTATAAATAAATGTATTGACTTCGATCTGAACTAGATTCATACAAAGTCGCTGAACCCGTTACAATAATGCGTTTTTCTACTGATCTGATTGCTAGCGGCCCTCGTGGGCAAGTGAACGAGTTCTTCCTTCTGCCAGCGGAGCCCTGTGCGCGCGCGACACCGCAGCCGCTGCGCTGTTATTGGCTTGGCTGAGGTGGCGTGATCGCGACGCGCAGCCATTGGCCGAGCGCGCAAGATGGCGCGCGTTCGGCGCAGCCATTGGGTCGCGTTCGAGCTCCACATCACCCGGCCAAGGTTGCCACGCGGCGGAGGCCGGAACAATTATTATAAGCCATTTGTGTCCCACTGCAAGGCAAAGGCCTCCCTTCCCTCTTTCCACTTATCTCTATCCAGTGCTGATGTTCGTCACTCCTTGTGGAAAGAGTCGAGTTCGTCCCGCCATCTCCTTCTGGGCCTGCCGCGTTGTCGTTTGCTGTTGTTTGGGACCCATTGTATGATAATTTTAACCCATAGCTCCTCCGGCATGCGACAGATGTGGCCAGCCCAGTTCCACGTGAGCTTGGCAGCCATGTGACCTACATCGACAATTTGAGTTTTGGAACGCAGTATCGAGTTCCTTATACGATCAGTAAGCTTAACTCCAAGGATACGCTCCATTGCTTGCTGACCCCCCCCCCCCTGACCCCGAGTGCGGACTTTTGACGCTGTTGGACAATAATAAACGAAAAAATACTGACAAATTGGAATGTTAATAGATTGTTTCAATAAATTGTTTCCTAATTTAGGTATTACCAAGGTTTTTTATAAATTTTGTTAGTACTAAGAAAAGTGGAAAGTCGGTTTCTAAGAACTACGCGTTTAACCTGTAAGGCCGCAGCCGTGCCCGATCGGGCACGGTGCATTGTTATTTTAATTGTGTCTAATTGCACGTACCGAAGCAAGGCGATTAAAAAAAAATCTAAATAGGTGTGCGCAGCGGTGGCCCAGTGGTGGCGGCCCCGACTTACGAACAGTAAGTCGTGGGTTCGAACCCAGACAGGCGCATTACTTTGTGTAATTTATTTCATCACCACTGCTCTCAAAACGGTGAAGGAAAACATCGTGAGGAAACCGGCATGTCCTAGAACCAAAAATTCGAAGACATGTGACATCTACCAATCCGCACTGGGCCCGCGTGGTGGAATATAGCCCATACGCAAAATACACGCTTTGACGTGGCGTTTGCGGACAACAGCCCGTTATACAATATACAAGTAGGTGTGTGTTTGGCCGTCACTCGTCTGATGTGAAGCTATGATGCGGCCTGGGGTGCACGTTGAGCACGCTTGTGTAGAATAAACTGATTCACTCGAACTTTCATTAAACCTAGATGATTAATTATTGGATTGTGCGGTAATTGGAAGACAAAACGTTTGCACTATATATAAAAGTTATAAAAAAATTAACAATTTTTGAATCAGAATGTACCTTTCCATTCAAGGAAGGCTAACCCGAAAAAAATGGGTTCTCACCTCCCAAAACAAGTGACTTTTTTATCACTCATTCACATTCTCATTAAGAAGGGATGAAATGGAATCTATCTACGGTTGAAGAGTTTCAGGGAAGTATAGATTACAAAGTTATGCTGAAATTACAATAAGACCCAATCAGAACGAGCAGCAAATTCATATCACCTCATACAAAACCGTTTTCGCGGAACACTTGACTCCCATTTCCCGTCAAATTTCCATGCATCCAGGCATGAAATGGACAGAGAAAACCCCACAGCAACGTGATAGCAATATTATCCACATAATCGAACATTTCGGATCTCTAAATGCCTTCGACTAACAATACAAAGATGAAGTTCTTGAAACCGCATCCCAAATTCCCTGAAGTGGGACCTCCAACTCGATAGAGCAATCTTATAAAGCGAAAATGTTGTCCCTGCAGCTACAAAGACTCTTAAGTTCAAGGTATAAAGGCTAGTTTTCTATTTCTGGATGGAAGATTGGTTGGGGCATGGAATTTGGGACATACGGGTTCGTGATTACACAAACGGGAAGCGTGTAGAATTTATTATGATGTGTGCTCTCGAAATTATTCGTGTGTGGTTTTTTGTAGTCTTTAGCTGGTCTATTTCTGAAGAACGTGATACTTGTAAGTGGTTTCTGTGCAGAAACTTCTCCTAGTGGAGTTATTTTAAGCACACTTTAAAAATAGAACGTAGTTCTAGCGTTAGTTTTCCACAGAGTATAAAATTGTGGGGAGTTCACTTTGTAGCTGCTGTACCGTTCACATACTTATTTCAAAAACTTCACTTCGAGTTTTATAAAAAAAAAATAGTGCGTCGTCACATATATCACCAGTAACGTATCAGTCATATAAGTGAAAAATTTCCAAAGTTCAAAGTAGTTCAAAGTGCCACATTTGGGTCTGTCGGACTCTACCCGACTAAAAATCACCCCGGTGTTACCTTCCAAAACTTGCACCGGGAATTATGGGAACTAGTACGCCTTCCACGATCCCCAGCTAGTGCTGGCCCGCGTCTGCGAGCACCTCAAGTCTGTGGGGGGGAGTGAGGTGTACTCCCGGATACTTACTACTGGCGCGCGCGGAACACTACGCGCCACCACCTCGGGTCCAGTTATACGGTGGGGTGGCAGACATCCTCAAGTCCACCGTCCCTCTGGACCCGTTTAGGGGGGCTGGAAGAGGGCGTTATCTTCCTTCCGCCAACGCCCGGTACGTCTGCTGTGGTTTGTAAGAGTGGTTAGCAAAGCCACCCTACACCAACAACAGACCGCATCAACACATCTAGTTTTTATCTATACTAATATTATAAAGAGGTAACATTTGTTTGTAAGTTTGTATGTTTGTAAGTTTGTATGTAGGGGGTAATCTCCGGAAGTAATGAACTAATTTTAAAAATTGTTTCACTGGTAGAAACCTACATTATTCGTGAGTGCTATAGGCTATATTTTATTCCCGTACTCCCATGGGAACGGGAACTACGCGGGTGAAACCGCAGGACGTCAGCTAGTGTTACTATATAATACTAAAGCGGCAATATTCATCAATGTTTTCTTCTACGAATACAAGTAGTAAGAAAAACTTCCCTACATATAAAAACCCCGTCAACCCGCTTCACCGTGTGTCCCACCACTAAACTAGTTGTGAAGTAGTGACGACTCAAACTTGTAGCCTGCGCCTGTCGGTTATGCCGCCAATAATTTACACCGTTTTCACTTCACTCGCTTCTGCTTTATGCGAACGGACGTGTGTGATCATAGCTTCGGGTTTCTCTAAGCTTTTGAGGAGGTGTTTCTTGATGTTCTTTACTGTTGAACACCTCTTTATAATTTCTGATTCCCTGGTCGTAATGCGACTAGTAAGCGTGACGTCCTCGGTCCTTAGGGAGAGTGTTATTGAGTTTTTCAGTAGCAGAAAGTTCTCAGTATCAGCTTGAAGTTTGTACAGGAAATAGATGCAGTTTATATTCGGTACATAAATGTTATACATCAATGTTAATATATAATATAAATGAACTCATCAATGAATCTGCCTCGATCCTAGTGGTCATAAGCGCGACTGCTGAGCCTGATGTCCTGTGTTCGATTCCCAGGTCGATCAAAGTGTTATTGGGTTTTTCCATAAGGAATTTAACAGTAGCAGCCACGGAGTCTGGATTTGTGCTCAGTTGATGGCAATAAGCTTGCCCTCTATTACACGGGACTTAAACAAAAGTGGCGAAATCTGGGTGTATCGTTAGGTACAGCTCTCTGCCAAACTATTCCGCGATTACAGGCGTCCTGTTTATATCTTCGGTCAATACAGGTGTCATGTGGTGTATTGATCGTGTATGCTAATACAAAGCACTAGGAGAACAGCGATACCCCTAGTCTTTTGCCAACTGTTTCAACGTCAGCTGCCACTCTAGCTCGATATGCGGATATCAGATTTCCACAAAAGCGACTCCCATCTGAGCTCTATAGAGCTCAGATGGGAGTTAATTACGTCAAAGTACGAATACGTTGAGCTAGACAGACATACTACTACCTACTATGCTATATTTGTATTGTTTTTTTCGTTTACACTTTATGTATTTTTTATTTCATCCGCATCTGACCGTGGCATCACCCTGCACTGGGCCCTATCAAAATACCAGCGCTGTAACGTTTTCTTAATGTTACATACAGCACCATGCTGAGATAGGGGCCTTTTGGCCTCGCACAGGACCAATTTCGTTTCTTTCCATTTTTCTCTTTGTTTTACTGTTAATTTCACCATTTTAATTGGTGTGTTTTGTCCTGTGCGGGCTAATAAAGGTGTTTTCTTCTTTTCTTCTTCTTCTAGGTTGCTAATTGTTGATCGAAGTCTTCTAAACAGAAATTCGAACTTTAGACTGATTTTTACTTACAACGACTGTCAAAGTTATGACAACTGAGACCGATAACGTAACAAACTTTATTACCACGGGGGTTTAAGAGCTTAATAGGGATGTAACCACGAAACAATCTACACAAACCACAACACCTTGGTGATTAACCACGTAATTCTGTGCGGACAGAGGGTCACCCTATCTGCTTACGACTAAACAATGTTGCGGGCCGTGAAGGGTCTTCTTCGACTTACTTATAGGGTGTAAAAAGACCCATAACGAAGTCCTGAAGCATTTTTTTTAGTTCTGAACCATACCTTGGAATCTTCTAGTTACGGAGATAATATTAATAATAATAATATTGCCTCTATTATACACCAACACTTAGCATTCAAATATAAACTCATAAGTGAGATGAAATCATACTATAAATATAAACCCGAAATAACACTAGAAAATAGGAATCAGAAAATCTATTAGGATAGGACTATAATAACTGACAAAACTATACATTTCAATAGACCAGATATAACCCTTCACGACAAAACCAACAAAACAGTTTACCTAATAGATATAGCTATCCCAAACTCACACAACATTCAAACTACAATATCTGAAAAGCTTAGTAAATATCAAGACCTCGCCATAGAAATAAAAACCCAGCGGGAAGCACAAACCGTCCACATCGTCCCTATAGTGCTCTCTTCCACTGGTGTCGTACCGAAATCTCTTACGCAAAGCTTAAACACTTTAGACATTTCGCCCCACACACTTCATCTGCTCCAAAAAGCCACAATTCTAAACACCTGTCGCATCACTCGGAAATTCTTAACTTCTTCTACAATATCATCAACATTCTCCATTTAAACCCCCCCCTACAGACTTGACTCCGGCCCGTGGGTAGGGTTTTTATACTCTCTTACGAGAGAAGAAAATGAAAGAACAAGAAATAATAATAATAAATCATTTTATTTCAGGCACATACAGTTCACCCATAGCAGTTACATTATGATAAGTATTATATATAAGTTGTAAAATTAAAATTAAATTATACATATTCGATAATGGATTTACGGTTAATGAAGTTATGCATATTAATATTACTTACATAATCTTACAATATTATCATTAATTAAATTAATTCGTCATTATTATTGTTTCCTGATTACATCATAGTCAGTGTTGAGATTAAACAGTTCGGTTCTAGTCACGAAAATTGTGCGGAATACAGTAGTTACAATAATATTTTTACAGTTTAACAATCGTGTTCAAAAAGAAGCTCTCATCCTTCTCAGAAAGGAAAAGAAGTCACCCACTCGGTTTTCAAAAAACATACCAGAATAATAATAAAACTTTATCCAGAATCTCAAAAGGTAAAATCCAAGAATCTAAAAACTAACAATGTAGGTATAATAATGTTTGATGCCTGTATTAGCATAATCCTGTATCACAGGCTGCAGGAGCTCTAACAATATTTTTGATTAACTTAAATTCTAACTTAGAACTAAACACATAATCGTTACACGAAAATTTGCGTCAGCAGAATTTATTATAAGTTGCAAAACACATTCGATAGATATGGAGGTCAGAGTTCCAATTTTTTCAAAAGTTTTTTTTAAATGCATTTTGTGTTTTAGTGCGCTACATTGAGCTTGAGCACATTATGTAAGCTGTCTGTTCCTGGAAAAAACTGGACAATGGACATACCTGTTTCGTTAATATGTTTTCCTTCACCGTTATGATAAGCAATGGGTTCAAATGTACGACTTTTGACACACCTTATAGATCACCGATAATATTATATTCATACACCCAATAAAAAGAAAACGAACTCCAATAAAAAGCTCTTAAAACTGTTAAAGATCAAATGCCAATCACCAACAAAGACGTGAAACCGCAGAATCATCAAAAAAGGGGATATATCTCGAAATTCAGCCGTTTTATTGCGAGAGAGGGCAAGAAATAAATCAAGTAAGCCGAGATCGCTTGTTGAAGCCCTTCAGCGGCTGAACGGGCGGCCGGGCGGGCGAGCGAACCCTCTGGATCGGATTGAGCTCACAATACACGTATACCACGACACTTGCGTCCGGATAAAGGAAATATCTGAATAAGCGTTCATGTGATCAGCTTTGCGGTCGTGAATGCGAATGCAAAGAGATGAAGTGGTCGCTTGTTTGATAAAGTGCAAGATTAAAGACACTTGCATGACATTAAGTGGTGAGTTGAGGATCAGCTCATGGCTAAATAATAACAGCCGCTCGGGTCGATCTTTAGGTTAAGCCGTGCTTGCCTAGATTATTGCATACCGACTTTCCTCCGTGCTTCGGAAAGCACGATAAGCAGTTGGTCCCGGCTGTCATTTGTGATCTTTGACAGTCGTTACAGGTAGTCAGTGGCCCAAAAGTCTGACAACCAGTCTTACCATGGGGTATCGTAATCCAGTACTAACTGGGTTGTGGAGGTTAGATAGGCAGTCGCTCCATTTAAAATACTGGTATTCAGCTTCATCTGGTTAGACTGGAAGCCGACCCCAATAAAACTTGGGAAAAGGCTAGGTAGATGATGCATGACACTAAGCGGTATATTTGAATACTTTCGTAGTTTCAACACTCAAAACGCAAGCAAAAGTGGCAAAATGTGAGTGTACTATTAGGTATACCTCTGCCTAACCCTTCGGAGTTTACAGGCGTGATGTTACGCGTGTCAAGCTGCAATCGTTACTGTAATGGTCTACCTACCTCAGTACCGATAGTAACCTTTCTTTGCCCCACGTTGGGCGCCAATGTGACGGAAAGGGTGTCCGTGGGGGTAAATAGAAGAAAACCACGGACCCAGGTCAACATAAAAATATATTAATAAAATAAACGGGTGTGGGTGTGGGGTCTATGGTCACAAGTTTCTCCAAGCCCGCCCGGGGGTTTGCACGGTACTCTCCTGGCTCAGCCCGGCGTGACGATGACCGTAGCGGTGTGCCACGCTGCAGACGCCAGGTAGGGTGACGGACGGCAGATGATCGCGCCGACCCGTAGAATTTCGACGCGGCCACGCAGGTAAAAGGCACCCGCTGCGGAGCCCGCGGCAAATTGGATGCCGGTAAAACGGTTGTCAGCCGAAATCTTGATTGTCAGCCGGAATCTTGAACGTCAGCCGTAATCTTGAACGTCAGCCGTAATCTTGAACGTCAGCCGTAATCTTGAACGTCAGCCGTAATCTTGAACGTCAGCCGTAATCTTGAACGTCAGTCGTAATCTTGAACCCTGGAAAATAACGTCCAGCGTGTCACGGAATGGCTAGCAGTCATCCCCGCTGATTGTGACACCAAGGCATAAGCAAAGCGAGAAATACCCGTGCGCCAATGAAGGTGATGTGTGGTAGTCACAATCAGTACCTACGGAGTTTACATGATGGTGGTAAGCACGACATGATTTGCACATTTTGAGTGTCATGAGGGTTATTGTATCAATGTCAAATACACTCGGCTGAAGGCTACAAGATTAAAGCGTTTGAATGTGCATAGCAAAAACGGTGATAGAAAGTGGCTCACATCTTGAGACCACGTAGCTAGTGATACACAAAATATGAAAACGTGAATTGCTGTTCAACACTTACCCAGTATGGGGTTTACGCAGACACAAAACGGAAAGAGTTAGGTTACTAACAAAAATTAAAGCTGCCTGCTTTAAGCCCGAATATTCTAGATCACGAATACTTCTAGAAATTTAATTTCCGATGAAAGAACGCGTCTAGTCACTGGGAGTAGAATATTTCCAAAAAGGACTCGTCACCGCGAGTCCGTGACATTTATACTGGCGTGTTTACGCATAGACAAGTCTTCACTCATTCGATCAGATACACGTAACGCGCGCACAGCACTGGTAAAACAGCTAATTTTAGTCGTATAGTAACTGTACGGCCCAATGAGTATGTATACTCTGTGGCGTTTGTTTTGACATTTAACTTAATTAAAGTGTTGAATTGGTTATGTTTACAAAGTAACGGTAGAAACTACTCTAAGTTTCTACAACGTTACAGTCCTCTAAAGTAGTACACTGTAGACACTTTAGCAAGTAGGTATAGCATATATGGTTGGGAGAACCACAAACACACTGAGTGGTAGAAATGTTGAAAATTGTGGTCGTAATCATCGAGTCTCCGTAGCAATGAGAGGTTTTCCTTTTGAGGTTTTAAAAAAAAACTTAGTTTCCAAGAACTATATAGATGGCGTTGAACTTACCATGCCAAAGCCAAATCGCTTGAAAAAAAAAACATTGTGTCACGTCACATACTCTCGTCGACTGACACTTTCATTTGCTTAACCTTCCGAATATAACCAACATTTCTCGCGCTTTGTTAAAATATTTTTTTTTAGGTTCCGTTCCTTGCATTATCATACTTACTCCTAGCGCCATCTATCCAGCGACTAGGGAAGAGCTAAAAAGAAAATCCCTCATTACAATTGCAGGCTTGTCGAACATGACAAAAATCCTGTTACTATCATAGACTCAGAAATCAACCGACCAGGATCAGATTACGACAAGCAATAACACGAAGTGGAAAACTACTACAATGCGTACCTGATGTGTACAAACGTATTCGACCACAAAGCGCGTCCCCATCCCCCCGATGACATTGATAACAACCGACACATACAGACAGCGGCGCGCCGCGTGCCTTCGCGTCGAGTAACAGTAGTATCTAAATGGCATATCGCGAGGCCGAGCGACTCCACTTTGTGAAAATTGTGGTCGTAATGATCGAGTCAACAATTACCATCATAGGCTTATCGAACATGAGAAAACTTACTATTATAGACTCAGAAATCAACCGACCAGGATCAGATCACGCCAAGCAATAACACGAAGTGGAAAACTACTACAATGCGTACCTGATGTGTACAAACGTATTCGACCACAAAGCGCGTCCCCATCCCCCCGATGACATTGATAACAAGCGACACATACAGACAGCGTTGCGCCGCGTGCCGTCGCATCGAGTAACAGTAGTATCTAAATGGCATATCGCGAGGCCGAGCGACTCCGCTCACAAAGCGGAGTTTCAAGTACGTAATGACATTACAAACTTTCGCGACTGTGACGCGGACTGTGCTGCAAGTTAAGGACGACTATGTGTTTTTGCTGTACCTTTTATGCGAAATGTAATGGTTCCTCCATTCTGCTTCATCATTTCGATAATTGCTTTAAATAAGCATCGACAAGAGTTCTGCCATATCAAAGACGTTATCAGTAGTTTTGGACAGATAATTCAAGGTGCAGGTGGCGTGATAAACATCCTAATATCCTTGACCAATATCCTTAAAAGCTATGCAGGGAGACTGCGTAACATTAAACCGTTTCAACGCCATTGTCACATATATGTGACAAGCAAGCGCGTGCCCTGTACACCAAACGACACAAATATGTGACAAAATAGTAGGTAAAATTGTGGCGGGCACGCGCGTGCGTTTTTTTTTGCTCTAGCGTTCAAAAGGTTAAGGTAAGGATATTAGATTTAGTAACCTAAAACCTAGCTTAACTGCCTAATTATAGTGCCCTAGATTTTCTGTCGTTTACTACGTGGCTTATAAAATTTCTTCGTAATATTTGGATTCAAATAATTCATCTATCGTCATTAAATAAATACCCGAAAATAGTTATCCCTTTAGTTTCAATATAAACGCTCTCTGGGATTCACTAGTAGAAATAATAAACTAAATGTTAATAAAAATATATATTATGTATACATATATTGGTACAAGTAATATTGCCCGCTGCAGCATATTACTTGTACCAATATAAAGTGACACCCGGGGCCCCGTACCTACTTCTCAGAAAACTATTTAACTAAAAGGTACACCGTTTGAAAACATTTCCTTAAAGGAATTATTAAGTACTTAACTCCAGAGTATGAGCGAAATTCTTGGCGGACATTATACTCTGGTAATAGGCAATTTTACGTTGAAGTTTCATTAGCTTTTCTTGCTCTGGGCAATTTTTATTTCGCGCTCACTTTGAACGAAGTTTTTTGTCGTTGTTGATCAACGTTTTTAAGCTTGGGAAATCCTTATTGCTGTGTTGAGATAAGCTTAGCTTAAGATATCAATCGACAGTGGATTCAGTGATGAGGGATTTGAAGTTGCCAATCTGTACAATCAGGACAGTCTTCTGCTCTTTCTTTAGTATCGATAAATCAGACTCACAAACAACCAGCCCCGGAACGACTAAACTTTAGACCACACAAATATTTGTTCCGTGCTGAACAATCGTGTCGCCTTTTGGCAGAAGGATAACTTTATCCCGTTACGTTGATTCTCATCATCATCATTCTCTTGTCCTTATCCCAATTTATATGGGGGAGTCACCTCTTTTCTAGCCAATTTTTTCATCATCATCAGCCTATTAATGTTCCCACTGCTGGGACACAGGCCTCCTCTCTCTATGAGGTGGAGTGGGCTATAATCCACCTCGCGGGGCCAGTGCGGATTGGTAGATGTCACATGTCTTCGAATTTTTTGGTTCTAGGACATGCCGGTTTCCTCACGATGTTTTCCTTCACCGTTTTGAGAGCAGTGGTGATGAAATAAATTACACAAAGTAATGCGCCAGTCTGGGTTCGAACCCACGACTTACTGTTCGTAAGTTGGGGCCACCACCACTGGGCCACCGCTGCTCCCAATTTTTTAATTCGTCAATAAATCAGTAAACATACTTCAGTCCTTATTCCAAAAATAGGCTGAAAAGCCGAAACAGCTTTAAAGACTAACGCTATGGCGAAGTAGTGCATCCTTACCAATTCCATTCGTTCCACCTGCTGAAAATCTCCCACCTGGATATGAGTTGCCATGGCAGACCTGGAAGTCTTTAAATAGACCCCGGACCCAGGTTGGCCGCAGCAAGGAAAACCTGCTCAGGTGGAGATCCATTAATTACTTTTCCCTGGAGTGTAAATGTGGTGCTGTACCACAAACGATGGGAACACTTATTATCGTGTACTGCGTGTCCTGTTCTTTGTTCACTACAGGAACTGATGGACGCTACTGAAAGCGCCAAACTAGTAGCTCAGTTCTGCAGACTCAATTTAGATTGCCATCGACACGCTAAGAAGAAGATTTCAAAAATAAACAAACTGACGTTCATAAAATCTTAAGTCGTAATGTCGAATACCTCGTAACACATACAACTAATCCCTGATCTTTCAGAGTAATCATGGGTCCCATTAAACGGTTGTAAAGACGCAAGCCTGGCTTGTTAACGGCTATGGTGTGCGGTTACTGTTTCACGGTCAACACAGACGGCAGACTTTTTGTGCCACCTCAGTCGGTTGCGTAGATACTAAAAAAGTCGGACTCAACTCGATATTCAGCAAAGAGCTTTTTAAGATTGTTGTTGGTTTTTTTTGCGAAAGATCTACAGGCGTGGGTAAAACCAAAAAGTGTCGTGGCGACGCAAGCCGAGGCGACGCGTCGCCAACTGCCAAGTTGTCAACCCGGCCCGAACAATCCCGAACATTACCGACCTGTTGAAGCAGCATAAGATCTACATATTCGCCACAGTTTACAACAAGCCAGTTGGTCTCGGGGCACAGCTTTGGGTTACAATCTCGTGACTTCGAGTTCGATCCCAGCATTAGGATTTTCTTTTTGTAAATCGAGTTATTTATCTTTATTTTTTTTTTGTTCTGTGTTTTTTTTATTGATTTTTTTTTAAGCATATTACTTGTACAAAATAATTTCGATGTTTCACATCTACCAGGCGTCCCCTGACGGCTCACTTTTTTTTTGTGGGACTTGATTTCATGCAAACGGATGCAGCTAAATACAAGTATTTTACATGGAGCGAATGCATAACTGACCTCCAAAACACAGAAAGTAACGCCATACCCTTTGGAGGGGTTCCTTCTATCTGGCAGAATCTTGATGCTCCGAAATTTATTTGGCATAACACACTTGGCATAATCTTCTTTAAACGAATATTTCTAAGGCATAAAAAATATTTAATATAGTTATTGTTTGGCCGAATGTTTGTATTTCCGAATTTACAATGGCATACTTTTAGGATGGCAGAATTTTATTTGGCATAATTACCTTTGGCAATGTTCAAATTTCGCACAATTTCACTTGGCATATTACGAAGATGGCAGAATTTCATTTGGAATAATTTTATTTGGCATTATTGCCATTTCTATAAAATAGCATTTTTAACCAAAAATTTAAATATTGTCTCAAAAAGTCAATATGATGGGCTACAAAAGTTAGTGACAGAAACGAATCGCTCCAAAACCGACTTTACGTAGTCTTGTCTGCCCTACCCCTAGAGTGTAATTTAAAATTGAGTAGGCGCGGAGGGGCGAGGCGGCCCGCGAGTTGAGGAGCAGGTTGTTGTAACACTCGCCGCCGCTGCTGAGGCTGGCCGGCGAAGCCGGCCAGCAAGCCGAAGCTGCGGTGGTGAGCGTTAAGCACATCTGCGACGATCAGCTCGCGTGGGACCGCCGGAGCTCCGCAGCGCCGGAGCCGTGACATAAACCATGCCTGCTGCATGTTGCATGCTTGCTTGCATGCTTGCATGAATGGTGTATGCTTGCTGCATGAATGGTGTATGCTGGTTTGCATATTGTATGCTGGTTTGCATGTTTGCATACTGCATGCTTGTTTGCATACTGCATGCTTGTTTGCACACTGCATGCTTGCTGCATGCAAGATGTATGCTTGTTTGCATGTTTGCTTCCTGCTTACAGGAAAATAAAAACCACATGTTCACAATCAACTGTTTTAATGAATTTTCTGTGATGTGGATGTGATAGATGAGTCTTTCCATTGTTAAGCAATAAGAAATGTATGCCAAAAGATGACTCTAACTGTAAACTTTCTGAGATATGATAGTTCTGCTTTGAGTGACTATCGATATAAAATTTATGCCAAAAGATGATTCTGGCTGTGAGCTTTCTGCGCTAAGATGGTTCTACTTTCAATTCTTATGCATATGAAATTTATGCCTAAAGATGATTCCGACTTACAAAATTATGAGTTTTGAATGTATGATAAATGAGTGTCTGCCAAACGATTTTCTGCGAAATGAAGTTTATGCTACCCGCTGTTATGCAAAGTAATATTATGACATAAAAAGTTCTGCTACAAAGGGTGGACCCCCTTTGGAGAGACTGTGTGAAGTCAAACAACATGTATAACATCTTATTGACTGAGACTGCTTTGTTGGTCTAAAGATCGACATTGTGACTTCTGAGTATGAGGTCCTGGGTACGATTCCCAGATCAGGCAAACTGGTATTGGTTTTTCCATCAGGAATTTCTCAGTAGCAACCACGTCTGGATTTGACAAAATAAATATGCTAGATTACGTACACGTGATATTAGCCTCAATTTGCTAACTTTTTGCGTCCCGAACACAGCAGAAATCGTTTATTTATTTATGTACTCGTACACACAAAATACTTAACAGGACATTACATTAAGATAGAAGAGCACAAAGGTACTGCTTATTTCATAAGAAATCTCTTCCAGCAGACCTGCGAGAGGAAAGATGGATTAGAAATGTAGACACTGTGTAGAAAAGGCAATACAGGAAATGTAAATTAAAACTTAAAACAAAGTATATCTAGGTATATGAAATAAACAAACAAATGAACATACAAATACATACACGTATAAAAATAAATACTAGTATATTAAATATTTACCTATAATATACATACATATATATGTAGAATATTACTGTATATAAGAGAGGACTCTTTGACATGCTTTTTAAAGAGAAATAAAGTCGTTCGTCTATTACGATCATTATTTTCCATTCAGGTACTTTACCTGCGTATTCATGATCATATGTTTATGTAAGTACAATATTATGTTCTTATGTTTACGCTCGAGCTCATTAAGGCATGGAGCAAGTGTCAATATGTTGTAACTTTATCCCTGACGCGGCTTAGTCGCTTCTTGAAAGCGTATGATGTACAGAAAAGATTATGATATTATAAAGGGTGTAAAACACCTCTTAACGAAGCTGAAAGTCACTTGTTCTCCTCGTCATTGCGATAATTTTTTTGTTCAACACCATACCTGGGAACCTTCTAGTTACGGAGATATTGGGGGTCAAAGTTCTAACTTTTTGACAATTTTTAGGGTTCCGTACCCAAAGGGTAAAAACGGAACCCTATTTCTAAGACTTCGCTGTCTGTCCGTCTGTATGTCTGTCCGTCTGTCCATCTGTCCGTCTGTCTGTCACCAGGCTGTATCTCATGAACCGTGACAGCTAGACAGTTGAAATTTTCACAGATGATGTATTTCTGTTGCCGCTATAACAACAAATACTAAAAACAGAATAAAATTAATATTTAAGGGGGGCGTTTTGTCTAATGTATAGATAATGGTACGGAACCCGTGCTCGAGTCCGACTCGCACTTGGCCGGTTTTTTTTTTACTTTAAACACCTCCACGACCCCCGTCCTATTCAATCCATTTATCAGCACGATGTTTTGAGTGCGTTACATTGAGTTCTACCACAAAACATGACTTTTCACCCCAAAAAAAATTTTGCTTATAGTTGCTTAGTTTGATGTACAGAATGCTTGGTTGACGACGGCTTTTACACCCTGTATTACCCCCAAGGTTTTGTTTAACGACTTTTTTGGATATACTTAACAATTACGCTTGTAAAGTCTCTGGATGGGTCTTAAGATGGAAAATTCAATCAAATCTAACCTTTAGTAACACTGCTATTTGTGTTGCGTGCTGCTTGTGGATTTCAAGAATAATTTGTTACTGACGACCGTAGGTTCCATTCCCAGGTCAGCCAAAGTATTATTGGGAATTTTCATCAGGAATTTCTCAGTAGCAGCCACGGAGTCTGGATTTGAGTCCGTTTGATGGCAATAGGCTCGCCCCCTATAACATGGGACTTAAACATAACTGGAGAAATGTGGATGTACTACTATTACCTCTGCCCAACTCTTCGGGGATAACAGACGTCATGTTATATTGTCAGGAGTAGTTTAGTACTGAACATATTAAACGGAACAGCGGTACAGGCCGCGGTACGTAACTCTAGCGCTGAACGAAACGTGGAGGGGATAGCTGCGCATGTTATACGACTGAAGAGCCAACCGGCGCAACGCCAAAAACTTTCTTATTTTTTACTTCTGCGCAATAACGGTCAGCGCTAGAGTTACGTGCCGCGACCGTATGGTCAATAATTTAAAACTACATGAACCATATTCCACATACACCTATTAATAAAGTAGGTACCTATTTCCTGTTACTTTTCTTTAATTTTTTTTATCAGCTGTTAATGTCCCACTGCTGCACGAAGGCCCCGGGACCTTATTATATTTCCTAGTAAAAATAAGGGAGAAAATATGGTAACTTACAACTTCTCTGCTTTTTTAAAGGTAGTTGTGACTGCTTCCATCAGACGCAGCAGCGAGCAGTTGATCACCTCGCGAAACAACTCTAGTTTATGTTGCCCTGGTATATGTTCCCCTGGTAATGGTGTCGATTCTGTTGTGCACAAACTAAACTTAATTTAGGCTATTGCTATCTTTTTCTCTCTAATAAAACGAGAAAGAGACGGACGTAATTTAGAGCTGTCCAATTTAGTTGGAACTAATATTTCCATACAAATGAAGGGTGCACGTAAAAACATGTCAACTAAAAACACGGTGAATCGCAAGGCATAAACTAGTTAACATCTCTAACTTAGTTCATAGCTATAGACGTCCTTTTCTCACACTTCCTTTTAGTAAAAGATAGCAATAGCCTAAATTAAGTTTAGTTTGTGCACAACAGAATCGACACCAATGTTGGTAATGTTCTCCTGGTGTGTTTGTTCCCTTGGCTTGTACTCTTTGTTGGCAGCTCATTAGTTTATCGCGGGAGTGCTAGCGACACGGTATCGCGGCGCGCCTGTTTGGTTTGTCACGACTTAGAGGAAGGTTTTACTAAGGGGGAAATAAAAGCTGTTTTCATTAGTGAAGCTGTTAGAAGATAGTTTATTTTTTTTTTCTATAGAAAAAATGTCGTACCCCTGTAGAGACTACTTACTTTAATTATTACCACTACCGTCACGATAAAAAATAACAGTAATGTGGTGCCCTGACACCTCCAAGAGGCGACGCGGTGGACCTCGTAGTAATTGGCATTACGATCTCTACAAAGCATACGATCTGTGGTCCATATTATTATTAGACCTTTTTTTTTTTTTTTTTTTCGGATGGGTAATCATCAAATAACTCCTCCCGCTCTGGGCGGAGCAGGAGGGATGTCAAACTTTTACTGACTAAAACCCATCCATGTTCCTCCATCGCCCTTTGTGTTCCGGGGCCGCGGTATCTCTTTCGAACTGTCCCGCAACTCCGGCAGGCATCGGCCCTGGGTCTGGAATTATGAAGGCTAAAAGTAACAACAATAAACTTTAATTAAATCATTTAATTTGACTTTCCACCCCTCTCAAAAATCACAGAGGAATGTACTGTAGAGACCGTAACCTGTGTGGTCATTAAGGAATTAACTCTGGTACAAACTTCTTTTATTTAAAGTACAATACAGCCCCATGTTGATATTCTACAATACTTACAAGGTTAACGATGATAAAAGCAAAATATCAGCACAAAATATACACAAGACAGGCATCCAACTCAAAGATCCAACTTCAAACCACGAGAAAAACATGCGAACTCATTATTAACCCGGCAGTACTCGCTACTGGGTAAAAAATACCACAGGGCACTAAAATTGGTTGTATTTTTTTTTCTACGCATTCTGGCAAACCAAGATTCTAAGTACCTTCGAGCCGATAGCTTACACGCCCCCACTCCGCGGGGTGGCCAGTTTGCGCGTGGCGCTTGTTAATGGAGGACGTGTAAAGTGAGTATGGGTAGAAAATACCCGGTAGCGACGTTCCGTGATAGAGTGAAGTAGTTACGTTTCCAGGAAGACATTTAGAACAGTTTGTTTAGTGTTGATTATCTCAATGTTCACTCACTTTAGAAGTTTCATTATTTTTTAGTATTTTACGAGTGTACCTAGTTTATTTTTGATATCAATGTCCTTTTTGCCAAATATGTAAGATTTTCTTTTATTATTGTTGATTTTGTAAGATTACTCAAAAAAAAAAGATTTTTTTATTGTTTTTTTAGGATAAGCTCTAATTACAAACAATTAAACATTAACACTTTATTTTTTTGTTTTATTTATAGACAGTAGTACCAATAACACAAATACATTGTCAAATATTAAAACTTAAACGTGTTTTCGAAAATAATGGCATTTCAAGTCTGTGGTATTTATTACCCGGTAGCGAGTGTTAATGTTCGTAAATACCTAGCGAGTACAGCCGGGTTAAAACCCCAAAGCTCGCGGAGTGAAACCTCACATTATTTACTCAATAAATCATTTCGCTTTGTGGCCCTTTCATGTGCTTACGTCCTAAGAGCATTATCACACTGACGATACGCCAGCAAGTTTACAACGAGGCGATTTGAGACGAGCTTGAGTTCTCAATTTTAGAAAATTGTGCACTCATTTGTCTCACTCTCTCTGGTACAGTCACGTCAGCCGTTCTCGTCACATAAACGCAGCAAAGTCGTTGCGTACTCGTGGCGTGTTCGCTCGCAAGGGAAAGTTGGTGTAACAAGAACTCACGGCAGACCACCTATTGCACTGAACATACCAATTTAAAGCTGCATTGGACGGTCCATTACACGAATATAATATGACTAGCTGTTGCCCGCGGCTTCGCCCGCGTGAAGTTCGGTAACTGTCCCACTGGATCATACTAAAGGGATAATAGTGTCCTCCATGTTAATCCAGGTTATAAACTATCTATGTGCCACATTTCATAATCATCACAATTATTATTATCACAATCACCATCACTATCACAACCGCCATCATTATCACAATCACCATCACTATCACTATCACAATCACAATCACCATCACAATCACAATCACCATCACAATCACCATCACAATCACCATCACAATCACCATCACAATCACCATCACAATCACCATCACAATCACCATCACCATCACAATCACAATCACCATCACAATCACAATCACAATCACAATCACCATCACAATCACCGTCACAATCACCATCACAATCACCATCACAATGACCATCACAATCTCCATCACAATTACCATCACAATCACCATCACAATCACCATCACCATCACCATCACAATAACCACCACTCTCAGAATAACTATCACAATCATCATCACCATCACAATCACCATCAAAATCAGTATCACAATCACCATCATCGTTATCAAAATCATTATCATCGTAATCACAATCGCTATCATCATTATCACAATCACTATCATCGTAATCACAACCATTATCATCGTATTCACAATCATCATCATCACAATCTCCATCCTCGTCATCACAATCATTGTAATCGTAATCACAATCATTATCATCGTAATCACAATCACTATCATCCTAATCACAATCATCATGATCACAATCGCCATCACTATCTCAACCACAATCATTATCACAATCACCATCATTATCACAATCACCAACACTATCACAATCAAAATCACAATCACCATCACCATCACAATCACCATCACCATCACAATCACTACCCTCGTTATCACAATCATTATCATAGTAATCACAATAATCTACATCATTATTACAATCACCATCACTGTCACAATCTCAATCACAATCACCATCACCATCGCTATCACCATCACAATCACTGCCACTTTCACAACCACCATCACAATCACCATCACCATCACAATCACCATTAAAATCACTATCACAATCACCATCATCGTTATCACAATCATTATCATCGTAATCACAATCATTATCATCTTAATCACAATTATCATCATCACAATCTCCAACCTCGTTATCACAACCATCGCTATCACCATCACAATCACCGACACATCACAATCACCGTCACTGTCACCATCACCATTACAATCACAATCACTATCACAATCACCATCATCGTTATCACACTTATTATCATTGTAATCACAATCATTATCATCGTTATCACAATCATCATTATCACAATCATCATCATCGTAATCACAATCATTATCATCTGGATCTCAAAATAAATGCCATTTTCGTAATCAGCACCCCTGATAATCTTGGTATCGACACCCATATTGATTTTTAGACATTTCAACCCCATCGCACCCCAACAGGGAATGGTAGTATTTCAGGTCTGCCACATTAAATCTTAAAATCGTTGTTTTTGTAATACACCCGACCCAATTCACCATAAAAACAATACCTATGTTGAATTTCAGGCTGTGTTACCCCATTCCCCCTTTAGGGGTTGAATTCTGAAAAAAAACTGAAACACAAACGTTAACTCATTTATCGATAGGAGTACTCCTGTTAAGTTTCGAATAAAGTAGTCTAACTAATCTTATTTCCCCACGTAATCTTTGAACTCCCGTTCCAACCCCAAAGGGGGTGAATTTTGAAAAATCGTTTCTTAATGCACCCCTAAACATCATAAAGAACCTTTGTGCCAAATTTGGAATCTCTAGACTAAGCGGTTTGGGCTGTGCATTGATTTTTATACTTTGCCACCCCATTTCCCCCTCTTAGGGGTTGAATTCTGAAAAAACCTGAAACCCGTTTCTACTCATTTATCAATAGGAGCACTCCTGTGAAGTTTCGAATAAAATAGTCAAACTAATCTTGTTTCCCCATACAAACTTTGGAGCCCCGTTTAACCCCCTTAGGGGGTGAATTTTGAAAAATCCTTTCTTAGTGCATCCTTAGACCACATAAGGAACCTACTTGCCAAATTTGGAATCTCTAGACTCAGCGGTTTGGGCTGTGCATTGATTTTTTGACTTTGTCACCCCTTTTCCCCCTCTTAGGGGTTGAATTCTGAAAAAACCTGAAACCCGTTTCTACTCATTTATTAATAGGAACACTCCTGTGAAGTTTCGAATAAAATAGTCAAACTAATCTTGTTTCCCCATACAAACTTTGGAGCCCCGTTTAACCCCCTTAGGGGGTGAATTTTGAAAAATCCTTTCTTAGTGCACCCCTAGACCACATAAGGAACCTACTTGCCAAATTTGGAATCTGTAGACCCAGCGGTTTGGGCTGTGCGTTGATAGATGAGTCAGTCAGTCAGTCAGTCAGTCAGTCAGTCAGTCAATCAGTCAGTCAGTCAGTCAGTCAGTTTCTTCTTTTATATATTTAGATGAATGGTGTCGTTTTGTGAGGCGTTGGAAGTACGAATGATGTGACGACCACGATCATTCTGTCAAGAGTTAATAAAAGAAATATTTTAAAAACAGTAGCCATGAAGTTTCTTGCCAGTTCTTCTCCAAACTTTTCATTTTAATTTATTTTGTGGCTTGTAATTCTAAGTGTAGTTACTAAAAACAGGCGTGTTCGCTGCGTAATCGTTGTAAACTCGTGGCGAGCCCGCTGACCTCTCGCGTGTCTTTGAACTCGCTCGAAAATCCCCAGTGTGATAGCGTCCTAAAGCCACGCTTCTAATTCACACACCGCTTCTATAAATTAATACAGAATCAGATGGTAAAACCATTAATATACGTCAACGCCTTCAATCACATACCGAATGGAGATATTAGACTTTTAATTACATCTTCAGCTTTGATTTTGTACGACTTAATTACTATTACATTAATTTTGTGTTTATTCGCTTTTGGTGATAAGTTTTGAACAGGAATAGGTTTGATGTTATGGGGTGTATAGGTGTGTTGTCTCCCCAATGAGTTCCATTAAATATCGCCCAAAAAGTTTGACACTTGGTGTTGGGAACACATTAGTATATCGAAGATCCATAGTGTGATTTTCACGTGGTAAAAAAAGGAAAAAAAGTTTACTTCCACTTTTTTCTTACAAAAAATAATATTAATATTATTACATATATCTAAGTTAAAAATGTTTATAACTGGCTGATGCCCACTGCTTTGCCCACGTACAGAGTGATGATTATACTAACAATACTAACTTAGTACCTAGGCACCATTGTAACTAATACTTAATACTAACAAAAATATGTAGTCGGAAATATACTTGAATTTATCTTATTAGTGTAGTGTATAAGTATGAGTGTCTAGAGACTCACATTGAAAGGAGTCTTGACCAACACTTGAGCATACTCTCGTAAGGCAGCTGGATTGAGGGCTTGATTCAGAAAGCGTTAGTACTGGACGCAGCTCGTATTTTTAGGAGGCTCCTTTCTCTGGAGCCCTGACCACCGTTTGTTTGGACCCTGTTCCCGATACCGATGGGCTAGAATATTTTATATTGTATTTTTTTAAGGAATATTTAAAAACGTATGAAATTTTTAAATAAAGAAGAAATTGAGAGTAATATTTTATATATTTTATACTCTTTTGAAACATATACACTTCACGAACCATCTCCAACAAGAAGCTACTTTCGAAGAAAAACTCTAACATCAACAAACGAAGACAAAGCTCACAAAAACGTTAAAAAGTACCCAACAAGCCATGAAACGTTTAAACACAATTAAGGGGTCGCTTTAAAGAGACAAAAACACGACTCTGACAAATTGGTATGTTTTAAAAAGGAAGAAAAGATGATGAGCCCCGTCGCTAATTAATCTGGCCACCCCGGGGCAGTTACAGGTGGTCCTATTCCTTATTATGACTCAATTTACTCCAGTTTTGCTACTAATTAAACTGAGCGAAATTTTGAAACAACCTGTGTTTTGAAAAGCTCCCTGATTCATGACTGATACACTTAATTACCAAACTCCGAATGTAAAGAATTTCGAAACTTCGGCAGGATTATTTGTTTATTAATTCACGCGGTTTAACAAATTCAAATTTTCGGGAAGAAAATTGGGGTGTAGATCATAATTAGCTGCCTGTGGTTGAAAATCATGGATATTGGTTAGCTAACTCTTGGCTCGGCTAAACTTTGTTTGAGGTTCAGCCTTCAGAATAGACAGTTCATTATTTTAATTGATAAAGGCGTCCTTTTTAACTTATATTTCATTTCAATGTTTAACTTTTCTTAGTGTTTATTTTACGTGGTCTCAATAAATTATTACGCTCAAGTATACGATATCATTGCAATCGGAAGTATGATCGACTATAGGAGCTAAATTATCAACTCTATTTGTGGTGGTTTAAACTTCGTTTGAAAAACTTATAAAGTTCTAATCAGTTTGCACTACAAAGTGGTTGTTACGTCAGTCACTGCGGGCCGAATAGTGCGGAATGAGAGGTTTTTTGGGATTTACAAAAATATATTGAGTGGAATAAAAAAATAAAACACGTTTGATGCTAATATGTTGCTTGTAAAATTATTTGCCAAAAAATCAGAATGATCGCATGTATTTTAGTATGGTTTTTACTCGTTAAAAGAAATTTTGAGAGATAAGTTCGTGATTTTTTTTCATCGTGGAAAATTTGTTGTATTATGTTTTCAAAACACTATCATACTAGCATATATCCATCCCATGTAGGGTTAGTCTAACGGTTCATAAACTATCTGCGGTCATGTAGATTTCTCCGTTTCTACGCAAGAGAAGAACAAACCTACAAACACATTTTCACGCTTAAATAATCGCAGGAATTAGCATTCAGCGTCGTCCTATCCAAATATGAAGTTAGTGAGGATTCCGTACAAGTTTCTAAAATGCCACTAGTTCCACATCAGCGCGCACATGTGAGCGTAGCCTAATAGAGCGTATCTCGCGCCTAATTGGGGTCCTATCACCCGCTCGTAATTGAACTTCGATGTCTTATAGTACACATACATGTATAAAGTGAATGATGCTGTATTGACGCATTTCAATCTGAAACTTCAAAGGAAATGATGATATTATTTGTAAGCCACACATGAGTGGAGCTATTATTTCCGATCACTGATCAAACATATGTCTTTTTGTGCGTTTTACCGTTTGGTCTCAAAATCTATATTACAAATATTTATGCTTTCATCCAGAAAGACGAGAGTAGGACCCTAGAACCTCCAATAAAGGATTTTAAATCTACAAACTTTCGGCTATTTTCAATAACTTACTAACAGGTAACGGAAGGTTGTTATTTCGGCTCTTTAGTAAATTGATCCCGCTCATTTCGATCCCGCGGGACCAGTTTACTAAATTAATATTTTTATGTCATTTTCTTTAGTATATTGGTCCCGCTCTTAAAATAACAAAAAAAATGCCGTCGAAATTCAAAAATGAGTAACATCACGTAGAAAAATGTTAGGAAGAATAAAAATAAAATCCCGTTGGCCCCACCGTATTTTTAACATTGTAAGGGATTGAGTAGTGTTAGTACAGTACCTAATTGTGTTAGTTACGGGCAGTAACCTTACGAACAGTAGTACCTAGGCTGGCATGAATCCAAGGTGGTCTTTATAGTCATAAATACCATCTTAATTCTGGGTAGGTACGATCTTCTAGTAAGAAGATCGTACCTACCCAGAATTATTGAAATGCATACTACCTTGAGCTCATGCCAGCCTGGTACTTTATGAAAAAAATAATTGTGTCATATTCAAGTAATGCAAAACCGGTTCCGTTATAAAGAACTGGGACTCCCTTACTTTTGATACTTTAGGTAAGTTTAGGACAGTACGTTGAAAGTATTGAAATGGCGACTTCAATCGCTGCAGCAACCACTTTTTGCACTGTTTGGAAGAATGCAGCAGTGGTTTTATCTTACACAGAATTTTTTATCTTTCAGATGAGCGTTGTTTTTTTTTCAGGAGATCGAGATACCTAAAAATCGTTTTTTTTTTTAATAGTGTCCCAAGGTTTTTGCATTGCAGCATCGCCATTTCGTGTTCCCCCATTAATGACGTGACTAATTATACATAATATATATCATCTGGGAGTATTATCGAACTAGGTTTAGTGTCGTGGGCTTCTCTAACTAATAGGTTTGTATGGAATTCGTTGATGCACACGTAGTACAACCATTCCCCGCGGTGCACCGCCAATACATATCGCAACGTCCGCACAACGCGACCGCACGGACGCGCAGTGCAATGTGAGAATCGCCTTATCTGCCTGTACTTAGTCTGGCGACGAATTACGTCTGCGTACTTTTCGCGAGTCACAGGAAGAAGTTTTCCCTGGCGAAAATCCGGATAAAAGTTACCGTTTGATGCCTATATAATAATGTTCCCCTAGAAGTACCAGGGTTGCATAGGCTCAAGCATTTCAATAATTCTGGGTAAACAAAGTCTTCCAGTAATAAATACCTTCTTGGATTCATGCCAGCCTAGTACTGTTCGTAAGGTTACTGCCCGTAACTAGCACAACTGTACTAAGACTACTCGATCCCATACAATATTTTTGAGTAGGTAAACTAGGTAATAAATGAATAAAATAAATAAACCCAACCCCGCCCCACCAGTGTGGACATGGGCGATGGGCCAACGGGAATCACCATATAAATTAATATCAAAAAACTTTTTTACTTGACTATACAAATCACAAAATTGGTCATCGGGATCAGTTGACCAATTCAAAAATTCACTAGGTCGACTGATCCCGCGGGATCTACCTGTGTGGGACCAGTTTACTAAACACCCACCCCAGTCACTTCTGGAGCGTTGTCGTCGTCGTCCTGTTGGTCCGCTTCCAGCATCGCAGGTGGCGGAGCCATAGGCGGGGGTGGATGATCCCCTCGCGAAGGGAACAGAGTGCTCACCACGTCCTCCACGAGCTCAGGCCGGAGACTCTGCGTCAGTGGGGGGGCCCAGGGGCGGAGTTTATCCCGCACCAATTTGTAAGGGCGCCCCCACGGATCTCTGTCGAGAGTCCCCAGCAGCTCCTCGCGGGCCAGGTCCCTGGCCCGCAGGACAGCCTCGCGGAGGGCGGTCTTCGCCGCTCTGTACCCCTCATAAAGCTCCGCCTCAATGGTTGCCGCATCGGGTGGGCGGAGCCTGCGATGCCTGGCGTACAGGTGTCGCGCAGCCACGCACGCCTCGCACAGAGACGTCAGCTCACGCGACTACCAGTTCACTTGACGCCGGGTGCTTCCTGGCCGGACTCGGGGCATTGCCACGTCACACATATCGGACATGGCCTCCTGGAACCATCCTGCCTCATTGTTGACGTCGGCAGGCCTGTCCGGTGATGTCACCCAGGCCTGCACGATCGAGGCTTCCAGGAGGAGCTCCCGGTCCAGCTGCTTTAGCGCCCAACGTGGACCACTCGGGGCCTGTTGGACCGGCGCGCTTGAGGTCTGGGTGGAGACGTCGAACCGGATGTACCGGTGGTCGGAATAGGTCTCCACCCCCTCCATAACACGCCAGTCAATGACACGCGGCGACAGAGCGGGGCTAGCGAACGAAATGTCCACCACCGACTCGCTTCGGCCCTTTTCCATGGCCCAGCAGTCCTCCACCATCCTTCCTCGCACGTCTGTGCAACGAGAACCCCAAGCCAAGTTTTTGGCATTGAAGTCCCCGAGGACAAGCACGGGGAGGGAATGGTTTCCGACGACAACACTCAACTCTGCGAGAGAGTTGTGGAACTCGGCGAGAGTTCGGCTCGGGGAGAAGTAGACACCCACCACTACGATCTCCCCGAACCGGGCTGCTACGCACCCCCGACCCCTCCTGACATTTTCAAGGGTCGGAGTACCGGCGGCGGCCGACGACACTATGGTCACTGAGCCGCTAAGCTCTGCCACCCAAGGCCCCCAAGGGACCCAAGGTTCCCTGGGCAGGACGAAATACGGCTCAGCGACCACAGCAATGTTGATCAACCACTGCGCCATGCTCTGGAGCAACAGATCCTGAGCGCAGGCGCAGTGGTTGATGTTCGCTTGCAGGAAGCGTAATAGGGCCGTTATTGGCACTCCATTACCGCTTCCTCCCTGGCCCCCTGCGAGGGCCCCTCTGCGGCGGCGACAGCGGCAGCGGTGGCAGCGGTGGCAGCGGTGGCAGTTGCGGCTGCGGCGGTGGCGACGGTGGTGGTGGCGGTGGAGGGCCTTCCCTTGCCTCTGGTGGCCTTGGTGGGCGGAGCGCAGGCCTTGCTCCCAGCCCGGTGATCGGCCGGCTTGCCGGCCGCCGCACATGCACCGCAGCGCGGCGTGGCGCAGCAAGCTGCGGACACATGACCGGGCTGACTGCAGCGGAAACAGAGTCCGCTGCGGTCAACCTCCGAGGCGCACTGTACTGACACGTGGTGTCCCACGTGGCAGCGATAGCACCTCAGAGGTCTGGGCTCCAGCAGCTTTACCTGCGCTGAGACCCAGCCCACCAGTAGCCTTCGGCCCTCCACAATTGTTTTGGCCGCCGTCACGGGGCAGCATACCGTAACAGTATGCATACCCGTGAGGTCCGGCCGTAGGGCGCCTGCCCTGACCTGCTCAGCAGGGCACCCACTGGACCTGGCGACGGCGGCCACCACCTCCTCCTTTGTCACCGAGTCGTCCAGACCCAGGATGCGCAAGTCTGCGCATCTGACGGGTCTGGACACTCGGGCGTCGTCCGCGTTCAGGGACGCTCTGAGCTTTTCAGCTAGAGCGTCAGCGGACGACCCGCTGGTTTCACCGGGGATCTCCAGCATACGAGCCCCTGTCGTGGTGACTTAAAGCCGGAGGCCCCCGGTGATCCCGAGCTCTCCGAGATCCACCGTCTCCTTCGCCTTTGCCAGCAGGTCGCGGTAGGACACGCCCCTCTTTTCCACGTCCGGCTGTAGTGTAATCACTACAGCTGCGGTCTTCGGGGCGCGGAGCCTAGCCGCGATCTTCCTCGCCCTGTGCTGGCGCTGCCGCTCCTCATTACGGGCCTTTTTGGCCGCCTTCCGCCCCTTCTGTTTCTTCCCGACTACCTGCCATCCGGCTTCAGCCGAAGGAGGTGTAGGGGCCTGGGGGGGGCGGTGGCGGCGGCGGCGGCTGGCGTGCCGCTGGCGCTGGCCCACTCGCCGCTGGCCCATTCGCCGCTGGCGCTGGCGCCGGCACAGTCTCCGCCTGTGCGGCCGCCTTGCCCTTCCTCCTCCTCCTGGGCGCCTTCTTAGTCGGCGCCGGTTACGCCGGAGCCAACTTCCCAGGGGGGGGTGCCGCAGCTCTGCCGGAGGACTGGCTCGACGGCCCAGGCCCGGGTGTGGCAGCCGCAGCAGCCGCGTATGACGCCGTGCTCGGCATCGTGCTCGGGCCCGCGACTGCCTTGTTTGCACCCAGAGGGGGGCGCAGGACGATTCCCTCTAGGACGGAGAACCGCACCTGGAAGGACGCCAGCTCCTGCCGAACCAGGTTCAGGACCTGGCTCTCCACCGGCACGGGCTCGGCTTGTCGCTGCTGCTGCTGGTGATGGCCCCCTTTCGGAGGCGCAGCGCGGGTGCCAGCCTCGCGCAGACTGGCCAGGTCTGCGTGGAGCTTGGCATTCTCCTTTTGGAGAACCTCCATGGCGGCCGTTAGGCGGGCCAGCTCCACGCGCAGTTTGGCCACCTCCTCTCCACCTATCGGAGGAGGAGGAGGGGTGGGCCCCGCAAAGTTGGCCACTGCTGCCGCCATGATGGAGGCGGAAGCCCCGGGTATGGCCTTGAGTTTTGAAGATGTCTTCACCTTCAAGGCCACGCCCCTTATCGCGGCTTCCACCGCCTTTGTGAACCTGGCCTTACGCTCCGCCTCGGAGCCGCCAGGTGCACCCGCCTCGTCGCCCGACCCGGGAGCAATATTGCCCGGATGGCGCCCCTCCTCGGCCAGCCTTGCTGACCCCTCAGACCTCACGGAGCCAGAAAGCCCCCTCCCCTTGCCCCGGATCCCACCACGCTTATTGGTGGAGATCTTTCGGGCTGAGGCCTCCTCCTCTCCGGATGACGACCCCCGGTCGCCATCCCGCCTGGGCCGCTTGCGGAAGAACTTGCTGTTCTCCGCTGGCGTCCCGGCCCTCGCGCGGCGGGAGCTCTCTGAGCCTCCCGCGCTCGCATCGTTGGATGCGACGTCGGACTCCGACCCCGCATTCCTCCTCTCCTCTGTTTTGCCGTTGCCGGCGTTGTTTTTTTTTTCCCACGAGTGTGGGGGAAATAAGGCTCAATCTAGGCAGAGACCCCTGTACCTAGAAGGGCAGATTTAAGCATTTGTTACTCGCCATGGGGGTCTGCAGGTACCCTGGCGAGGAGTGCACTAGCGACTGATTTGTTCCATGGAACACCCGTCAGCCATACATCCCCTCGCGGTGCGTCGCCACTTGGGATTCGGGGTAACTTTTTATAGAGGTTTTCTACCTCGCGGTCCGGGCGGTTAAGCCAAGACCCTCGGTCCCCTATCGAAACCGCGAGACGTGATCCACAGCGCTTCGATAGCCAGATTACGAGATTGGCGGTGACAGAGGAGGACGGATCCTTCTCTGTCTGCTCGGAGGCAGGGTGAGTGCACACCGAGCCCGCCCTCATTCCTCAGCTGTGCCCTCTGCCTTACAGAGGGTCACGCAGAGGAACGCACCGTTGGTCCTGAAAGGACCCTACCATTGTCAGATTCATTAGCCGCGGCGGTCACATTCCCCGGGGGATAAAAGAAAACTCTCATTTCCTCTCATTCCCCGGAGAAGGATACCGCCGCGTCCTGGGTGCACCGGCCCAGCAGCTGCTCTTCCCTCCAGACGTATCGAGAGGGACCAGCAGCCGCCAGACACACGTGGAGGACTTCTGACATCGCACCCCACCCATCCATGTTCCTTCAACATTGATTTAAGACTAGGTCACATGAATTTCAGTGAATTAAAGGACTGGCCAGAAAAAATAAGTATTACACTTTTAAAATTGCAATAACTTTTTAGGTAAGGTACACAAGATATACTTTCGAAACAAAAAGGACTCGAAAAAGAGTTTAATTTTGTACATAAAAACTAATAAAGCTGATCAAAATTGCTATAAAATGTTTTTTATTTTAAATCTCTAACTTCTATAGAGTTTAGAAAAAATTGAAATTTTAAAAGTGAGTACCTATTTAGTTTTGCATGCCGGTGTATAATGAGCGGTGCTTTCTATTTTGACCAGTATTCCGCTTTTTGACGACACGAATGGCGCAGCGGCAGTGAGGCTGCCTTACGTTCTTAGGGTCCCGGGTTCGAATCCCGGTAAGAGCAAATGTTTGTGTGATGAACATGGACATTTGTTTCCGAGTTATGGATGTTTATATGCATAATAAGTATGTATTTATAAACAAAAAGTATCTATGTAGTATATCTGTTACGGCTATTAGCCGAAGTGCAGCTACACCTAGTTTTAGCCGGCTAGAACTAGGTTTAGCCTTCATCATAGCGGCTAGAACTAGGTGCAGCCAGACACTGGTGGTTAAACTTAGGTGTATCCTATTTATCATCGCCTGGAACTATAGTTTTCAGTTCAGTAATAAGGTGGTTGATGACAAACTAGTTTTGCCTAGGCCGACTTGGGGCACCCCAACACAGATAGATTAGGTTAAAAGGGAATGGCGGGGTCGAATGAGCGAGCGAAGCGACCGAATAGACCCCGCCATACCCTTCGTGGTTATATTTTTATAAACCATTCAGAAGCAGGAGCCCCAATCGCGGGGCCAGTTCGACCGGTTCTCCCTCGACTCGGATGCATCTGTGGGGGTAATATACGAAATCGAATCAATCGGGAAACGCAAGATAAGAATCTCAAAACAAAACCAATAATTATGCTTAACTGAACTAAAAACCTAGTTCTAGCCGATGATAAATAAGACACACCTAAGTTTAACCACCGGTGTACGGCTGCACCTAGTTCTAGCCGCTATGATGAAGGCTAGACCTAGTTCTAACCGAAGATAAGAGGATACACCTAGGTTTAACCGCATATGGCCGGCTGCACCTAGTTCTAGCCGGCTAAAACTAGGTGTAGCCGCACTTCGGCTATTAGCCGTAACATATCAACTATCTGGTGTCCAGTCGACACAAGCCTCATTGCTTAGTGTGGCACTAGATGGCGTTGTGTGTAATGTCCAGCTATATTATTTATTTATTTTATGAAACTTCTGACTATTATTTTAATGACCGACGGACGGACCGACTCATGAGGTGCGCCTCATGAGTAACATGTGGCGGTGGGTCTGTTGGACCGCACGTCATGAGTAACACGTGGCGATGGGTCAGGTAGACCGCACCTCGTGAGTAACACGTGGCGATGGGAGAGGACATCGACGTATAATTTCAACGCTCAGTGGCTGGTGAGTAAAATCCTGAATTCTCGGTAATGTGTTGCGCATTGACGTCCCTTTTTTTTTTTTTCGGATGGGAAATCATCAAATGACTCCTCCCGCTCTGGGCGGAGCAGGAGGGAGTGTCAGACTTTTACTGACTAAAACCCATCCATGTTCCTTCATCGCCCTTTGTGTTCCGGGGCCACGGTATCTCTTTCGAACATTCCCGCAACCCCGGCAGGGCATTGATGTCCCTTACACTCTGTTTATGGGATGTTACACTATCAGACGGCATATCTTTTACGCAAATACTTACCTAACCTTTAGTATAATGTAAGTCTTATACGCGTTTTGCACTTTGCGATCTCATAATGAGTCTTTCAAAAATATCTTTATAACTTTGAAGCTATGTGCTAGCTATCTCAACGTTTGGTAATATCTAGAGCTAGATTTTTAATAGAGCACAAAATACTTTTCACACAGGCTATATTTTGTCGTATTCTAAGTGCCCATCAACACTTTTAATACGACAAAATATAGGGGCACAGTTCGAGTTGGTCGTTTCCTATGGAGAAGAACTGGCAAGAAACTCCATGGTTACTCTTTTAAAAAATATTTGATTTTTCAACGTGATTATGTTACAGCGTAGGACAGCATAGGTCTGACAACAAGTGATTGCTTACTTTACAAGGTGTTGGACTGCAGCTGAAAATTAGCATCAGGTGGTCTAACTTGTGTTGCCATCTGCCATAATACTGAACTGAAGAACTTTTAGCATTTATAGTTTTGAATTTGAATGTTTCTGTTTTTTATAATTCCATTAAACACAGTTTTCTTTCTTTCTAAGAACGTTAACCTTTACTTTTCAAGATACTAAAAGTCCACTTCTGATTTACCTAAAGTAATAAAAATAAACCATGTTTAGTAACAAAATAGTTTTAATTCTGGTTTATAGGAAGCCGATGATTGGGTCAATCCTCCGGTCGCCACCCACTGGACTCAATAACGTTATTATCCCCTGGTAGGGTCACCGTCGTTTCGAAGAATAGCGGACACGTGTCGCGTTAGATTTATGAGTATCAATCAGTATACGGTTAATAGACGACGACTGGGGTTTGACGACCCGAATGGCGCAGCGGTAGTGAGGCTGTTTTACGTTCTTAGGGTCCCGGGTTCGAACCGGGCCCCGGTCCGGACCGGGTCCCGGTCGGAGCAAATGTTTGTGTGATGAGCATGGCCATTTGTTTCCGAGTCATGGATGTTTATATGTATAATAAGTATGTATTTACAAACAAAAAGTATCTATGTAGTATATCAACTATCTGGTGTCCACGACACAAGCCTCGTTGCTTAGTGTGGCACTAGGTGGCGCTGTGTGTAATGTCCAGCAATATTTATTTTATATTTATTTTTTTTAATAGAGAAGTATGGAAGAAAAGACCTGCTGCGCCGAACCCCAATAAATTGAGATAGTGGCAGGAGAATGATCCTGTGGACGGTGGGCTATGGGCTAGCTCGCCGTCCGTCCGTCTGACGACAGGCCGTGTCGACAAGCAGGAGTGTTCCACGCGCGCCTCAAAGAGAGTCAGCAAAAGGAAGGGGTCCGCAAGGACCGATGCCTGCCGGGGTTGCGGGACTGTTCGAAAGATATACCGTGGCCCCGGAACACAAAGGGCGATGAAGGAACATGGATGGGTTTTAGTCAGTAAAAGTCTGACACTCACTCCTGCTCCGCCCAGAGCGGGAGGAGTCATTTGATGATTTCCTATCCGAAAAAAAGGGCAGGAGAATGATGAATCAGTTTACAGTTTTTTAGATAAAGAAATTGCCAATATCACCAGAAGACTCGACTGTTTATTAATTAAGGGTTATGAAGAGGCGTATTCCTCCAGTTTTGTTTAAGGGCCTATACTCCCTAAAATGGCTTAGCATGATCCTCCGTTACGCCTAAAATACTGCAGCATTAATTTTGATATGAATATATGGTAAAGTTGAGGATTAGTGCTTAGCACTAATCCTCAACTTATTATATTACATATACTATGTGTGACGAAAACACGATTCCATAAATTTTTCTCGATAGAAAAAAAATGCCAAAACTACATCCAAATCGAACAATAAACCTCTGGTATTCAAAAAGTACTTCAAATTAGATAATGAAACTTTGCATACTAACTGAACTAACTATAAAACAGGTTTTATGTGTTTTATTTTTTTAGTCCATTATATAGTTTTTTTGTAAATCGCAAAAAAACACTCATTTCGCACTATTCGGCCGCAATGACTGACGTAACAACCGCTTTGTAGTGCAAGCTGATTAGAACTTTATTGTAACAGTATTTCAAACGAAGTTTGAAGCACGACGTTAGAAGGGCCTTAGGTTCCTTAGGTACGAGCTGAGCCAATTGCTATCAAACGAAAGATCGCGAAGCGCCTTCTGTCAGTGAAATTCACTGGCCGCCTTCTCAGTTTTCCGATTATTATAATCTTGATCTCTATAAAGTTAGAGTTAGTCGGTTTCTTCTAGACAAGCGCGTTTGGTTCCACCCTAGGTCGCGTCATCGCTTCACATCAGGCGAGTTGCGGCAAATGCAAGCCTATTTAGCATAAAAAAAGAGGTCTCCTCCTGCTAACAGATGGCAACAACAACAACAACATCAGCTCATAACGTCCAATGCTGGACATTAGCCTCTCCCATAATGGGAGGAATTTACCGTAATCTCCACGCTTGGCAGGCGGATTGGAGATCGCAGTGATGAAAGACTAACAGAAAACGCTGCTGCCCATTCTCTGGTCTACGGAGGCGCAAGGTGTTCTGCCTCAGACATTAGTCGCCTTATACGACACCCGTGAGTGTAATGGGTTGGTTCTATTCTTCTCTGCCGGATACCACACGGCTAACACATGACAGGTTCTACCAAAACCAGCGTCTCCGTTAGTCCATATTATTTAAACCAAAACCGGTGATGTACCTCGTACAATTAAAGTGAATGTACTACTCTGTGGCGATGGCTAACCACTCACTGCTAATGCGTTACTGTTATCGTTCAACATAAAACGTTTTTGCTCATGGATGGGTTAGGTTAGACCGTGGCATAAAACTTTATGTTAACGTATAGGTTATATTGATGGTGCCCACTACCGTTTCGGGTGCAGAATTGTGTGTTCGGTGGTAATGGGAAGGGTTGGGATGCATCCGTCGCACACATATCATACGATGATAGTCGAAATAAGTTTCTTTATTGAGATGAGGTTTATCCAAGCATTATTTCACCAACTATAATATTTTTATTTTAGGTGTATTCTCTCGCTTGGCGGTTGGATCAAGGGCCTGATTCAGAAGGCAGTACTCCTCGATACGGCCCGTATTGTAAAGAGGTTCCTTGTCTCCGGAGCCCTAACCACGGGTGGCTTGGAAAAGTCCCCCGACACTAGCGGATCACTATTTTTTATATTTTTGAAGTTTTTTTTTTATGATGTTTTAAGAAATATTTAAAATGTATTTAAGGTATAAGTAAGTTAAGGATATGTAAATGTATTCATATGTAAGAATATGTAAATGTATTCTTATTCTTATGTATCAAAAGCAGAAAAAATAAAAAAGCGACAAAAAATTCGTCCGCAACGCTGTCAACTAGGAAAGTGCCCAGAAGGCTGGCCGCATTATCACGTTGGATGTCAATGCAGATTCTTTCTTAATTCATCATCATCTGCCTAGCCTTTTCCCAAGTTTTATTGAGGTCGGCTTCCAGTGTAACCGGGTGCTGCTGAATACCAGTATTTTACATGGAGCGACTGCCTATCTGACCTCCACAACCCAGTACTAACTGTACTGGGTAATACCAGTTAGCCACGAGCTCCTCCTTTCCAGATTCTTTCATTATTCATTAGTTCAAAATAAATTAATAAAAACTTCCTACCAATCCCATATTTCATGGCGATCGTACAGAAAGTCTCTTAGCTGCTTACACTTTACTCTGGCGGCTCCTCGACGTTCTATCAAGGAAGGATTGAGACATCGCCAGACTTCCTTTGAGAAATGCGATAGCTCTTAATGAATTTTTCTTTAAGAAAAGGAATCGGGATTAGGATGGGGAAATAGCTACGTCAAGAAAGGAAGTAGCTTTAAGTGATTTTATTACTTTGCAGCTGATTGAAGCGCGCTTGTAAATTTAATTAACTTAACTAGGAGACGTATACATTGGTATCAATTTTTTTGTGCACAAACTAAACTGAATTTAGGCTATTGCTATCTTTTACTAAAAGGCAGTGCGAGAAAAGTACGGCTATAGCCGTACTTTTCTCGCACTGCCTTTTACTGCCTGCTATAGCTATGAACTAAATTAGAGATGTCAAACCAGTTTATGCCTTGCGCTTCACCGTGTTTTTAGTCGACATGTTTTTACGTGCAATCTTAATTTGTATGGAAATATTAGTTCAATTAAATTTGACAGCTCCAAATTCCTTCCGTCTCTTTCTCGTTTTATTAGAGAGAAAAAGATAGCAATAGCCTAAATTAAGTTTAGTTAGTGCACAACAGAATCGACACCATTGTCACTTGTTCTCCTTAGCGTGTCGATGGCAAATCTAAATTGTGTGGGCCTTGTTTGGCACTTTTGGTAACGTCCATCAGTTCCTATAGTGATCAAACAACAGGACGTGCACACGATATTAAGTGCCCCATCCTTTGTGAAACAGCACCTCATTCAAACTCTATGTCAGAGCCATTAATAAATCTCCACCTGAGCAGGTTTTCCTTGTTGCGACCAACCTGGGTTCGAAGTCTATTTAAATACTTCCAGGTCAGCCATGGCAACTCATGACCAAACACTGTCACCGATATCTTCCGTGATTTTCAAATATTGCGAGCTCCTGATATTTCGATGCTGTTGCAAGCGCCATGATCGCGGGATGGCTGGACAATGTGGGTGGATGGTAAATAAATTATTAGGTGCAGACAAAACTGTCTATCCACTTTCTTAGTCTCTTGCTACGCGTACTACTGGAACTCGATATAAAGGCACGGCAAAACACACTCAAAATATCACCAAGTTTTTTGGTGTCCTCATTACGGCACTGGCTGTTTGTTGCTTTGGAGCATACCCTACTCAACACTGAATTCTACAAACTTGACAATTTAAAGCCCGCCTCTGAATTGATTATTTTACTTATAACCCGTGAAAGCTCAAAACAGTGTTGACTAAAAGAATACTTTAAAGAGCTGTAGCTATAGGAAAATCAAATCAATCAGTTGGAAAGAAAAGCCTATTTCCCTCAAACCACGTATTTCATCGCTTTTTCTTTACTTGATTGATTCTGTAAGTCGCTTTAGGTACTAGGGATTCAGAACCTTCAAAGGGATACTTAAAAGGTCAGTTAACGAGAAAAATGAAAAGAATCACAGCTATTAAATAGACAAACGAACTCACTTTTGATTGATTTTTCCGAGTGAAATCTTTGACTTTTTCTTGATTCTGCCAATCGCTTTAGGTACTAGGGGTGCAAAATTCTAAAGATACTTTAAAGGTCGGCTAAGTCAAGTGGAAAAAAGAATTAAAATTTAATATTGACACCTTCGATTAAATATTTAAAACACGGGTTACGATAAATTCCACTTATTTCTGAACTCGAACTTTTATAAATTCCGAAATTGTGAATAAAATTAATTCAAGTATCTTTAGCCACTCGCGACTGAATTATTTGTGGCCTTCAATAGATTAAGGTTCAGTCAAAAAAATGGTAAAAACTTTAAACTTTTTTTAGATTTTAGCAATCACAAATGTACATGAGCTGCGTATCTTCAGTTACGGGAATGTTAATTAACTAAAAATATCTTAAGAATATTCTGTTATCTTTTACTGATGAAAGTCAAACGAATCATAATGATTCAAATAAAATAAAATAAATAAAAAATAAAAATAAAAAATAAAAAAGCCTTTTAATTCCAATAGCTATTAAAATTACATAACAATAATATATTTAATCATAATCATGCTAAATTTGAATTAATTGTATGATGTTTACAAAAATAAAATGTATTAAAAATCAATTTTATATACAACTTTAACTAACCTAAGTATAGATAATTTATAACAAAATAATTAAAATTAAATAATCCATTTTGAATTCATTAAAACATGCAAAATTATAAATTATACAAATCATGACATTAATATAGAAAATTATGGTAACGTATCTAGGTAAATAATAATAGTGATTACGCTAATTGGACCCCTTTTCGGGTAAAGGCCTCCTCCAGAGAATGCCAATTTTCTCGATCTTTGGCGACATCTGTCCAGTCTTTTCCTGCGGTTGCCTCTACTTCGTCTTTCCATCTCGCTTTCGGTCTACCTCTACGTCTGTATCCGTGAGGGCCTCTCCATAATGTCGCTATCTTCGTCCATCTCTCATCTGTATAGCGGAATGATTCAAATACTTAAATTCAAATACTGCAGCAACAAAGAATATTCGCTGCTGCTATTTGAATCGTTATGTCTTGTGTAAAGATTTGATTTTTAGAACTATGAAAAATAGTAAAATATTTTAGCAATCTACTAATAGCTGTTTTTTTAACGTTTGTAATAGAACCTATGCAGATGACACACATAACATAAAGGTATGATTCCAAACTCGGCAACAACCAGCAGTGCTGTCGCCGCAGTGCTGAGGTGCTGCGCAGCAGTGCTGCCTGCCGCGCTGATTCCGAGCAAGGCGGCAGTGTCGCTCTGTTCGTGGTGATGCATTGTTGTGTATTCGTTAGTTTACTTTGAGTTGACAAGATGTCGATTGATGACCAACTTTTATTTATACTATATTATATATTATTTATACTGAATCAGAGAAATTCATCCTTTTGTTGTCAATTTACTTGTCAAAATTCACGTAGGTACTCTTGCTGCGGCGGCAGACGCGTCACTACTGGTCTGTCGCGGCGGTAGGGCGACACTGACGCGCAGCAGTGCTGCCTCTACATTGCTGCCGTGACATTGCTGCCTAGCTCGGAATGTAATCTCTTATAAGCTTAAAGAGATTGTATGGGGACCAGTAGTGCCAGGACAGCACTGCTGCGGCAGCACTGCTGCGGCAGCACTGGTGCGTGCAGCGTGGTTCGGAATCATACCTTTACACACGCCTGAAAACCCAAAGGGTTGGACAGAGAGATTTTCGCCAGTAATGTTTAGCAACCTCCCATGATTTGTGTAAATATTATGCCCCTTTGTGACCTTTACAAGTGACCTTTGTGACTTCTACAAGTTCATATGTTTCTTTCAATAGATCTTACTGCTCAGAATACGGTCACAGACACTTCACTATCCAATGTAAGTTGTAGGCAGGCGCTTAGTAATGGCATCATGCGGTTAGGATTTAGTACAAAACGTGACTAGAATGTCGCCTCATAGACTTGTAGTAGCGACGCACGACGGCGGTTCCAAAATGTTGTGATAATCGAGTCGTTGGACTTGTGTTCTATTCGAATGTACATAGACAATCGATTCGCGTAGAAAATGGAAGGATGAAAAATGAATGATGTGAAAGAAAAATGAGTAAATGATGGCGTGACGGTTGACAGAAGAAAATAGGAGAAAAAAAACGTATGCGCTGACTAGCAACTCCATGTAACATGGGGCAAAGGCAGGAAGACGACGATAAAAAAAAAAAAAAAAAATATTCTCTCATTTACGGTTTAAGAAATTTATTTCGCTCAAAAATAATACAATTATTCACTTTTATGAGGAAAAACATACTAATTAAGATACAATAAGCGACGGTTTCGCTTGGTAATAAACTAAAATTAAATTATAAAAAACCGGCCAAGTGCGAGTCGGACTCGCGCACGAAGGGTTCCGTACCAATTATTATAAAAAAATCACGTTTGTTGTATGGGAGCCCCCCTTAAATATTAATTTTATTCTGTTTTTAGTATTTGTTATAGCGGCAACAGAAATACATCATCTGTGAAAATTTCAACTGTCTAGCTGTCACGGTTCATGAGATACAGCCTGGTGACAGACAGACGGACAGACGGACAGACGGACAGACGGACAGACGGACAAACGGACAGACAGCGAAGTCTTAGTAATAGGGTTCCGTTTTTACCCTTTGGGTACGGAACCCTAAAAACGGCAAAAACTTACAATTTATAAATTATTTAGGTGGTGTTTTAATAGTCTCTTAAAAGTTGGAAGTGATTTCGATTCCTTGATTACTTTAGGTAAAGAGTTATAGAGTTCAGCCCCCTCTTATACGACTGTCTTTCTGCCGTAGTTTGTCCTCGGTGCTCTTAAAATTATATGGTTACTATTAAATTATTTTCAGAAGTGACACCTACCACTGCTTGTCTCTGCATCAGCTAAAGGTTGACTGGTAGAAAACGCCTAGCATAGTGTTAAATAAATAAATAAATTATGATGATTCGCTTAGAAAATAATCAGGATCTTACGCGCTCCGTATAACTAATGTCTTCGTCTGGAAGACTTGTGAGCGATATTTTTAATCTAATTAAGACTTTTCGTATGACTATTATTATAATTCGATAATCAATAATGATGTGATCACGATCACCTTGACTTCGATAACTTTTTATTCAAAGAGCATAAAATTTGGAATTGTGTAGAATTCCCCATAGATATAGACGACAGAAAACTCGGCTATGACTGGCAACACGCTACTTTACTTGGGAATTGCTACTGGCAATCGATAAGTATGCGATTTTTTTGAGAATTTAGTCGAGAAGAAGTAATCGAAACATTATAAAACTTGCATCCCTATTTCATCATAAGCTCTCGAGTAAGATTTGCTGACCTTTAGATTTTTTTTGTATGAGAGAGATAGCACAAGGCTTCATATCTGTGACGTGGCGTCTTTGTAATTATGAACGTGTACGGACTTTCTAAATATTTGTACGTCTAAGTTTTGTTGTAATGAGTTCGTATTTACGAAGGTTTTGCCAGAAGTTATTTTGCTGATGAAAATGTGATGTGTTGGGTAGGTATTCTTTTCTTACTATGTCCTGTATAAGGTGGACGTTATGGTGATTAATTATATCTGCTGAAAAAGTATTTCCTTACAGGTGCGGTTAAACCTGCCCAACTGGACAGCGGACACCAGAATTTGACAGAAACTGTTTAGACAGAAAATGATTTTGTAGCAAATGTCTTGACAGAAGTGGTATTTACAGAAGTTGTTTTGACAGAAACTGTTTTAGCAGAAAATGTCTTGACCGAAACGGTTTTGACAGAAACGCAGCCAGTTCGCAATGTGTCCCTACTGGTTTGATCGTACTTTTAAGGTGGACGCGCACCTAGACGCACCGCAGGAGCTGTACGTGTCGCAGTCTATGCGTTTTCGGAAGCACCTAAAACCAAACCTATCCGCATCACACACTTTCTCGCTCACTATTTAATCTTTTCATTGCTACAAGTTCTGTTTCTAATCAAAGAATTAACCTTCGATGTATATCTAATTGTATGCCAATTAATTAATTAACCACCAGATTTAGCAAAACGTAACGGCAAAAAAATCACTCTGGATTGCCAAAATTAGTAAATGATCACCAAAATTAATCCCCATTTTATCGTAAAATTAGAACCAAAAATTTATTTATGACCACCAGAAATTGAACTGTTATGCTCTTGCATCCGAGTCAAGGGAGACCCGGTCGACGGAGACCCGGCGGCGCGCGGCGCGGCGGCGGCGGCGGGGCTCCTACTCCTGAATGGTTTATAAAAAAATAACCTAATCTATCCGTGTCGGGTTGCCCCAAGTCGGCCTAGGAAAAACTAGTTTGTCATCAACAACCTCATTAAAATTTGGTGTTCAATTTACTAAATTTGGTGATAAATTGATATTTTAGGTGATAGATGTTAGTGGTCACAAAGTTATTTTTGGTGGTCATTATATTTTCCCCCCTATCTAATTGTACATAATATAGTGTAAAGTTCACAGAAATCAGGAACCATATCGGATATCGGTGCAAACGCACGTAGTTCGCAAGTAACTAGTTACAACAGTTAGATAGTTCGTTTAAGTTGAGTTCAGTAACAAGCGGTATTTTGATATGGAACGAAATTCTGTTACGGTTGTTGTTCATTCGAATTAATGTAGTGTACGTTGAATAGTTTTATACGTGCTTGAAATTACTCTTTCATTCATTTCAATGGAAATGATATGGTTAGTGACATGTCCTAGCACCAAAGATTTGAAGGCATGTGGCATGGTATCCAGAAGACCCGAGTTCTCAGATGTAGGGGCACCTTGTTTGGAGGTTGATAATAAAGAAAGAAAGAAAAAAAGAAAGAAAAATCATTTATTAGCCCGCACAGGACAAAACACAAATTAAAATGGTTAAATTAACAGGACAACAAATAAAAAAAACAGGCCAAGTGCGAGTCAGACTCGCGCACGAAGGGTTCCGTACCATCTATACATTAAACAAAACGGCAAAAAAATCACGTTTGTTGTATGGGAGCCCTTAAATATTAATTTTATTCTGTTTTAGTATTTGTTGTTATAGCGGCAACAGAAATACATCATCTGTGAAAATTTCAACTGTCACGGTTCATGAGATACAGCCTGGTGACAGACAGACGGACAGACGGACAGACAGCGAAGTCTTAGTAATAGGGTTCCGTTTTTACCCTTTGGGTACGGAACCCTAAAAATTAAACAAAGAGAAAAAAAAAAAAACATGACATGAAATTGGTCCTGTACTAAGTCAAAAGGCCCCTATCTCAGCATGCTCTCATAATGCTATGCTAACCTCAAGACAAAAGCAGTAAGTTTGCGTAGTGTTCACATCGCTCCGTTAAGGCAACTACAGGAGCTAAACGTGAGTTTTATAATACAAAAACCGGCCAAGTGCGAGTCGGACTCGCGCACGAAGGGTTCCGTACCATTATTATCAAAAAATCACGTTTGTTGTATGGGAGCCCCCCTTAAATATTAACTTTATTCTGTTTTTAGTATTTGTTGTTATAGCGGCAACAGAAATACATCATCTGTGAAAATTTCAACTGTCTAGCTGTCACGGTTCATGAGATACAGCCTGGTGACAGACAGACGGATAGACGGACAGACGGACAGACGGACAGACAGCGAAGTCTTAGTAATAGGGTTCCGTTTTTACCCTTTGGGTACGGAACCCTAAAAAGCATATGATTCACTGCAATAAACAAAACCAGAAAAATATATGATATTCTTCAGGATATATGCTAGTACGCCGTGTGGTATCCGGCAGAGTAGAATAGAACCAATCCATTACACTCACGGATGTCGTATAAGGCGACTAATGTCTGAGGCAGAACACCTTGCCCCTCCATAGACCAGAGAATGGGCAGCAGCGTTTTCTGTTAGTCTTTCATCACTGCGATCGCCAAGCGTGGAGATTACGGCAAATTCCTCCCATCATGGGAGAGGCTTATGTCCAGCAGTGGACGTTATCGGCTGTTGTTGTTGTATATGCTAGGACAATAGTGTTTTGAAAACATAATACAACAAATTTTATTTGAAAAAAAAATCACGCACTTAATTCTAAAAAATTCTTTTAACGAGTAAAAACCATACTATAAAATACATGTGATCATTCTGATTTTTTGGCGAATAATTCTACAAGCAACACATTAGTTAAGTTAAGTTACTAACAATAGTGTTTAAGTGCAAACCTGTTACTAACAATTTGTGGATCTCTTAGTTGTCCGAAATAAAATGATTTATTATATTTTTATCATTTATTCATTTAAATACATATTTTTAACATTTTTAAATATTTCTTAATAAAACTACATAAAAAAACATTTAAAAATATAAAAAACAGTAGCCCACCAGCTCTGGGAACAGGGTCCGAGCTGCTGGTGGTCAGGGCTCTTGAGAGAGGAACCTCCTAACGATACGTGCCGTGTCCAGAAGTACTGTTTTCTGAATCAAGCCCTTGATCCAGCTGCCAAGCGAGAGCCTCCTAAGATGTTGGTCGAGGCTCTTGGCTATTAAGCCATTGGCCGACACTATTATTATTATTATTATTAGGCATCATAGTGTTTTATTTTTTTAGTCCAATCAATAGATTTTTTGTAAATCGCAAAAAACCACTCATTCCGTACTAGTCGGCCCGCAGTGACTGACGTAACAACCACTTTGTAGTGCAAGCTGATTAGAACTTTATGAACCACCACAAATAGAGTTGCTAATTTTAGGGTTAGAAGGGCCTTAATTAAGCAGTCAATTGTTTTTTTTTTAATCTTTGCACCACACTGAAATTACAACTATTTAAACTCATATGCACAAAAACCAAACCCGGAACAACTCCTTGTAGGTCATATAAATATTTTACTCCACTTTAGGTAATTTGATTTAATATTAATGGAGCCTGTCCTACAATCACCGAGATAAATTGTATTTTAGTTATTTAAAACATTTGTTACCAAATTAAGAATACTCTTCAGTATTTAACTATTTATCTAGATAAAGAGTTAAATTCATCAACTGTTGAACTTATGACGAGACGTAATACTACATAGTAATTACGAATAGAATTTCAATGAAATTACAAACTTTCTTTTGATGTACTTCTAAATATTGCTCATAAAGCTTTTAAAAGGATAATGGGTACCAGTTTTGTAGACAAAGTAAATCGAATATTTAATTAAACGTCAAAAGCCCAACCACGGGCCTTTAAATTGATTTATGATCTCATGAATCGATATAATATTAATGGCTGCGGCTAAATATTGTATGGAGATGTTTAAAAAGGTTTTAAGCAGGGTTCGGGTTATCTATTAGTGTTTTGTGATGTTAATCTTCTACGTAGTTCAATATTAATTAATAGTTGATGTAAAGGTGAAGTACAGACACAAATTAATAATGAGATCCGTGGGTACTTCAATATTAGTTGCCAGTTTTCAGAAACATGCAGATTAATTTAAATAAAAGTGCTGTTTTACATTTCAACAAAAGATTGCAATAATACAGGGTGTAAAAGACTAGAGTTATGGGCTGTTGTTGTAAATGGTTTTTTGTTAAATAATTAAATTTAATATACAAATAATAAATAATATAGGCGTAAAAGACCTCATCACGAAGCCGTCAACCAAGCATTTTGTACATCAAGCTAAGTAACTTTACGCAAAAATTATTGCTGGGAAACGACTTTTTTTTTGGGTTAAAAATCATGTTTTGTGGTAGAACTCAATGTAACGCACTTTAAACATTATGCTGATGGATGGAATGAATAGTACGGGGGTCGTGGAGGTGTTTAAAGTAAAAATCTTTCATAAAAAACTTGCATTTAAAAAAAAATTGTCAAAAAGTTGGAACTTTGACCCCTCCGTAACTAGAAGGTTCCCAGGTATGGTGTAGAACAAAAAAAATATCGCAATGACGAGGAGAACAAGTGCCTTTCGGCTTTGTTAAGAGGTGTTTCACACCCTTCATTTATGCAGTAATTAAAGACGTCGCTTAGTGTTAGTGTAAACGGTAAAATAACATAACATCACGCCTGTAATCCCGAAGGGTAGGCAGAGGTGTACCTAATAGTACACCCACATTTCGCCAGTTATGTTTAAGTCCCATGGTATAGGGGGCGAGCCTATTGCCAACAACTGGGCACAAATACAGACTTAAAGGCTGCTAATGAGAAATTCATGATAGAAAAACCCAATAACACTTTGCCCAACCCGGGAATCGAACCCAGGGCCTCATGATCAGCAGCCGTGCTTATTCGCGACCATTCGGCCAATGATGCAGTCAAAATAATCTACACTAATATTATAAAGAGGAAAGATTTGTATTTTTGTGTGTAAGTTTGTAATTAATAAACTCAAAAACTACTGCGGTGATTTCAAAAATTCTTTCACTATTAGAAAGTCACGTCTTTACTGAGTAACATAGGCTTTAAAATTGTATCCCCATAATCCCACGGAAACGGGAACTACGCGATTGAAACCGCGTGACGTCCGCAAGTAATGAATAAATTGATAGGACAGGCTTCACCAACACAAAAAATAAAATAATCTTCTTCAAAATTTTCATACAGGGCTCCAATTTAATTGACAATCACTTGTCAAATCAACAGCGTCGATGGACTAATAAATCCGACTATCCGACTAAATTCGCGTCGGCCGATCCTAACCATCCACCCCTGTTACCAGGGACATGGAGTTAGAGTATTACAGAAACGGTATTCCTGTTTCAAATGTTTCCAGTTTCGGGAGTAAGAACCAATAAAACTAAAATTATTTTCAGATAGACCTACCATTGGTGTCGATTCTAACTAAACTTAATATAGGCTATTGCTATCTTTTACTAAAGGGCAGTGCGAGAAAAGGACGGCTATAGGTATGAACTAAGTTAGAGATGTCAAACTAGTTTATGAATTGCGCTTCATCGTGTTTTTAGTCGACATGTTTTTACGTGCACCCTTCATTTGTATGGAAATATTAGTTTAATTAAATTTGACAGCTCTAAATTACTTCCGTCTCTTTCTCGTTTTATTAGAGAGAAAAAGATAGCAATAGCCTAAATTAAGTTTAGTTTGTGCACAACAGAACCGACACCACCGTCTGTCTCTGCACCCAAAGGTTGACTGATAGAAAATGTCTATGGCATTAAGTCCGCCTCTATACTTTGTGCTTGAAGTGTTTAATAAATAAATAACCATAAATTAGCGCAGTCACTTTTTGGGTCACTGTGACTACCTGTAACGACTGTCAAAGACCTACAAATGACAGCCGGGACCAACAGCTTTTCACGTGCTTTCCGACGCACGGAGGAAACTCGGTATGGAAGTGTGGTCACCCATCCACAGACCAACCTAGGCTAGCATGGCTTAACCTAAAGATCAACCCGAGTGGCTGTTATTATTTAGTGACTACCTGTAACGAGTCTCTTCTAACACTGTTTTAAGCTTTCACGGTTTAAAACTAACCTTATATTGTCACTTACGGGATATCTTCCGTGATTGTTCATTGTTTTGAGCTCTCGATATTTCGACGCTGTTGCAAGCGCCATGATCGCGGGTTGACTGGAGAATGCGGGTGGATGGAAGATATTCCGTAAGTGACAATATAAATTGAGTCTCTTCCAGTAATATGTTCTTATTCTATGCTAGGGACTAGGGGATTAAAACTAAATTGTGATCAGTGTACGCCAGTAATACTGGGTCCGACAAACGTTTGGATGGGATGGGGTAGTCAGGATGCGCCGTGTCAATCACGGATTAACGTGGTTACGGCTTACGTGAACGTATAGGCAGTATCTATTAAATTGTATGTAGTGGTTAGGTTTCACTATGGGTATGGAGCAGCTGGTTTATGTGGATATGATATTGTGTTTTGTTTATAAGGGCAGGGATTTACACCCGCGATTTTGCCCGTATGGAGCTCGATAAATGTCCCAAGGGACAACAACTACTGAGATAAAAAGTATCCTATGTGTTAATCCAGATTATAAACTATATGTGTGCTAAATTTCATGAAAATACGTTAAGTAGTATAAGTTCAAGGATCGGTAGTAGGCTCCATAGGTTTTACACAATATTGGTATCATTGTTAATGGGCTAGGGACCTGTATGACTCATCACGATTTTTTTTTTTTTCAATTTTTTCAACTTTTTGTGTTCGTTTGTTGCATATTTTATAGAATATTCTTTGTTATCTTTTCTTTTCACTCTTAACTTCTTTGTGATTAAGTTAGCCCTGCTACATAATAGTTAACGTTTGCTACCAGTTTGTATTTATTATATACCATAGTAATCTGTGGAAAATGTTTAGACGTTAGTACGTTTAGTTACGTTTAGTATATTTGTTAAGTTTAATTTTAAGACAACACTGTTTGGCTCTTTGTTTATGCTTAATATACTACTGTTTGTTTTCCCAAATTGAATATATAAATAAAGTAGTATTTGCGTAAAAGAGTAACAAACATTATAATATTAAGTAGGATTGCTCTCGTTTGTTGAGTTTTGTATTTTTGGCAGAGACTCAGCTGATATACACCGCGAAGTAAAACAGAGAAGCCTTTAATAAAACATAATATACGTTACATCACGCCTGTGATCCCCAAAGGTGTAAGCAGAGGTGTACCTATTAAAACACCCACAATAAAATAACAAAATTATCTATTGGTTTTAGTTTACCCCTGTACTGAACTATACAGAATACCAGCGATGATATACCTAAAAACTGCAAAAGAAAGTAAAGAATAAATCGAAATAAATCACGAAGTCGAAAAGAAAAATAAAGAAGCATGATAAAAAAGAAAGACAATATACTAGTAAGAATCTCTGTAGGTCGTAAATAAGAATAGACAAATAGTAAAGAAGTAAGAACAGTATTGTTCAGTGAGCATGTAACGGAGGATCAATGTGGATGCTCAGACAAATGAGGAATGTGCCTCTTATGTATGTAAACAAGTGTGTTAAGGAAAAACAGGACCGTTTAGATAAATCTTTTAGTTTTATTACGCTTACGAAAGAGCCGCGGAACTTATGTATCGACAGATTTTGCAAATATTTTCGGAAAAAACTATGTTTTCGAATTGTAAAGATGATTTGATAAAGAAGGTGTTCAACTTTTTTACAATCTACCGGCAGATATTAGGAGCACATCTTCTTTCAACTTATATAAAGCTAAACTCAAGCAGTACGTCTCAAACAATACAAAATTATTAAATTAACGATATAAACACGTCTTTCACACAATAGTAAATGTCGACCGACCTTCCTACATTAAGAGAACAAAACTGTTAAATAATGGACTACACTTTACTCTAGTTATGTATTTATGAAATAAGTGAACAATGTATGTTGTTTAGCCGTGTGGAATCCGGCAGAGTAGAATAGAACCAACCCATTACACTGACGGGTGTCGTAAAAGGCGACTAATGTCTGAACATTAGTCGCCTTATACGACACCCGTCAGTGTATACGTTCTTCTGAGGCAGAACACCTTGCGCCTCCGTAGACCTGAGAATGGGCAGCAGCGTTTTCTGTTAGTCTTTCATCACTGCGATCTCCAATCCGCCTGCCAAGCGTGGAGATTACGGCAAATCCTCCCATCATGGGAGAGGCTTATGTCCAGCAGTGGACGTTATGGGCTATTGTAGTAGTAGTATGTTCTTTTGGAATAAATAAAGAATCTTTAAACCCATCTGATGGTAAGTGAACAACTCTGGGCTCTAACTGGACATCTGCAAAGCTAGAGGCATCGCAAGTACGTCTCTTCTCAGAAAAGAGAGATCTCATCTCAGTACATCTCAGAGAAGAAGCTAACGGTTTCATGTCTCTGTTTTTGATGGTAAGGTTGGCCAAGTGGCTTAGCGATTGGCTATTGTGTTGCGTGTCGCGGGCTAACAACTAACATTTGTATTGTACCTAATTGTTCCTGCTAAAAGTAGTTGTTCCAACTCTGGTTGTTTGTGTATGTGAGTTTAAACATAGAAAACTAGCGTATTATGTGCGTGTGGGTGTGCTAAAGGTACGTACACTCTTCTGCTTGCCCATCGGGGATTTTGGGTGCGATATATTATTGTCACTAACAACTTTACCTTGCCTATGGAGTTTTTTGTCTGAAATAAATAGTTTTTTGTTAAATAATTTAATTTAATATATACAGGGTGTAAAAGACCTCATCACGAAGCATTCAACCAAGCATTGTGTACGTCAAACTAAGTAACTTTATGCAATATTTATTGCTGGGAAATGACTTTTTTTTTGGTAAAAATCTTACATAAAAAACTTGTATTTAACAAAAAACTTGTCAAAAAGTTGGAACTTTGACCTCCAATATCTCCGTAACTAGAAGGTTCCCAGGTATGGTGTAAAACAAAAAAAATATCGCAATGACAAGGAGAACTAGTGCCTTTCGGCTTCGTTAAGAAGTGTTTTACACCCATTAAATATTTCCCATATTATTTCATACCTTTTTTTATTTCTAAATAGGCTTGCGTTTGGCCGTAACTCAGTTTATGTGAAGCGATGACGCGGCCTAGGGTGAAGCTCGTTTTCCTAGGAGAAACCGATTCAATCGAACTTTAAAGAGATCTAGATTATAATGATTGGGAAATAGAGAATCCCACAGACTGGCGGTTCGCACAATAATTATGGAAATTCACCATCATCATCATCATCAGCCTATTAAGGTTCCCACTGCTGGGACACGGCCTCCTCCTCGGAGAGGGAATGGGCTATACTCCAACACGCGAGCCCAGTGCGAATTGGTAGATGTCACATGTCTTATAATTTTTGGGTCTAGGACATGCCGGTTTCCTCACGATGTTTTCCTTCAACGTTTTGAGAGCAGTGGTGATGAAATAAATTACACAAAGTACTGCGCCTGGCTGGGTTCGAACCCACGACTTACTGTTCGTAAGTCGAGGCCGGTATTATGGTAATTAAATAGATAAATAATTAAAGAATACTCCAGAGACAATAAAGGTATCTTCCATCAGCCCCATACGCCATAAATACTTGCCTTGAAACAAGCGGCGTCGGATACTATTTAAAGAACAATTTACAACCGTTTCTGGCAGTGCAGCTCTAGTCTTGGCCTGTAGCCAGAATTTTACATAATAAAGCTCTTAATAGCATTCTGGTTAGATTTTAAAACATCACACACTGCTGTGGTGGTTTATGATGGTAGGTTGGGGAGGAAACTGCCAGAATGGGCTGCAGTTGGTTCTGAGGTGAAATATCGTGCATTCTTTCAGTTTAATGTCGCTTTGGGTGTGGAAGATGGGTTGGTGGTGCTGTCTGTTATGTGAAGATGGATTTAGAGGATTTAGATAAATGGCAATCAGTTTTAAAGCGTTTCGAAAATTCTTTGTCTTTCAACATACGTTGATAGAAAGGACGCTCTATGAAGTAAATTTATTTCATAAACTCGACTTGCTTTACCGCATACTGTATGCATTATTTCTCTTGTGATTATGGACTATGGAGAATAGAGTAGACACAGGTTTGGATTAGACAAAAGAAAAAACATCTAAATCACCAATGGACAGCCATAACATAAACGAACTACTTTGGTAACATTTAAGAGAGGCAAAAGGTAGATGAGCGATTCTATTACAAGCTTTTATTTTACTAGCAATGTTTGTTTAGATCAAATTTAACAACATCATATTTTCATCATCATCATCATCAGCATATAATATTCCCCTTGCTGGCACATGGCCTCCTCTCAAGGAGAAGGAATGGGCTAAATCCACCACGCGGGCCCAGTGCGGATTGGTAGATGGCACATGTCTTCAAATTTTTGGCTCTGGGACATGCCGGTTTCCTCACGATGTTTTCCTTCACCGTTTTGAGAACAGTGGTGATGAAATAAATTTCATAAAGTAATGCACCTGTCTGGGTTCGAACCCACGACTTACTGTTCGTAAGTCGGGGCCGCCACCACTGGGCCACCGCTCCCAACATCATTTAAAAATAGTTATCGAGCTTACATTTTGCATATACGTTTGGTTTGGATGACAATGCATGCTAAGTGACGTCATTCTAAATCCAATATGTCGGACTCCCAAAGATAGCGGACTAGTTATTTTTCACCCCCGTGATATGTTATCAGTTTTTAAAGGGTTTGCTGAGAGGAATCCGAAAAAACACGTTACACGTATATTTAAAAGCTTGTTTTTGAAAAAAAAATGTTTTAAGACTTTTAGTTATTTTTTCTATTTACAAATTGCTGTTCTAAATTATTGTTTGAGACACACAGGACGCAAAAACAAATAATCCAAGTTCAACAAAAAGTTTCTTCTATCCCATTTATTCCATTAACGTCTTTTTATTTTTCCCTCATCATTCTTCGTGTAATTTCACAGGCAATTTGTTATCTTTATCGTTAATTGCTTATAATGCCGCCCACGCTTTGCTTACCGTAGTTATTTTCCTGAAGCACACAAATACAGGTCATGAAAAAGATAGATTTCTCCTATAGATTATTGTCGCTGTGCAAACAATATTATGTTCTTAAGGGTTGTACACTGTTATTAAGACAATAGTTTTTCAGAATTTTGTATCGTATACATTTTTTCTCATATAATCGTTTCATAGAATAAATCAGTAAGCAGAATATTTACTTCAAAAAGTTAAAATCATAGATTTTTGTTTCGAATAAAATATAACGTTTCGATATTCATATCATAGAATAACAAATCAAATATTCTTTAAACTCATTTTCAACCGACTTCTAAAACTAGGAGGTTCTTAATTTGACTGTATTTATTATTATTTTTTTGTGTTTGTTACCTCAGAACTTTCGACTGTGTGACCCGATTTTGATGATTCTTTTTTGATAATTATTTGAAAGCTGGTGCTTCCCGTGTGGTCCCATTTAAATTATGTGAATATCTGATGCTGGTCTTCGGAGATATACAATGGAACTCTTCAAAAATAGACGACAAAAATGCCGTGAATGTTGCAATCACTTGGATGTTTACCTATTGTTTATACAACATCATGACGTAACATCACGCCTGTATGCTCTGAGGGGGTACGCAGATGTGTACAATACACCCAGATTTCGACAGTTAGGTATGTTAATAAGTTAGCGCGTTCGTGTTCCACGCGCGCCTCAAAGAGATGTCAGCAAAAGGGACTTGTTCTAAAGAGATACTGCGGCCCTGGAACACAGAGGACTAAGAAGGAACATGGATGGGTTTTAGTCAGTAAAAGTCTGACACTTCCTTCCGCTCCGCCCATAGCGGGAGGGGTAATTTGATGATTTCCCATCCGAAAAACAAAAAAGTTAAGTTCCACATATTGGGGATACGCCGATACGCCTATTACCATGACATGTATTGTTGACAATATCAAATAAATTCACGGCAAATATTTGTTTTGGAACAACTAAAAATAGAAAAATAAAAAACTTTTTTGCAAAAAATAAAACCGACTCCAAAAACACAAAAAAGTGAAAAATAACTTTAGCTTCAGAAGTCGGTGACAAAAAAACTAAATCAAGCAATCAAAGGTCACCGAATTCTGAGGTTAAAGTTACACGTTGTTGGTTTTTCACTTTTTTGTCACCAAGAAACTTATTACCAAAAAAAAAAGTTTTTATGGAATGACAGTTTCTAAATGTTTCTTATTCATACACGGAGAACTGAAATCTGTTACAATTATTAAAAAGTTGGAACTTTGACCCCCAATATCTCCGTAACTAGAAGATTCCCAGGTATGGTGTAAAACAAAAAAAATATCGCAATGACGGGGAGAACAAGTGCCTTTCGGCTTCGTTAAGAGGTGTTTTACACCCTTTATACCGCAGTATACAGGGTGTAAAACTGTAAAAGACCTCATCACGAAGCCGCCAACCAAGCATTCTGTACATCAAACTAAGAAACTATACGCAAAAATAATTGCTGGGAAACTACTTTTTTTTTTGGGGTGAAAATTCATGTTTTGTGGTAGAACTCAATGTAACGCACACAAAACATTGTACTGATGGATGGATTGAATAGTACGAGGGTCGTGAAGGTGTTTAAAGTAAAAATCTTACATTAAAACTTGTATTTAAAAAAAAACTTGTCACAAAGTTGGAAGTTTGACCCCCAATATCTCCGTAACTAGAAGGTTCCCAGGTATAGTGTAGAACAAAAAAAAATATCGCAATGATGAGGAGAACCCTTTAGTTATATGAAAATGGTTTATACATATACGTAGTTATTAATATCGGAGGGTCCTAATTTTGTTATAGTGATCAATTTCGATGTTAATTTTAAGAGAGGAGAGCATATTTGTTGAAATAAAATACTATGGAAAAATACACCAAACAAACAATATTCGTTAAAAAATAATTCTACTGTCTGACGTTTGTTAAATAAAAAAATGGGATTATGAAATTCATAAAATTGTGTTTCTGTAAAATATAGTTTCATTGAAATAAATAGTCGTTCAAACAATAATATTGGAAATGAAAATACAAGGAAAATGTTTCAAACAATGAAACATTTTCTGAGAAACAAAAATCTATGAAATTTCTGACTGCGGAATAAGGGGACACCGTTCATAAGGCGTAGTGGGCGTAATATATCGAAGATATCGCTGTGGAAACTGTTGTGCATTAAAGAGGTTTTAAACAGGTCTTCCACCTCCAATCTCCTCTGTCCTGCTTTCTAACAAGGTGTAAAGTTGCTCCATTGAAACGAGAGCATATTCCGTTCCAGAAATTCATTATCGTTTTTTTTTTTAAATCAGCTGTTCGAAACCTTTTTACCGTGTAGGCATTTCACTTTTGTAGGAAATAGCTGTTTTCAGGCTGGTTCAGCACGATTTAAAAATACCTGGTAACTAGTCGCACGGGACCGGGCATGTGGCGACACTTGGGGGAGGCCTATGTCCAGCAGTGGACGTCTTTCAGCTGAAATGATGATGATAATGATGATAGTAGCTGGTGTAACTACAAAAATGTAACTTGCGCGATTTGACCAATTCAAAAATTCACTAGGTCGACTGATCCCGCGGGATCTATCTGTGTGGGACCAGTTTACTAAACACCCATCCACATACAACCTGACAGATACCTGAAAATTGCAAAAAAACGTAAGGAAAATTTCGTGGGCTACCCTGGCGCTTTCACCTTAAACTCTTACACCCTTTGCCCTTTTGCTTCAACCAGCCCGCAAAATTCAAATTTTCTTACGTTTTTTGAAATTTGCAGGCCAGTTCTGTTGTATGTTGATTAAAATATTGTTCGCGACTGTAAAACGTATGTAGTTTTTACAGAATTATAATCATCAAAATCATCAATACAACCCTCCAAGTTCATGTAATTCGATTGAATGACTATTTCATGAAATAGGCACTAGCCAGCAAATTGCAAAAAACGTAAGAAAATTTGAATTTCGCTTAACTTCTTACAGAGAAGATTTGTGTTCCAGCACTGGGTACGTCATAGTTAGATTGTTAGATTTTACTTATTTTATATTCTGTGTTTTTCTATTTTATGTGTTTTTATTGTATGTTTTCTATATTGTATGTATTACAGCATCGTATTGGTCGAGTCTGTAATTATGCTATTATTGGTGGTAAATAATTAAATAAATAAATTATGCTGGGTGTTTTCAACGAATTTCACAGTCTATAGCATATTCCTCTTTAAAACGCATTAAAAAGTAGGTACTACGAAGTAATTAACTTCGTAGTAATAAGTGACACTGTGTACCCATATCAAAATACTAACTCTATTCACGCCATGGGAAGTTGTTACACAAAATCCTTCCTATAAATCCGAACCGACACCAGAAAAATCGCGGACACTTTTACTCCAGCAGTTTCGGCTTTACACTTTTGTTTTTCGGCAGACACCACTCTAATTCGGCCTCGAGTGACGTTGTTTTCGGTACCGGGTGGATCTGTGTCACACACGATGTTTTCGGCCCGGTCGACAGCACGGTCCGTCGGGTTTTGTACTCGTCTCACAGATTATCACAGGGACAGAGCACGGAATAGCCTCGTCGGGAACGTTTGTGGGCCGCGTTCTCCGCCTTATGGTCAGTTACCACCAAGTGGAAAAATCCTCACGAAATCCTTTGATGTCAGTGAATACAAGACTGTATCAGCAGTGTTTTTAAGTATAAAATTGGGCGCTCGCGCGTCCAAGAGTACATGCGAAGAGACGCTTGAATCGAATGATAGGAACTACAATCAGAATATTGTTGGCTTAGCAAATGAGCCCGATGATGTGTAATAATATATCGCAGGAGTGCTGATGATGTGTCCAATATCTAAGAGATTAGTACACGTAGGTGTCTAATGAGAGGCATCTATCTGAAATTCTAGCTAGAGATTCATCCCACGACTATCGAAACCTAATACCACGTTATGACGTCATTTGAAATACAGGGTGGAAGGGAGACAGGTGCTAAAACGCGTACCACGTATTCAGTACATTATTCTGAACATGGAAATTTTTGGTCGGTGACGAAATAAAAAAAAGCTGCTAGAAAACTGCTATACCTACAAGTCAAAATATACGAAACAGCTGTTTTTTTTTGTGGGTTCAGAATGAGGCAATGGAGAGGGCTATGCTTGGAGTTTCCTTGCGTTATCGAATCAGAACTGAAGACATCCGCAAGAGAACCAAGGTTACCGACGTAGCCCGAAGAATTTCCAAACTTAAGTGGCAGTGGGCAGGGCACATTGTTCGCAGAACGGACGGCCGATGGGGGCGAATAGTTCTGGGGTGGCGACCGCGAACCGGAAGACGTTGCGTTGGAAGACCTCCCACTAGGTGGACAGATGACCTGGTGAAGGTTGCGCTAGTCGCACAGGACAGGTCAATGTGGCGACACTTGGGGGAGGCCTATGTCCAGCAGTGGACGTCTTTCGGCAGAAATGATGATGATGACTCCTTTTGCCTCATCCACATATAATTTGTTTTCTTGGTAATATGCATTTGCAGGACAATTACAACCGCCACGCAGGCGAAGCCACAGGAAAAACTAGTTAATCAATAAAAGCAGTCTTATGAATGGTTTCAAACGTTGGTTGCAGAAAAAGATCTTATTTTATAAGGAGTCTATTGTCACGGGATTTGTTACCGAGACGCTTGTCTCGCGAGAATTATGATAATGTTCCCGTTTGCGAATATGGCTGGTGACGGCGAATTTGATTGCGAAAAATCGTCGAATGTCGAATTTTAACTGTCGCATTACGTCTGGTGCATATTTGGGCGTAATGCTCTTACATCACTTTCGTACATTTTGTATGAAGCATCGCACAATCGCCTGTATGGTAGTATCCGGTTTTTTGTTTTGTTTTGTAATGCGATACGCATAGACCTAAAGAGGTAGTATTTGGTACAATGCTGCAGAATAAATATTGGGCGTCGGCAAACATAAGATACCATCGTATTGTACATTACAAAAACGATTGACAATAGTAATTTGGTAGACAAATAAATGTCAACGTTTTTTATGAAGAATGAAAAAATAGGAGTAAATTAAAAATTTAAGACATACTGTAATCCTTAGCTTGTAAGCCCTGGCTGGCCTTAAAGTATTTTTTGGCCACCACAGGATAGTCCGGTTAAGCAGTTTGGTAACTTTAGCGAGTTGCATCTGCGAATGGTGATACTCATCATCTGCCTAGCCTTTTCCCAACTATGTTGGGGTTGGCTTCCAGTTTTACCGGATGCAGCTGAATACCTGTATTTTACATGGAGCGACTGCCTATCTGACCTCCACAACCCAGTTAGTACTGGGTAATACGATATCCCATACACCCATTACACTGACGGGTGTCGTATAAGGCGACGAATGTCTGAGGCAGAACACCTTGCGCCTCCGTAGACCAGAGAATGGGCAGCAGCGTTTTCTGTTAGTCTTTCATCACTGCGATATCCAATCCGCCTGCCAAGCGTGGAGATTACGGCAAATCCTCCCATCATGGGAGAGGCTTATGTCCAGCAGTGGACGTTATGGGCTGATGTAGTAGTAGTGTAGTAATACGATATCCCTTGGTAAAACTGGTTGTCAGACTTTTTTTTGGGTCACTGACTACCTATAACGACTGTCAAAGATCTACAAATGACAGCCGGGACCAACAGCTTAACGTGCTTTCCGAGGCACGGAGGAAACCCAGACCAACCTAGGCAAGCACGGCTTAACCTAAAGATCGACCCGAATGGCTGTTATTATTTAGCCACGGGCTCCTCTGCGAATGGTGATACTAAAAAAAAAAAATAAGACATACTGCATAATTTAATGCATTCAAGTAATTTAATTAGTATTATGACTGCCTGGGAGACTGCCTTGTTGTCTAGTGGCCACAAACGTGACTGATTAACATGAGGTCCTGGGTTGGGCTCCTAGGTCGGGCAGTGTTTTTACATTAGGAATTTCTCAGTAGCAGCCCCATGGCTGCTACTGAGAAATTCATGCCGCTCATTAGGTATCAGTTACAATACAATTGAATAGTATTAGTTAAACATAAATGTCTACTAAGTGCGTATTCTGTGAACCAAGGTTTTGTCTGTTTATGTCTTGATTGATTGACTGCATACCAATAAACGTTGTCTGCGTAGTGCTTGCTTAAATATCTAACATTATTATTACCTGTATCTACATCATCATCCTAGTCTATGCTTTTCCCAACTCCAACCCGGCACAAACCCAGATTCCATAGGCTGGGTTTGTGCCGGTGTGATGGCAATACGATAGCCCCCTATTACATGGGACTTAGACATAACTGGCGAAATCTGGGTGTACTATAAGGTACACCCAGACTTCGCCAGTTTCCTATTCATTCCTCCCCATCCTATGTCCTCAACCACGACAGCATCTCGTTCCCAGGGTGATGTTTAACGCCAGAAATTCAAAAAAATCGTCATCCACCGATGTCGGGAACAGGGTCCAAGCATACGGTGGTTAGGGCTCCAGAGGCAGGAATCTCCTCATAATGCGAGCCCTATTGAGGAGTACTGCCCTCTGAATCAGGCCAATTCTCTGCCCCACCCTTCGAGGATTACAAGCGTGATGTCATGTTACCCAAAGGGACTTTTCAAGAAAAAAAGGAGAGATCCACAAAAGAAAAACTATCGTACAATTTTTGTCCATATTTTGTTACCATTATCAGGAAAATTAAAACAAATATTTTCCCTGCTCGGGACCAATCTATTTTCTTATTACACTACTTTTAAATACGGACCTCTTGAATTACAACAAGTGCAAAAAAAGTCGGAGAATACTCGGTAAAAGGAAAGTTCAATGAATTTTAGAAGACCTCCTTGCAATTTAAATTTCAAAATGTTTGCTTTGACATCTAAGAATGATGTAGGCGGAATGTAAAAGCCGTTTAAATTATTTACAGAAATAATTTATTTATCTCTCCTTTTATTTTTGTGCTAATGGATAGCTGATAAAATAATATAAGTAATAAATGAGATGAGAAAAAAAATATCTTATTTATTTAAACTTTTTAATCGCGCTATTCCGCGAAACAATAGAAAGACCCGACAACAACTGTCGACAGACACAACACCCACCTGGTTGAAGGATCCCTTTTCTACATTTGTCTTTAGGCGCGTTGAGCACTTTTTGGGTGAAGGAAAAACATTGAATTCATCGTCACGTAACGTAACGTGCGGTCACGCTTCGTAGCCGTTCGTAGCACTCGTAGCATCCGCTACGGCGTAGCACCACATAAGCATGGGCAGGGCATAACCAGTGCTACGACTGGGGCGGGGCCTGTGTACTTTTTGTTTTCACTTCTATCGGCAGTCCCATGAAGAACAGGGTAGAAAGTTCAAATCAAATCAATTTATTTGCTGTAAAGTATGGGTACAAATTGGTCTTAACATAAATAATCCATAATACTAAGTCATAAATGTGTCATGCAAACATTTGAGCTTATAATTATCATTAAATTTATAATTCAATGTCAAATCAAAATTCGATACATTTTCCATAATAATAAGTCATTGGTTAAATAATTACTGTTATATTTTATTTACCAATCTCTTATTAAATAAGTCACTTACTGAGTAGAAATTCCTTTCCCTTGACCATACTTTAAGACATCTTGCAAATATTTATTAGCTGGTAAGTTTTTAATACTGTCAGGTACTTATCGCATTAAATATGCGAACTCACATTGCATAAGTATTCTTGCTGTATAATGCTGTCCTAGGAATGATGGGCAAAAGTAATCTATCTATATGACTATTATCTATTTCTATGCCTGTTCTTCATACCCCTATCTAGGGTTGCCAACTTTTTTTACAAGAAATAAAGTATATTTGGGTCTGAGAAGGAAATAAACAGTATTTTCGAATAACAGTATTGTTTAATGTTTTAAAGACATTTATTTTTAGCGCTTCCCGCACAGTTATCAATTTTGTATTATTTTTAAAAGCCTTAAAGGCCTTGCCACAATCAAAACTAAATTAAAATAAATAGGGAGCTCATTTTTACCCGACTGCGGCGAAGCCCAAAAGGAGGGTTATTTATTAAATTTATTGAAACTCTATTTCTGTCTTCCCGCCACACTTGTACTATTTATTCTGTGCCGCCATTTTGCATTAATTACCTACCGAAAATGTTGATGTTAAAAACAGTATTTTCTATAGTTCAACAGTAAAAAGTATAATGTAGTGAAAAACAGTCTAATATTGTTTTTAACAATATAGTTGGCAACCCTACTGCTATAACATAAACTGTAGGTCGATAATAATAACCCAATTTGTCCTACTTTTAGCACAAAAGTAAGCAATTTAAGGCATAAAAAGTCACAAATCTAAATTCAAAGGCACAAATTGTATAACATAATACAACACTCACGCTTTTACCCACTCCTTTTACCGTGAGATGAAAGCGACTTATAAACCTAAACGTAGATAGGTAAAATAAATTTCTCTTACAGGAATGTTGGGAATCTGTATAAATGGGAAGAGTAAGATCAGAGGTACCTAATTACGTCAGTAATCCTTCGCGGCACGATTTAAGGGGACTACAGGAACTAAACGCGAGTTGTATAATGCAAAAGAGCATATTATGATTCAATTCAATAAACAAAACCAAAAAATATATGAAATTAAAAATAATGATATAAATCCTGAAGAATATCATATATTTTTTGGTTTTGTGTTGCTAGTACGATAGTTCTTTGAAAACATAATGCCACTAATTTTACTCGATAAATAAAATGACGAACTCATCTATAAAAAATTCTTTTAACGAGTATAAACCATACCAAAATACATGCGATCATTCTGATTTTTTGGCAAATAATTCTACAAGCAACATTATTAGCGTCATAGTGTTGTGTGTGTGTGTGTAATTTTTGTAGTCCAATCAATAGATTTTTTGTAACTCGCAAAAATCACTTATTTCGCACTTTTTTGCCCGCAGTGATTGCGACGTAACAACCACTTTGTAGTGCAAGCTGATTAGAACTTTATTCTAACAGAATTTCAAATGAAGTTTGAACCACCACAAAAAGAGTTGCTAATTTAGCTCCTGTAGTCGCCTTATGGCCCCGTTCATGACTTTTAGAGGGAGATCCCGTGATCGCCAGACCTACATCATTTTAAACAAGCTTAAAAAAAAATCTGTTGAAATATACCTACCTTGAAACCAATTGGATATTATGAAAAGTTGGCTGAGGTGGCTTTGGCAGATATCAGGTAACAAAGGTGTGCTAAATAGCTGCTAAGTTGCGTCATACTGGAAAGCGTGATTTTTATATTACATAAGGGCTAGTATGAAGATTCACCTTCTCCACTACCAGACACTTTGTGTGTCGCTTTGTAAACGCAAATGACGTAAGTCTAGCGTTCATGTCTCATGTTTGCCATTTGGGTGATGCGAAGTCGAAATAAGTACTATTGGCTTTTCCAATTAGGAGCTCGCGGCTAAATAATAACAGCCGCTCGGGTTGATCGTTAGGTTAAGCCGTGCTTGCCTAGGTTGGTCTGTGGACGGGTGACCGCCCATTACATACTGAGTTTCCTCCGTGCCTCGGAAAGCACGTTAAGCCGTTGGCCCCGGCTGTCATTTGTAGATCTTTGACAGTCGTTAGGTAGTCAGAGGCCCAAAAAGTCTGACAACCAGTCTTACCAAGGGGTATCGTATTACCCGGTACTAACTGGGTTGTGGAGGTCAGATAGGCAGTCGCTCCATGTAAAATACTGGTATTCAGCTGCATCCGGTGAAACTGGAAGCCGACCCCAACATAGTTGGGAAAAGGCTAGGCAGATGATGATGATGGCTTTTCCAATTAGAATTATAACAGAGGCATCCCAGAGTTTGGATACCCGATTAATGGCAATAGGCACGGCCTAATATCTAGGACTTGAACATAACTGGCAAAATGTGGGTGTGCCATAAGTACATCTCTACCTAACCTTTAAGAGAATAAGGGTGTCATGTTATGTTAATGCAATGTGTATTTATGTATAACATTGTTTTACATCGGTACAAATTCCGGCACGCTATAAGTTAGGTAGACATTATGCTGAAACAACCCTACCCTTAAGGTTCCACCCTACTAAGCCAGTGATCTTCCGATCTCCCTATAGCTACTATTTCATACCTATACCATCATTCCTTCCACAACAAATATTGGCTCGTATGCTCATACATTGAACCCATGCACCGGGGCTATATTCACACCACAAAAACAACATTCACTCCCACTTCTGTTTGAAAACTATGTCGGAAGACTTCACGAGCAATTTTTATAGCTCGTCTACACAGTGTTAACATTACTAGTAAATCAACTAGGCCCTTTTTGTGGAATCAAACACGAGTGATAGGGCTGTCAACTAAACTTTTTTTATTTTGCACTAAGTACACACTTGTTACTTAATCCTACTAATATAATAAATGCGAAAGTTTGTGAGTATGAATGTTTGTTTATCTTACACGCAAAAACTACTGAATGCACGGATTTGAATGAAACAGCTTGGAAGAAGCGTGGCCGGATTTACTCCTGCCATTTTGTTTTTTTAAAGTAGCGGCCACGCTTAAGACCTATTAATCGATAGCTGGTATCAATACAAACAAGTTTTGTATGAGGCAAAATGTTCTAAAGTGTCACGTTTCCGAGATATGAGCTATCAAAGATTAAGTTTCACTGATGGCATCTTCAGCACAACTTCGATTTGATCAGACACGCATAAAACGTATATCAATTGATAGCTGGCATATATATAAACAAGTTTTTTAAGAGACAAAATGTTCCAAAGTCTCAAGTTTCACAAAGGGGTCAGTTTAGTATTAGTCTTTCAACTAGGATATTATGTTACTAACCGAACTTATTATCATCACCTTTTCAGAACATATAATGAGGGATTTTCTTTTTAGCTCTTCCCTAGTCGCTGGATAGATGGCGCTGAACTTAGTATGATAATGCAAGGAACGGAACCTATAAAAACTGATTTTAACAAATCGCGAGAAAACTAGGTTATATTCGGAAGGTTAAGCAAACGAAAGTGTCAGTCAACGAGCGTATTTGACTTGACGCAATGATTTTTTTCCAAGCGTTTTGGCTTTGGCACCAACTATCATAGTTCAACGCCATCTATAGAGTTCTTGGAAACTAAGTTTTTTTTAATACCTCAAAAGGAAAACCTCTCATTATTGTCTTCTAAATTCTAATACCTGTCACTTGACAGCAATCTGTGACTTGTGACTTTTTGGTTTTTCTCGATTTTTAATGTTTGTAAAATAAACTGTGGTTACTTACATCAGCGTGATTTAGTTCAAGTAGCTACGATCAGTAACATTTTGATTATCCTAGTTGAGAGACTAATACTAAATTCACCCCTGTTTCCCATGGGGGTGAGCAGAAACTACGATCCTTACATACCTACTCATTTTCTTTTGAAATACTGTGTGTACTGCATAAATACGTGCTGTGTCATTTACCTAGCTGTTAATATTTGTGTTTGTGGGCAAAATAAATTGGAGTCTAACTTATATCAACACTTTCAACGGCTCTGTGAGTTTATTTTGTAAAAGGGGCGAGCGATGGTTGTTTTGGTTTTAAACGTGGTTTAAAATATTACAAGGAAATGCTGTTTTGTTGTAAAGTTCTTTATTTTGAAGAGCGATGATTTTGAAAGTGGTTTCATGTTATTTAGTGATTGTATTCTACGTATCGTACTCTTTAGTAGTCTCTAGTAGTCTCTTTTTGTAGTGACAATTTAATTTTGTTTGTTGAGTCTTTACTATGAGCCGTGTGGTATCCGGCAGAGTAGAAAAGAACCAACCCATTAAACTGACGGGTGTCGTATAAGGCGACTTATGTTTGAGGCAGAACACCTTGCGCCTCCGTAGACCTGAGAATGGGCAGCAGCGTTTTCAGTTAGTCTTTCATCACTGTGATCTCCAATCCGCCTGCCAAGCGTGGAGAGTACGGAAAATTCCTCCCACCATGGGAGAGGGTTATGTCCAGCAGTGGACGTTAGGGGCTGTTGTAAGTTGTTGTTGTTGTTATAACTATTTAAATGCAATAGACTTTTTCTAATCTACAGGGCGACACATCACAGCTACTACTTTCTAGTATAATATGGCCTTGCTTTGTACATGTATGTTTGTGAACATCATAATTTAAGTAACGCAAAAATTATAACTGGGAAACAACTATTTTTTTGAGGGCAAAATCACGTTTAGGGTAAAACTCAATGCACTCAAAACATTGTGCTGATGGATGGATTGAAAAGTAAGTACTAGGTTCGTGAAGGTGTTAAAAGTAAAAATGTTACATTAAAACATGTATATAAAAAAAAAAAAAAAATGGGTAAAAACTTTGACCCCCAATATCTCCGTTCCTTGAAGGTTACACTAGGTGTGGTCTAGAACAAAAACATTATAACAAAGACGGGGAGAACAAAGTGCCTTTCGGCTTCGTTAAGAGTCTTTTTACATCCTTTAGATTTTCCGTACAATGAGAGATCCGCATAAACTGGTTTTGTATAGCTTGATAGGTCGCTGTGCGTACATCGTATATGTCAGTGGTAATACGTCATTTTGACCTTGAGGTGGCCCCTAGATTATCAATATTATAGGAGGCCAGTTCATGCTCGTTTCTAGGCTTATCAACTGAAAAAAATCTAATTAGTCCATCAGTTAGATTATCAAAAAATATTTGACCCATATTTTTTCTTTTGTTACGTAAACCAAAATTGACGTAGATACGACGCATTTAAAAATCTCAATACGTCACGCCTTGGTATAATTTTTAGCGCGTTCTGACGTCACGAGCCCCCACTCCCGAGTTTTGTTGCGTTTTATCTTTGTCAATATTCATTGATTTACAAAAACAAAAATACGTGTCCATTATTTTCCAATACTCTAATTGACAAATGATAAATGATGTTTATTTTGCAAGTAGGTTTTTACAAACACTTTTACACGTCATTTTTTTTAAACTAGATAGGGCCGGTGTTTCGTACCTGACTACTCTGAGAAGAAACAGCCGAAACAAACTCAGAGGTCATAGTCTCTTTTGAAGTCCAGACATAATCTTGCTCAATTCACATGAGGACTATGCAGATTATTGTCTGAGATGGTTTTTTGAAGCAAGATCCACACAGATTTGAGTGGACCTGTCCAGTCAGTACAAGCATTTGTCAGTTATCGTGTACCTCGACTTATAACTCAAGGAGCTCAACGAAACGACGAACAATACCAAAGAAAGGACATTTGGGTAGGTCGCATAAAGTACTCAAACTGCCAGACAGTTGTGGGAAAAAATCAAACAAAAAAAAATGTGACCCACATGGTCCCCACATTCACAATAATCAAATAAAATTAATAACAAGTTCTTTTCAAAATGAATGTAAATAAAAATCACAAAAATCATTAAATGTCACAATGAAAATAAAGAGTAAAATACTTAATAAAAAAAAGTATTCATGTCAAATCAGTAAATGTCACATAAAATAATAAAAAAATAAAGTCAAATCATTCAATGTCAGAGTGTATAAAAGAAAGGAATCAACAATAAACAAGCGAAGTCCGAAATTTCGCCATTCACAGAGCAAATTTAATTGGAGCAGTTTAATCCCAAGCCTTTTTATCTTCGAGATAGTGATTAACATGATAGTTGGTTTTCAGGCATAACTTCCGTTTTATGAACGGACGGACCTAATTATATAGATTTGCAATTTATTGATGGTGGAAACTAGCCTATTGCGGCCTACTGTACCACGGACCTTAATAATTATGGTTCAAGGCGACTAGCGACTGTCCAACCATTAATAAAATTTATTGCCTGCTTCGCAAACAGCGCAGTGCAGATCCGTAAAAAAATATACCAAAGAAAACTTTTTTGCAAAAAATAAAACCGACTTCAAAAAACACAAAAAAGTGAAAAATAACTTTAGCTTCAGAAGTCGGTGACTCTTGTTTGATTGATATTATTTTGTCACCGACTGCCAAAAAGTTCTTTATTTTTCCATTTTTAGTTGTTCCCAAACAAATATTTGCCATGAATTTATTGGACATTGTTAACAATACATGTCATGGTAATAGGCGTGAGCAGCGGTGGCCCAGTGGTGGCGGCCCCGACTTACGAACAGCAAGTCGTGGGTCCGAACCCAGGCAGGCGTATTACTTTGTGTAATTTATTTCATCACCACTGTTCTCAAAACGGTGAAGGAAAACATCGTGAGGAAACCGGCATATCTTAGAACCAAAAAATTCTAAGACATGTGACATCTACCAACCCGCACTGGGCCCGCGTGGTGGATTATAGCCCATTCCCTCTCATAGAGAGGAGGCCTGTGTCCCAGCAGTAGGAACATTAATAGGCTGATGATGAATAGGCGTATCCCCAATATAAGGAACTTAACATACCCTTTTTTTTTCGGATGGGAAATCATCAAATTACGTCCCGCTCTGGGGGAGCGGAAGGGAGTGTCAGACTTTTACTAACTAAACCCATCCATGTTCCTTCTTAGCCCTTTGTGTTCCGGGGCCGCAGTATCTCTTTAGAATAGTCCCTTTTGGTGACATCTCTTTGAGGCGCGCGCGAAACACGAACGAACTGTCGAGATCTGGGTGTATTGTACACATCTGCGTACCCCCTCAGAGCATACAGGCGTGATGTTACGTCATGATGTTGTATAAACAATAAACATCCAAGCGATTGCAACATTCACGGCACATTTGCCGTCTATTTTTTAAGAGTTCCATTGTATATCTCTGAAGATCAGCATCAGATGTTCACCAAAGCACCATCAAAGAAGCTCCAGCTACCAAATAAAAAAAGAATCATCAAAATCGGTTCACTCAGTCGAAAGTTCTGAGGTAACAAACACAAAAAAAAATACTGTCGAATTGAGAACCTGCTCTTTTTGGAAGTCGGTTGAAAGTACATCATAGAGTTGCAACTACAGCACAGAAGTCGCACAACCGTCGCACAAACCACACGATATTGTTCCGCCTGCTCTCTATCTGCGATACAAATTGATATGTCAACAGGACGAGGGTGTGCGGTGTACCCAGCAAATACAAGGCTTGACATGTTGACGTTTACTGATATAATCTCTATCTTTAAATGTAGAGCATCCTTTGAACGAGTTGCAAGATTTTTGTATGAAGGGTGGCGTACATTTTATTTATTTTTCAAAATAGTAGATACGCTTAACAGCCATATCAATCAATGGTTGGTAACAATACTAACAAGTTTTATCACTATCATCACTATCACTACATATTATAAAACAAAGTCCCCCGCCGCGTCTGTCCCTATGTATGCTTAGATCTTCAAAACTACGCAACGGATTTTTTTAATAGAAAGAGTGATTCAAGAGGAAGGTTTTAGTATATAATTTGCGGGCGGGCAAAGCCGCGGGCATCAGCTAGTTAATTGATAAATGATGTTTATTTTGCAAGTAGGTTTTTACGAACACTTTTACACGTCTGTTTTTAAAACTAGGTGGGGCCGGTGTTTCGTATCTGACTACTCTGAGAAGAAACAGCCGAAACAAACTCAGAGGTCTCTTTTGAAGTCCAGACATAAACTTGCTCAATTCACATGAGGACTATGCAGATTAGTGTCTGGAATGGTCTTTTGAAAAAAGAACCACACAGATTTGAGTGGACCTGTCCAGATATCGATCTGTCAAGATATCGGACTTGTGCTGTAACTTTGATGATCTCGGAAACTTGACGCTATAAAAGCTTTTCTCTCAAACAATACCTTATTCATATTGATGCCCGATATTAATTCATACAAGTTTTTATGCGTGCCTAATAAAATCAAAGTTGTATTGATGGCGAAAATTGTTACTTTGATGAACACAGAAACGTGACACTTTAGAAGATTTGAGGCTTTTTGTATTGATGCCAGCTATTGATTAATACAGGTTTAATGCGTGGCTGTTATTTAGAAAATAGAATTAAATTCCGAAGTTATAGTCTAAAATCCCTTACAGAACGACCTTCACCGAGCTGGTTAATGGATGAAAAGTATTATAGATAAAATTAAATACTACACTACTACAACAGCCCATAACGTCCACTGCTGGACACAAGCCTCTCCAATGATGGGAGGAATTTGCCGTGATCTCCACGCTTGGCAGGCGGATTGGAGATCGCAGTGATGAAAGACTAACAGAAAACGCTGCTGCCCATTCTCTGGTCTACGGAGGCGCAAGGTGTTCTGCCTCAGACATTAGTCGCTTTATACGACACCCGTGAGTGTAATGGATTGGTTCTATTCTACTCTGCCGGATACCACACGGCTCGGATAAAATTAAATACATCAATGATTATATTGCAAATGAGTTGACTAAAAAATTTCAGTCCAGATTATGATTAATTAGCAATTTAAAAATTATAAGTACATTTTTTTTAAACATTTTCTCTGGTTTGGTTTATAAACAAATTCTATACCAATTGAAAGTATGAAGCCTATAGAATATGCAAAAGTTATGAAGCCTATATACCTTCGATTGGTATGGAATTTGTCTATTAACCAAACCAGTGAATTGTAAAAAAAAAAAGTATTCTGGACTGAATTTTTTTAGTCAACCCATTTGCAATATATTTATTGACATATTTAATTTGATATAAAATACTTTTCATCCATTAACAAGCTTGGTGAAGGTCGTTCTACAAGGGATGCTATACTATTAGGCAAGCCAAATAATTCAAAGCCCATTCTAAGGTGCAAATTTTTTTATTTGACGGAAAAATGTTGATATGTTTAATATTTTTTAGAGCAGATTTCACCAAAGGGACTGAACGCGATCAGCACATCAAAACCTCGTTCAAAAGATAGCTCAGTGTAAGTACTAAGTACAATGTGTAATCTAATCACCAGTGGTAATCGGCTTCGACCGCGTGTTGTACGTCGTGTTCGAACCTAGATGGATAAGTATCTACACTAATATTATAAAGAGGAAAGATTTGTATTTTTGTGTGTAAACTCAAAAACTACTGCGTCGATTTCAAAAATTCTTTCACCATTAGAAAGACACGTTTTACTGAGTAACATAGGCTATATTTTATCCCCGTACTCCTACGAGAACGGGAACTACGCGGGTGAAACCGCGTGACGTCCGCTAGTATATAATAAGTAAGTATAATAATCAAAACGGTGAAGGAAAACATCGAAAGAAAACGTACAAGGTGGAATCCCCACCGACGCACATACAGTAATATTCAGTACAGTCACGACCACCAATATGTAAACACTTAACAACTTTTAAAAGTGTGATACTCCTACTGTTCTCATTGAGATTTCATGTTGTTACGAACATTGTATTCTGGAACTCATATTTTTATGAAACAGATCCTATCTTCAAGTTACAATCATTATTTTTCGCTAAAATTGCTTTTAAATTTAAGAAATTGTATACATATTGGCGCTCGTGACTGTACATCATTCTGAACCCTCACATATGAATACTCAAACACATACAAATTACTCGTCGATTATTAGAAAACAAATCAGCTATCCCATACATTTTGACCGTGTATTGCAGTTTTGTAGGAACAGCTGTTTTATAAGGTTCCGTACCCAAAGGGTAAAAACGGGACCCTACACAAATTAATGTTGACGGTCCGACCCAACCAATCTATATCTCCGAAAATTTGACAACCAAGGGGAAGCGCCTGTATGCGCTGGCTCGTGACTTTGCTAAATCCAATGAATACAAATACTGTTGGACCGCCCACGGAAGTGTATACATTCGGAAGAAAGAAGGCGACACTGCCTCTCGTATAAACAATGAAGGAAGCCTAGCACTTCTGCTAAAACAGGCATGACTGATTCCAGTTATGCCAATATATTGTTTAATTCCAAGAAAGAAGTCCCTATTATTACCACTCAATTTTGTAACTCTTGTTTCTCTTTCATGTAAGCACTATCAACGCGCTCTTCCTATATCCGTCAAACACTATGTAATGATACACCACACAACCCACCACTTTCCACACTACAAAACTCAGCACACAATCCATACTTTAACACAACCCTTCACTTGTTCAAAAAAAACATCCTCAGTTTTAAATACTACTGATAACTCGATCGGTAAGGTAATTTACCGTAAAAGCTCATCCAATACTCAAATTCCTATATGTGTCCCAAACTATCTGCTGGCTTATCCTAGGCCTGCAGCTGGTTTAATTAATGAGTGTGTCACCCGTGTTTCTATTTTCAGAATTCAACTCCGATAGTGCCATTATAAGTGACGAAATAGAGGCTAGCGGTGAAATCGAGTGTACTGTAGTAGATGACCCCTCTATCTGTAAAATGCTATTTAATCCCTCCGTTTCTAAAAAGTCATTGACAATTCTCGCTGTGAATATTCGTAGTGTCAAGAAAAATTTTGATGCCCTAATGCTTTTTCTGTCTAACATTGACATTGTTGTTGACTGCATAGTGTTGACAGAATGTTGGATAGACTCTGGCTCGACTATCAATCATATTGACAACTACACCCCGTTTCATACTACTTGCAGCCTTAACCAAAACGATGGTGTCATAGTTTACGTCAGGGAATGCTTTAGTAATGTGCGAGCTCAAGAACCTGCAGTGGCTGATGGTAACTGTCTTGTTATTAACATGGACAATTTTACGCTCATTGCCTCATACAGACCACCTTGTTACACCAATCCTTCTAACTATATTACCTCGGTCAACGAACTGCTCACTAACATTCACTCCGAAAATATAATTCTTGCTGGTGATATTAATATAAACATCCTTCCGGACAAGATCACTGGCCATGCTGCAGAGTACATCACTATGCTAGCTGCCCATGATCTAAGACAAGGTATTGACAAGCCTACCAGACAAGGCAACTGCCTTGACCATTTTATGGTTAAAACACATAAGCATGTTAAAACCTTCATATTTGACCCTCTGACAGATCATAGTCCTATATTGTTGCACTTAGAAGACATTCACTTATCTAAAAAAACGACTGAGCTGTTTAGAACAACTATTAATTATGAACATTGAGAGACTGATCTGGACAACATCGTTTGGGAAGATTACTATAACTCGCATAATGTAAACGTAACCGCTGAATTCTTAGTCAATACGCTGCGAGAAATCATCACAAAAAATACAGTTAAAACAAAAACATCAAAAAAAAAGAACCCGCTTAAACCGTGGATTACAGTTGGCATAGTGAGATGTATACGGAAAAGGGACAAAATGCATCAAAAAGTAAAGAAATCTCCAAATAACGAGGAACTTCGACAACAGTACATTCGATATAGAAACGCCTGCAATAAGTTGACAGAAACGCTAAAGCGCTCTTATTACGAAAGGGAATTACTAAACAATGAAAACAACATAAAAAAAACCTGGAGTGTAATCAAAGACATGTGTAACATAAAGAAAGGTTCTACCAAAGCAACTGAGTTGTTGCAGATCAAATCTAACCCCTTTGACTCTCTAAATGAAGTTAACAGATACTTCACATCAATTGGTAAAGACTTAGCAAATTCAACTCTAAGTAAACTCAAGCAGAATGAAGAAACGCTAGCAACACAAGCACGGAAGTCGACAGGTCTTCTTCATTCGATGGCATTATCTCCCACGGATGAATGCGAAGTTATCCAGGTGATATCTGGCCTTAAAAGCAGCAGTGCCTATGGTCTAGACAATATTCCCGCTAACATTATAAAAAAATATAAATTTAAATTAGCGTCTCCCATAACCCACCTCTGCAATATCAGTTTCTCTTGCGGTGTTTTTCCTGAAACTTTTAAGAAAGCGGCCGTCACTCCTGTTTTTAAGGCTGGTGACAAGGGTCTTATTGGCAACTACCGCCCCATCTCTGTACTTAGCTCACTGTCAAAAATATTGGAAAAACTAGCAAACAAGAGACTGATTCGATATTTAGAGACAAATAATATACTTTCGTCAAACCAATTCGGTTTTAGAGCCAATCGGTCCACTAATGACGCTATTCTAAAACTAACCGAAAACCTGACCAAGTATATAGACAAGGGAGAAAAATGTGTCGGCCTTTTCCTCGACCTTCAGAAAGCATTCGATACTGTCTCGATCCCTATTCTAATAAGTAGATTAGAAAACATTGGATTCAGAGGAGTGCCACAGGAATGGCTTTTAAGTTATTTGTCAGGAAGAAGTCAATGTGTTCGCCTTGATAATATGACTAGCGATGAAGCTTCCTGTTCTTAGGGAGTTCCCCAGGGAAGTACAATTGCTCCAACCCTATTCCTGGTGTACATCAATGAATTGTGCGATATCCCTATCAATAAAGCCGAGGTCATAATGTTTGCCGACGACACAGTTCTTCTGTTCCATGAAAAGTCATGGAAAGATCTAGAAATAGTCTGTGAAGCGGGTCTTTCCAAAGTAACAGCTTGGCTGGAAGATAGTTTGCTATCATTAAACACCACTAAGACAAAATATCTTTGTTTCAGTAAGACTAGAGCAGGAAGCCCCGCAGACTTCAAAATTAGCACCCACACGTTTCCTTGCAATAGGAATAGCAACCAATTTTCCTCCTGCACGTTCCCTAAGCTAGACAGAGTGAACTCCATTAAATATCTAGGAGTAATCGTTGACGACAACCTTAAATGGACACAACATATCTCGGTTACCGCCAAAAGAGTGCGCAAGTTGATTCATATCTTTAAAACCCTGAGACTTGTTGCTAGTCTTAAACTTCTGCTGCAAACATATAAAGCCTTATGCCATTGTGTCTTGGGTTACGCTATTTGCGCATGGGGTGGGGCAGGCAAGACCCACATGATCGAGCTAGAGCGGGCTCAACGTGCCGTCCTAAAAGTACTCTTATCACTAAAATACCGGACGCCCACGACCGAGGTATACGTAAAAGCCAAAGTACTTAGCGTCCGCAAGCACTTTTTTTACGAATGCCTGCGAAGATACCACCGATACGCCATCCCGAGTCTGCCTATCTCATCCAAGAGAATAGTCAGGTGCCCAGTCCAAGGTACCAAGAGCGTCTTCGCCAGCAAAAACTACCACTATATTGCCCCACATCTTTACAACAAAATCGGTCATGAAAAGGGGATACAACAACTCATAAAACTTAACAACTTCCAATTTAAAAAGTGTGTTACTGACTGGCTACAAAATTACGATTATGACGAATCAGAAAATCTACTCGGCAGTGTTACATGACCCCCTATCACTATTACTTTCACACACTCACCTTACACACGCACACTCACACACTCACACACACACACACACACACACCGGACAAATTTACCCACACTTTCCTCAGAACGCGTTGAATGGTAACTAATTTAATTTAACTGATAAAATTGCATACCCATGTAATTAATGTACATAATTATTATCACATTTTATTTTTAAATTTTTTACTCTTTTTTAGGTTTGTAAACACTTTTAAGCATGCCAAATCTTTTAATGTATTAAATTTTTAGGTCTATCGTTTTTTACATATTCTCTGTTAATTGAGAGGTCTGGCTCTTGTGATACAGGAACTCCTAGTACAAGAGTCAGGGCTACACTGATGTAATAAGCAATCATAATTATGTCAATAAAGATTTATTATTATTATTATTACTAAGACTCCACTGTCCGTCGATAAAATGGTTGGTGAACCATTTTAGCGTCGGTGTTCCACCTTGTATTCTAAAGGGTGTAAAACACCTCTTAACTAAGCCGGAAGGCACTTATTTTCCTCGTCATTGCGATCATTTTTTTGTTCTACACCATACCTGGGAACCTTCTAGTTACGGAGATATTGGGGGTCAAAGTTCCAACTTTTTAACAAGTTTTTTTTTTAATACAAGTTTTTAATGTAAGATTTTTACTTTAGTCACCTCCACGACCCCCGTACTATTCAATCACTATTCAATCCACTCATAAGCACAATGTTTTGAGTGCGTTACATTGAGTTCTACCACAAAACATGATTTTTTACTTCAAAAAAAAAGTCGTTACACAGCAATAATTTTTGCGTAAAGTTACTTAGTTTGATGTACAGAATGCTTGGTTGACGGCTTCGTGATGAGGTCTTATATACCTATTTTAAATACAAATTACGTATTTGTCTGAAATAAACGATGATTATTGTTAATTGTTTTATTCTTCTAAAAATAATATTATATATAATACCGACCATTTGATTAGTTATAAATATTTTTGTATACAATACATAAAAACATTTAGAAACAAAAAGAGTGCCAGCCCACTGTAATCGGAAAATAAAACAGTCGGGTCAAAGTCGAAGCATGAGTGTAAGTAGATATAGTAATGCAACAATATTACTATTATTGTTACTATAAGCATTATACCTCTGGTGTTCTAAGGCGCGGTACAAATACGAGAGGCGTCGGGCGTAGGCGAGGCATGGGCGCGGTGCGGGCGCGGCGCAGGCGTGGTGCCACTTCTCTGAAATTTCATACAAAATATATAGAAGAGGTGAGGCGCGAGACATACTGAGACGGCGCGGTGCGGTCGTGGCGCAGGTTCGGCGCGGTCGCCACTTCCTCACCCTGGGTGCCCCTGCAGTTAGCAGTGGCATGCCGACAGTGTACACAGGGGTGAACTAAACGGCAAAAATCATCATCATCATCATCAGCCTATTAATGTTCCCACTGCTGGGAGACAGGCCTCCTCTCTATGAGAGGGGGACGGCAAAAATGCGTGACGATAAATTTTATACACTAGAATTCCCCAAATGCATCCCTGTGTTCGCCCGCGCCCCACCTTTCCGACACCGTTAGCGCGCCTGTTTTGCGCTCCACCGGCACCACGCCCGCACCTCGCTCGCACCGCACCAGCGCCGCACCTCCGCCCGACGTCTCTTGTATTTGTCTTACATTGAACTGGTTCACATTCAACGGTTGAGACGAGTTAGCTGACCATTTCTTTTTGTAACCATTGTCTAATCTTTGTTGTAAATTAATTAGAGTATTGACCAAATTTTGAATTACTGGCCTGTACCTACATAGTATGTGTTTTATTTGATTCAACATTTTTATTGTATAAAGTTCAAAGAAAAAGTAAAATCTGTCAACTGAAAAATATCGTCTCATAAAGCGTAGGTAAGTTGTAATAAACATTTGCGATCGAATAAAATATAAATATTCTACAAAAGCAACGTGATGCAATTCTACCAGAGCAACAGAAACTCGGCTGTTCATGTAGAAAGTTGTTCGAGTCCTGTCGATCTCATTGTGTGCCTTTGAACCCGCTCCTTTGACGTGTCGTCAAAGGAAATACCAGGAGAGCATAGACGAGAGAATGCCTTAGTTCGGTGCGTACTCCAGTGGGGTTAACTTACTTCAGCGTTTATAACGATTGTGGAAATACCTAATGCCTTTTTTGGTAAACTTTTTTCTCGGATTTCGGACGAAGTATCCGCTTGGTCTTTGATGTGTTCGGTACGTCAATCGCACAAAGCGATTTAGTACATAATTTCTCCAATAACAAATAGGTGGCACTACACAAGTACAATGTTGTTGTAAAGCTGCCATCTTACGAAAACCCAGAAAACTACATCATAAGTCTATGCGCATCGCTTCGATCTGTTCGATACGTCAATCAAACAAAATATCGACTAAGTACATACCCTCACCAATAACCGATAGGTGTCACTACTGTACAAGTACGACGGTATTAAAGGTAAAGCTAATACGTCATAATAATTACTAATAACTAAAATTCAAATACAACAAGAAATGTCGGAACAAAAACATCAGTTCAAAATTATAGAAGAAAACATTACTAGAAACATAAATACAAACATAAACGAAAAGTTTAAAAATTAAATACGATAAATTGCAGAAGAAGGTAGAAGTTCAAGAGAGTAGAATCGATGCTATTGAGAAGGAAATAAGAAAGAGGAATTTAGTATTTATTAGCGTTTATTGAGGCTGCGAGCCGCCCACTACTTGGAACGCGCCCCAAAAGGTGGTAGCCGTAAGGCTGGCCCGGGGGTACCGTACGATCTGCCGCGAGGCGGCGAGCCTCCTTGCCGGATTGCCGCCATGGGATCTAGAGGCGATAGTCCTCGCGCGCCTACACGAATGGCGCGCGGAGGTGCTACGCCGGGGTGAAACTCCGCTGCCGCGACAAATCGTCGCTCAGCGGACGGACTTCTGGCGGGATCTCATGGCGACATGGAGAGAGCGACTGTCGCAACCCCGTGCAGGGCACGCCACGATAGTGGCGATAAGTCGGGTGTTTCCACTGCGAGGATCGACCGGAGGACACGGTGGAGCACACGGTGGAGGTGTGCCCCGCGTGGGCAGAGCACCGCCGTGTCCTCGAAGCGGCGATTGGCGGCGGCTACTTCTCGCGTCCGGCCCTGGTTCAAGCCATGTTCCGGAGCGAGACGGAATGGGACGCCGTCACCTCCTTCTGCGAAGCAGTAATGCTAGAGAAGGAGGTGGCGGAACGTGAGAGGGAGAGAACCTCTCAACGTCCCGGCCACCGTGTCAGACGCCCCGGGCGTCGGGGGCCACGTGGTGGCCCCCGGCCACCGTAGGCGCGGGCCTTTGGACGGTGGGCTATGGGCTAGCTCGCCGTCCATCCGTCTCATGACGACAGGCCGTGTCGACGGCGCGTTCGTGTTCCACGCGCGCCTCAAAGAGAGTCAGCAAAAAGGAAGGGGTCCATAAGTACCGATGCCTGCCGGGGTTGCGGGACTGTTTGAAAGAGATACCGTAACGTGGCCCCGGAACACAAAGGGCGATGAAGGAACATGGATGGGTTTTAGTCCGTAAAAGTTTGACACTCCCTCCTGCTCCGCACAGAGCGGGAGAAGTCATTTGCTGATTTCCCATCCGAAAAAAAAAAAAAAAAAGGTGACATCTAACATAATATATAGCAAATAGCACGAGCCCCTTTACAAACATCTCCAATACAGCTGGTCACTGCGGAGATTTGCGACTAAAACCCTCCAGAGATACTGATTCACATCTAAATATATAAAAGAAGAAACTGACTGACTGACTGACTGACTGACTGACTGACTCATCTATCAACGCACAGCCCAAACCGCTGGGTCTACAGATTCCAAATTTGGCAAGTAGGTTCCTTATGTAGTCTAGGGGTGCACTAAGAAAGGATTTTTCAAAATTCACCCCCTAAGGGGGTTAAACGGGGCCCCAAAGTTTGTATGGGGCGACAAGATTAGTTAGACTATTTTATTCGAAACTTCACAGGAGTGCTCCTAATAATAAATGAGTAGAAACGGCTTTCAGTGTTTTTCAGAATTCAACCCCTAAGAGGGGGAAATGGGGTGGCAAAGTATAAAAATCAATGAACAGCCCAAACCGCTGAGTCTAGAAATTCCAAATTTGGCACATTGGTTCCTTATGTGGTCTAAGGGTGCACTAAGAAAGGATTTTTCAAAATTCACCCCTAAAGGGGTTAAACGGGGCTCCAAAGTTTGCAGTGGGAAACAAAATTAGTTAGACTGTTTTATTCGAAACGTCACAGGAGTGCTCCTATTGATAAGTGAGTAGAAACAGGTTTCAGGTTTTTTCAGAATTCAACCCCTTAGAGGGGGAAATGGGGTGGCAAAGTATAAAAATCAATGCACAGCCCAAACCGCTGGGTCTACAGATTCCAAATTTTGCAAGTAGGTTCCCTATTTGGTCTAGAGGTGCACTAAGAATGGATTTCTTCAAAACTCACCCCCTGAGGGGGTGAAACGGGGCTCTAAAGTTTGAATGGGAAAACAAGATTAGTTAGACCATTTTATTCGAAACTTCACAGGGTTACTCCTATTGAGAAATGAGTAGAAACGAGTTTCAGGTTTTTCAGAATTCAACCCCTAAGAGGGGAAAATGGGGTAACAAAGCCTGAAATTCAACATAGGTATTGTTTGTATGGTGAATTGGGTCGGGTGTATTACAAAAACAACGATTTTAAGATTTAATGTGGCGGACCTGAATTACCATCATTCCCTGTTGGGGTGCGATGGGGTTGAAATGTCTAAAAATCAATATGGGTATCGAAACCGAGATTATCAGGGGTGCTGATGTTGAAAATGGCATTTATTTTGAGATCCAGAAGATAGCGGATTCAACTTCTATACAGGGTTATTGTTGATTTATTGTGATGATTGTGATAACGATGATGATGATTGTTATAATGATGATGATGATTGTGATGATGATGATTGTGATTACGATGATAATGATTGTGATTACGATGATGATTGTGATAATGATCATGATGATTGTGATGATGATTTTGATTACGATGATAATGAGTTTGATAACGATGATGGCGATTGTGATAGTGATTTTGATGGTGATTGTGATGGTGATGGTGATGGTGATGGTGATGGTGATTGTGATAGTGATAATGATAGTGATAGTGATGGTGATTGTGATAATGATTGTGGTTGTGATAGTGATGGCGATTGTGATCATGATGATTGTAATTAAGATGATAATGGTTGAGATTACGATGATAATGATTGTGATTACGATGATAATGATTGTGATAATGATGATTGTGATTACAATGATAGTGGTTGTGATTACGATGATAATTATTGTTAAAATGATAGTGATTGTGATTGTGATGATGATGGTGATTGTGATAGTGATTTTGATGGTGATGGTGATTCTGGTAGTGACGGTGATTGTGATGGTGATAGCGATGGTGATGGTATAACGATGAAGGTGATTGTGATTACGATGATAATGATTGTGATTGTGTTTGTGATGGTGATTGTAATGGTGATGGTGATGGTGATGGTGATTGTGATGGTGATTGTGATAGTGATAATGATAGTGATTGTGATGATGATTGTGATAGTGATAATGATTGTGGTTGTGATAGTGATGGCAATTGTGATCGTGATGATTGTAATTGAGATGATAATGGTTGAGATTACGATGATAATGATTGTGATGACGAAGATGGAGATTGTGATGGTGATGGTGATTGTGATGGTGATGGTGATTGTAATTGTGATTGTGATAGTGATAGTGATTATGATAATGATTGTGGTTATGATAGTGATTGTGATGATGATGATTGCGATTAAGATGATAATGATTGTGATTACGATGATGATGATTGTGATAACGATGATAGAGATTGTGATAGTGATTATGATGATGATTGTGATGGTGATTGTGATAGTGAAGGTGATTGTGATGGTGATAGCGATGGTGATGGTGATTGTCATTATGATTGTGATGGTGATGGTGATTGTGATAATGATGAAGATGATTGTGATTACGATGAATAAGATTGTGATAACGAGGATAGTGATTGTGATAGTGATTTTTATGGTGACTGTGATGGTGATTGTGATGGTGATTTTGATGGTGATTGTGATAGTGATGGAGATTGTGATAGTGATGGTGATTGTGATAGTGATGGTGATTGTGATAGTGAGTGTGATAATGATTGTGGTTGTGATAGTGATGGTAATTGTGATTATGATAATTGTGATTAAAATGATAATGATTGTGATTACGATGATAATGATTGTGATTACGATGATAATGATTGTGATTACGATGATAATTATTGTGATTACGATGATAATGATTGTGATTACGATGATGATGATTGTGATTACGATGATAATGATTGTGATAACGAGGATGGAGATTGTGATAATGATGATTGTGATAACGATTATAATGGTTGTGATTACGATGATAATGATTGTGATAATGATGATAGTGATTGTGATAGTGATTATGATCGTGATTGTGATGGTGATTGTGATTGTGTTGGTGATTGTGATGGTGGTTGTGATGGTCATAGTGATGGTGATTGTGATGGTGATTGTAATTGTGATTTTGATGGTGATTGTGATTGTGATAGTGATGGTGATTGTGATAATGATTGTGATTGTGATGATAATAATAATTTATGATGGTTGTGAAATTTTGCACATAGATAGTTTATAACCTGCATTAACGTGATTAACTGGTAGGACACTATTTATCCCTTTAGTATCTTTCAGTGGGACAGTTACCGAACTTCACGCGGGCGAAGCCGCGGGCAACAGCTAGTAATAGCATATAACGTGAGGACTTTTTCTTCTCACTGACGACTTATTGAACTAATAATTTTTCAATTTGTGAATGTTATAAAGATTTTATATTTCAATGTTTAAAGTTTTTTTAAGAAATATTTAAAAATGTATTTAAATAAATAAGATGTTCTAGTGAATAAAGAAAATGTAATAGTTTATTGTAATAATACAATCTAAGAAAGTAATATTTTTATAATTTAAATTTATGTACCTAATTTAAATAGCAAGAAATAAAAGGCTTTTTAATTTATTTTTATATTATTTATTTTATGTCCGCTTGGTTGATTGTGATTTCATTGGTCAAGGATTATGCGGCTCTGATGTGGGTTGTTTTTCAGGAGTTACGGATGAATAGACCTGTGATACCGGAAAAGGGCTTTTAATAATTACGTCGAATTATGACCCCGAACAGGAAGTCGAAGTGTAGGCAGACCAGCTGCCAGATGGTCGGACGACATAAAGAAGATGGCGTGGCAGACCTGGACCAGTACCGCTGCATCCAGAAGCGAATGGAGAACTGTGCAAGATTCTTATATCCAGCAGTGGACGCAAAAATGTGATGAAAAAAAGAAGAATGAACCTCGAATTATATCTCGCATGATGTTAACAACTTACCCTGTTGAAACTGAAAGGCCATTCATCCTTATCAATAGAACTTTAAATCTCTTAACATCTTTTTTCTGATAAAAATACAAAACATTTATCCAGTCTTTACATTGATTTAAATAGTATATATATGTCAATGAGTCTTTATCTCTATTTTCACATTCTTGCTAAAACTCAAATGTCATGTGAAATTTTATTTTCGTTGGCAGCTCAATGTGTCCATAGAGTAAAAACAGTCTAGTGGTATATAATGTGTCCAGCAAACATCTTGTCAAAATATTCTGTGTTTTTCATGGAATTACTAAGTTCTGTCCTTCAATGTTTGCCCATGGAATTATTAAGTACAGGTTCTATCGTTAAGCTCCTTGATTCTATCTAACAGCGAAATTCCTGCGAAAATTTCTTATTTTTATATCATGTTACAGTTGCCATTCTAGAAAAAGCTTTCACAACTTAAGCCTACTGGAATCTCGTCGTAAAATGTTGAAGGACACTCCAAGACGTTTGTGGAATGCTGGCTGAAAATTCAAATGTATTTTTTTGCTCTTTTTTCGGAATACTTTTAAAATGGCGGGCAATTTATTCTGGTATAGTGAGAACGATGCACGAATTCCGAAGTTATGGTTTGAACGTGATGTGTTTCGGTGTATTATTAAGATTTGTTCGACTTTCGTGAACTATTTTGATTAAATTTTTGTTCAATATTTGCCAACCTCATATAGATGTATGATTATCATCATCGTCAGCCTTGTTCCACCCAATTCTGAGTATAGACCTCCTTTCTTTTGCCCTTGCTTCCCTGGTCTGCGTGAGTCTCAACCTGGCCTTAACCACGATCTGAATATCAATCACCCATCCGATTGTTGGCCTGCCATCACTTCTTCACAAATGTATCAAGGTACAAAAATCTTGAAAATTGTTTAAAACAATAACACCGATAAAATAATTAAGCCAGCCATTTAATCACCAACGTCTTTGTGAAGACAATCGCGTCTTAACGATTCCCTTTAATCTGCGGAGCACCAAAAAGGTGTGGACATCGGTCGCTGTAATTGGCTTGTAAAAGAACGTAAGTGGAAGATCCGTGACGACCAACATAGTTTGGCTGTTGGAAAATGGTTGGTTGGGCTTTAATCTGGTTGTGTTAAGAGTGGTTTTGCCTTGTGAGATGTAGTGATTTCTTGGTTTGAACGAGCGTGCCACGTCGGGCAAGTTTGAGATAACGTCCCTGTGAGTGTTATCGGCCAATCAGAAGCGACGTGTTAAGGGGACGACGCGGTAAACTACGGATGTTTGTGTGAAAAAAGTTTTTGTGTTGCTCTTTTCTTTTTTATCCGAATGTCCCTTTTGATTTTTCTCTAGATCGACTTTTGGTGTATCGTGTTTTATAAAGTGTGGTGTCGTATTTGTTTTGTTATTTTTTTTTTGGTTTTGTTTTGTGTTGGACAAAGTTTTTCAGTTTACTTATCATTTTGATTTAGAAGGAATGTTCGAACAGTATTGTTTCCTCTATAAAAAAGTTCATGTTCTGTAATTGAGACTTTATAATAATAATATAATAATAATAATATTGCTGGACATTACACACAGCGCTATCTAGTGCCACACTAAGCAACGAGGCTTGTGTCGTGGACACCAGATAGTTGATATACTACTTAGATACTTTTTTTTTTGTTTGTAAATACATACTTATTATACATAATAATAAACATCCATGACTCGGAAACAAATGTCCATGCTCATCACACAAACATTTGCTCCGACCGGGATTCGAACCTGGGACCCTAAGAACGTAAGGCAGCCTCACTACCGCTGCGCCAATCGGGTCGTCAAACGTCGGACAAAGTTTTTCAGTTTATTTATCATTTTGATTTAGAAGGAATGTTCGAACGGTATTGTTTCCTCTATAAAAAAGTTCATGTTCTGTAATTGAGGCTTTGGAAGATTGCTTTCAAAATCAAAAGGTTTTGATTACCGTGCTACGTGATTATAAAAAAGTAGTTAAATGTAAACAAATACAGACTAAGCTAAGCTATTTCTAATTCATGTCGATACAAGAAAGGATGCGTTGAAGCATGTTTTCTTTCATTCAAGATGTAACGTCTGAACGCAAAATTAATCAAAAGTGAATCTAACGATGTTCGATTTCAGCATGTTTCACTAGCGCTCTGAATGATTTAAAAATGGAATTGAAGGAGAAGATGACCGTTCATGTCTCTGTGCAATTGCCGTGAACAAAAATATTCACTCGAGTAAACTGTTCTCTTGAGTGAAGAATCTGATACTAGAATAACATTATCAATTAAATACTCAATGAATAATGCAAGAAATAATTCCCGCTAAACATGATAGCATGTACATCGCCTTAACTGCAGCTGGCTGCGACAGGGCTAATCAGTAGCTCCAGAGATGAGAGATGCAGCGTCTCTGGATCCTATTGAATGGTTCCCGGTTCCAAATAAAACGAGTCGAGTCGAATCGAGTCGATCCGATCGAGAAGGTTTCGATGCTAGATTTTATGGAGGTTTAATTGAAAAATTTAGGTTTGGGACTTGGTGTGTTTAAGTTCGTTGTATTATTAGTCTAAGATCCCTTGAAGAACGACCTTCACTGAGGCGGTTAATGGATGAAAAGTAAAAAATATTTATTGCAAATGGGTTGTCTAAAAAATTTCCGTCCAGAATATTTTTTTTTTTTCAACATTGTGAAATGGTTTGGCTTGGCAAATAGGTTTGGCAAATAGACAAATTCCATACCAATCGAAAGTATGAAACCTGTAATATGTATATGCAAACGTTAGGTTAACATAACGTTTGCACATTTTATAGGCTTCATAACATTTTATGTTAACCGGTCAACCTAACATTTGCATATATTCTATAAGCTTCATACTTTCCTGTGAAATGGTGAAAAAAAAAAAAAAAATCTGGACTGAAATTTTTTTGTCAACCCATTTGCAATATATTTTTTGACATATTTAATTTGATATAAAATACTTTTCATCCATTAACCAGCTCGGTGAAGGTCGTTCTTAAAGGGATCCTATACTATAAAGGGTGTAAAACGCCTCTTAACGAAGCCGAAAGGCACTTATTCTTCTCGTCATTGCGATCATTATTTTGTTCTACGCCATGCCTGGGACCCTTCTAGTTAAGGAGATATTGGGGGTACAAGTTCCAACTTTTTAACAAGTTTTTTTTTAATACAAGTTTTTAATGTAAGATTTTTACTTTAAACACCTCCACGACCTCGGGTACTATTCAATCCATCCATCAGCACAATGTTTTGAGTGCGTTACATTGAGTTCTATCTACCACAAAACACGGTTTTTTACCCCCAAAAAAAAAGCCGTTTCCCAGCAATAATTTTTGCGTAAAGTTACTTAGTTTGATGTACAGAATGCTTGGTTGACGGCTTCGTGACTAGGTCTTTTACACCCTGTATGTAGTAATTGAAAAATCAAATGCAGGTTAACTGAAGCCCATCTACAATTTTATTCTTGTTTTTTAAACTACTCACTCGACTGTTTTGTTGATCTAGTTTCTCTATTATTATGATTTGTTTTGTTTACACCTTACATCCGTTCACTCTGGATTCGCTATTAACATAAAAAGTTGGTTAAAAACATGGTAATGTCTATATTTCTTCCGGTCTCCTTTCTCTTCTTTTTCTCTTTATTATATCTTCAGACAACATATTTTTACATTCGCCTATTTTTCAAGGCTATGTTATAGCCTTTTGTCCTTCAACTAACAATTTAAAATCAAACAATAAAAATCAATTTTATTTGTGTAACATAGGTAGTGAATTAGCCGTGTGGTATCCAGAGTAGAATAGAACCAACCCATTACACTCACGGGTGTCGTATAAGGCGACTAATGTCTGAGGCAGAACACCTTGCGCCTCCGTAGACCTGAGAATGGGCAGCAGCGTTTTCTGTTGGTCTTTCATCACCATCATTAATAGAGTCTGTGATCTCCAATCCGCCAAGCGTGGAGATTACGGCAAATTCCTCCCATCATGGGAGAGGCTTATGTCCAGCAGTGGACGTAATGGGCTGATGTAGTAGGTAGTGAATACAGTTCTTATATTAAAGATAGGTCTCTGTGTTATGCCAAGAGGCGTACACATATATGGTTGCATGCGTAATAAAAAAATATAAATAATGCGAGAGGTAAACACAAATTATTTGGTAGCATGCATGTAGCATGACGATAAAAAAAAAGTCACAAAATAAAATAATTACTACAGTCAATGCTTAAGGCGAGGCATCGTTCTAAAACCGGGCACGCGCGCATCGGGACTGAGCGGGGGACTGGGCGTCTGAGCGGGGCGAGGATTGCTAGCTTATAACTTAAAGGACGTAAACGACAAAATGGTTTTTGTTATTTAATTCAGTTGGGAACGATAATTTCAGAAATTCCTTCTATAATTTTAAAGAGTAGGTATAGGCTCATCTACGGAGAAAGTTAAGAGGCTTAAATTGGTCCCGTTTGCCCATTAAATGTGAATCTCTTTTTAAAAAGAGGTATGTTTGATATTTTTTTCTCTGTTACAAAAGTTACTTAATCATGTATTGAAAACTAACAAAATAAGGGTTTTATCATGAATTATCAGGTCACCAACTTATATTTTCATTTGTTTTGTAATTACTGACAAAAATTGAGATCATTGACTACATGATTTCCAATGCGTCCTCTTAAATACATAATCATATCATAAATTACCATAGCTCTCAATATTCTACTAGAAATTATTCTCCAGTCAAAAATAAATAAATAAAACTACATTGGTTGTTGTAAAGGTTGTGGTTGATCTGCGGTAGATCTACGTTCCCTGCCCACATCAGTATTCCATGGGTACATTCCAGCTCATAACACCATAGACTTTCAAATGAATCCCACGCGCATGAAATGTTCTTCAGTACAATTGTAACGATGCGTGTAAGGGACTCGAGAATAAAGCGCGTGATAATATATTATGTTTTTTATTGTCGCCCATTGTCATAGTTATATACTGTCGAAGTTTAATTTTCAGTTCAAAGACCAAGAATAAAGCAGTTTCTTTCAAACGACACATAATATCACGCCTGTAATCTGCAAAGGGGTATAGTCAAAGGTTATGTTCCATGAAATATGAGTGAGTTCATTTTCATCATTATCATCATCATCATCAGCCTATTAATGTTCCCACTGCTGGGACACAGGCCTCCTCTATGAGAGGGAATGGGCTATAATCCACCACGCGGGCCCAGTGCGGATTGGTAGATGTCACATCTCTTCGATTTTTTTGGTTCTAGGACATGCCGGTTTCCTCAATGTTTTCCTTCACTGTTTTGAGAGCAGTGGTGATGAAATAAATTACACAAAGTAATGCGCCTGTCTGGGTTCGAACCCACGACTTACTGTTCGTAAATTGGGGCCGCTACCACTGGGCCACCGCTGCTCTAACATTTTCATCAATCACGCACAAATCCTGAAATTGGGCTGCTACTGAGATATTACTTGTGGAAAAAAATAAAACTTTGCTCGACCCAGAAACCGAACCGACATCGAACTCAGGACCTGATGCTCAGCAGTGGCTCTAGACCAACTAGACAAATGATTTGATCGTCGTTGATACAAGGGGATCAAATAAGAAGCTTGTTTGTATTGTATTGTATAACGAGCTGGTGTCCGCAACTCCACGTCAAAGCGCGTATTTTGCGTGCGGAAGATTCGTGATAAGGTAAAATTACGCGGTATTAACCATTGAGCTATTACTACTACGTATAGAAGACAGCCCCAACAAAATCTGTGCTCCGTTCAACTGCTGTTAGCCGGTTGCAGTTCACTCAGTCGCTTGCTCTTTTTTTTTATTTTTTTGCGGAATGGCATCTCGCAGTTCAACCTAGAGAGGTTGTCGTCTGCTTAACCGGACAATCCTGTGGGTACCTTAAGTGTAAGGCCTCCAGCCAGGGCATAAAACTCACAAACTAAACGACTACATGCTAAGGGCACCCACTGCGGGGTACGGGCCTCGGCTTGGGGCGTCGCTGGGAGAGGACAGCAAGGGGACAGGCTGGATCTGAGTGGTGTCATTAATTAGGGACTGATTTTGAACTACAGGCACAGCAAAGCGGGCTGGCACGAGCAAGGGACGGGGAGGGTTCGTATCGGGGCGTCGCGACGGGCCTCGACGGCGACAGTCGCTTGCTCGCCACAGACCAACTATATATACGGGGTTAGCCGACCCCCGCGCGTCCCGCACTCCGCACAGATTTTCGCGCTGTCTTCTCTATACGTAGTAGTAATAGCTCAATGGTATATACGTCGGGATTATCGCCGGACACACTAGCTCCCTCTATCATCGCAGTCTGGCAGCAATAAAAACAAAGTCTTTTCCTACCACTTACGCGGTTATACCCTCGAATTACCACCCAATAACAATTGCTACGGCCGACCGCAAGGTTTTCGCTTGACGTGTGGTGCAAGCCATGAGTGGATGCGACTGAGATTATTGGAGAAAGTTACAGGAACAGTAACTGGAGTTGGAGGTGGGTGATACAAATGGCTCTGTCGCAAAATGACCACTTCTCAAAATGACTACAGGTAGCAAAATGTCCCTTCGCAGAATGTCCCTTTCGCAAAATGCCCCTTCGCAGAATGTCCCTTTCTCATAAAGTCCGTTTCGAAAAATGTCCCTTTAGCAAAATATTAAGATATTTGGAAATCTCAAGGTTTCTAGTAAGTAGATACTGGTGTATTATTAATTATTCTTTAGTTTCACCTATCAAGATATCATGAATGCGAAAGTAACTCTGTCTGTCACCTTTTTATACCTTGGGTTAGAACATAGGATATATTTTATCCCGGTGCGGGCAATGTGGGCAACTCCACGGACAAGATAGTCCTTTATGTTCCTGAAACATAAGGATGTTTCAACATAAGGAAGGCCCAATCATGACCCAGTTCCACCCCATCATAGAAAAACTATTAATTTCCGATTAACCCTTCAAAATGTCCACTACTTCGGAGTCCTCTACATCTCCCGTCTTACGTCACTCAAGGGAACATGACAGTTCCCGCCTCCGCAGTCTCGTTAGCGTCAGTAATGCGATTTTAACTTTCGCCCGCTCCCGCCAATGATAAGGGCCAATTGCTCCTATTAGATGAGTTTGTAGTCGTAATTGTTCTACACTTAGACGTTCGACCACGGGATTAGTTCAAGGAGATACGTTTTTGTGGAGAGATACGAGATACTACATTTATTTGGTATCTCGAGTTAATTGAATGGACGTTAAGAACGTGTAATAACAATGTGGATAAGGGTAAGACTTGACTCGTTTGGGGCCTAACGAAGTTATGTGGGTGAAATGTTTTGTGTTGTTACTAACATGACATTTTCTGGGTACAAACGTGGGCTTAGAATAGTACATTGTCATATTCATAATCTTACTTTAAGGCCATGATCGTTTTCGTCGTAAATATCTGCCATGTTTCGTTCATTTCCTTGATGCAAGTTGATGGAGGCAAACGTGGTGTCTTACGGCCGTTTTCTATAACTTACTTACGTATAACTGCTAGTTAATATACCTACGTCTCGTAGCTATCGGTGTTTTTACAAAAAAGTTAGCTTGAAATATCCTATCCGCGTCACCTACCTGTCACTTGATTCATAGAAAAATCAAAGAAAGCTTTTCTGTGACGTTTTGTTTCTGACGGTCCGTAAGCTAAATGTAAAACAGACCGAATAGTAAACTGGTCCCACACAGGTAGATCCCGCGGGATCAGTCGACCTAGTGAATTTTTGAATTGGTCAACTGATCCCGATGACCAATTTTGTGATTTGTATAGTCAAGTAAAAAAGTTTTTTGATATTAATTTATATGGTGATTCCCGTTGGCCCATCGCCCATGTCCACACTGGTGGGGCGGGGTTGGGTTTATTTATTTTATTCATTTATTACCTAGTTTACCTACTCAAAAATATTGTATGGGATCGAGTAGTCTTAGTACAGTTGTGCTAGTTACGGGCAGTAACCTTACGAACAGTACTAGGCTGGCATGAATCCAAGAAGGTATTTATTACTGGAAGACTTTGTTTACCCAGAATTATTGAAATGCTTGAGCCTATGCAACCCTGGTACTTCTAGGGGAACATTATTATATAGGCATCAAACGGTAACTTTTATCCGGATTTTCGCCAGGGAAAACTTCTTCCTGTGACTCGCGAAAAGTACGCAGACGTAATTCGTCGCCAGACTAAGTACAGGCAGATAAGGCGATTCTCACATTGCACTGCGCGTCCGTGCGGTCGCGTTGTGCGGACGTTGCGATATGTATTGGCGGTGCACCGCGGGGAATGGTTGTACTACGTGTGCATCAACGAATTCCATACAAACCTATTAGTTAGAGAAGCCCACGACACTAAACCTAGTTCGATAATACTCCCAGATGATATATATTATGTATAATTAGTCACGTCATTAATGGGGGAACACGAAATGGCGATGCTGCAATGCAAAAACCTTGGGACACTATTAAAAAAAAAAACGATTTTTAGGTATCTCGATCTCCTGAAAAAAAAACAACGCTCATCTGAAAGATAAAAAATTCTGTGTAAGATAAAACCACTGCTGCATTCTTCCAAACAGTGCAAAAAGTGGTTGCTGCAGCGATTGAAGTCGCCATTTCAATACTTTCAACGTACTGTCCTAAACTTACCTAAAGTATCAAAAGTAAGGGAGTCCCAGTTCTTTATAACGGAACCGGTTTTGCATTACTTGAATATGACACAATTATTTTTTTCATAAAGTACCAGGCTGGCATGAGCTCAAGGTAGTATGCATTTCAATAATTCTGGGTAGGTACGATCTTCTTACTAGAAGATCGTACCTACCCAGAATTAAGATGGTATTTATGACTATAAAGACCACCTTGGATTCATGCCAGCCTAGGTACTACTGTTCGTAAGGTTACTGCCCGTAACTAACACAATTAGGTACTGTACTAACACTACTCAATCCCTTACAATGTTAAAAATACGGTGGGGCCAACGGGATTTTATTTTTATTCTTCCTAACATTTTTCTACGTGATGTTACTCATTTTTGAATTTCGACGGCATTTTTTTTGTTATTTTAAGAGCGGGACCAATATACTAAAGAAAATGACATAAAAATATTAATTTAGTAAACTGGTCCCGCGGGATCGAAATGAGCGGGATCAATTTACTAAAGAGCCCTGGGGTAGACCTGAGAGTGGCGGTACGCAGGCTCAGTGCCAAAAATACCGCCCCGGGACCCGACGGCTTGCCTGGCAAAGCCTGGGTCCTGGCCTCAGAGGCTCTTGGGCCCCGACCGGAGGGGCTCCTAAGCGCATGCTTGGAGAGAGGCCAGTTCCCGCTTCGTTGGAAGACGGGGAAGCTGGTCCTCATCCGGAAGCCGGGGCGCCCTGCGGACTCTCCGTCTGCATACCGGCCCGTGGTGCTGCTCGACGAGGTGGGCAAGCTCTTTGAAAGAGTCATTGCAAACCGCCTCGCCGAGCACCTTGTGGGGACTGGGCCGGACCTTGCGGAACACCAGTTTGGTTTCCGCTTTCCAGGGGTGGGGTTGTCTTGGCGGTGTCTCTCGACATCGCCAACGCCTTCAACTCCATGCCCTGGAGCTGCATTAGGGAGGCACTCCGGTATCACCGGGTGCCAACCTACCTCCGTCGAGTGGTCGGGGACTATCTGACGGACAGAGCCGTCATCTACCCCGGTCGCAGCGGAGAATGGAACCGGCGAGAGATGTCGTGCGGTGTTCCGCAGGGATCGGTCCTAGGGCCGCCCTTGTGGAACATCGGGTACGACTGGGTGCTGCGCGCCGACCTCCCTAGCGGTGTCAGCGTAGTGTGCTACGCTGACGACACGCTGGTGCTGGCACAGGGGAGGTCGCACGAGGCGGCGGCCGAAGCGATGACATGCGGGGTTGCGATAGTCGTTGAGAGGATCCGGTAACTGGGTCTCGAGGTGGCACTGCACAAGTCCGAGGCCATGTGCTTTCATGGGCCTCGGAATGCGCCACCTCCGGGATCCTCACTGACGGTAGGAGGGGTATCCATCGGCGTTGAGTCGACGTTAAAGTACTTGGGACTTGTCCTTGACAGCCGGTGGAACTTCGTAGAACATTTCCGACGTTTGGCCCCCAAACTGGAACGGACTGGGGCTGCCTTCAGGCGGCTCCTGCCCAATCTGGGGGGGCCAAACGCCTCCTGCCGGAGGCTCTACGCGGGAGTCGTGCGGTCAATGGCCCTTTACGGGGCCCCGGTGTGGGCGCGTTCATTGAGGCTGCGAGCCGCCCACTATTTGAACGCGCCCCAAAAGGTAGTAGCCGTAAGGCTGGCCCGGGGGTACCGTACGATCTCCCGCGAGGCGGCGAGCCTCCTTGCCGGATTGCCGCCATGGGATCTAGAGGCAATAGTCCTCGCGCGCCTACATGAATGGCGCGCGGAGGCGCTACGCCGGGGGGAAACTCCGCTGCCGCGACAAATTGTCGCTCAGCGGACAGACTTCCGGCGGGATCTCATGGCGACATGGAGAGAGCGACTGTCGCAACCCCGTGCAGGGCACGCCACGATAGTGGCGATAAGTCCCCTCTTTGAGGAGTGGCTTGAGAGACGCCACGGCGTCCTCACCTTCCGCCTGACGCAGGTCCTCACCGGACACGGAGTGTTCGGGAGGTTCCTGCACCGAATCGGGCGGGAGGAAACGCCCGGGTGCTTCCATTGTGAGGATCGACCGGAGGACACGGTGGAACACACGGTGGAGGTGTGCCCCGCGTGGGCGGAGCACCGCCGTGTCCTCGAAGCGGCCTCGAAGTAGGCGCGGGCCTGTGGACGGTGGGCTATGGGCTAGCTCGCCCTCCGTCCGTCTCATGACGACAGGCCGTGTCGACGGCGCGTTCGTGTTCCACGCGCGCCTCAAAGAGAGTCAGCAAAAGGGAAGGGGTCCGCAGGGACCGATGCCTGCCGGGGTTGCGGGACTGTTCGAAAGAATACCGTGGCCCCGGAACACAAAGGGCGATGAAGGAACATGGATGGGTTTTAGTCAGTAAAAGTCTGACACTCCCTCCTGCTCCGCCCAGAGCGGGAGGGGTTATTTGATGATTTCCCATCCGAAAAAAAAAAAAAAAAAAAAATAAGGAACATGGATGGGTTTTAGTCAGTAAAAGTCTGACACTCCCTCCTGCTCTGCCCTGAGCGGGAGGAGTCATTTGATGATTTCCCATCCGAAAAAAAAAAAGTTTTTGTCTAAATAACTTTTTTTTTTGTAAACCTTAACGTAAAGAAGTAAAACTAAGAGACTTTAAAAGTAGTATGGAAGAAGAAGACCATGCTGTGCCGACTCCAAATAAATTAAAAAACGGCAGGAGAATGATCATGATGATAAATAAAATTGGTAAGTCTGAAATCTGAATCTAAAATGCAGAGGGCTATGCTCGGAGTTTCCTTGCGCAATCGAATCAGAAATGAAGACATCCGCCAGAGAACCAAGGTTACCGACGTAGCCCGAAGAATTCCCAAACTTAAGTGGCAGTGGGCAGGGCACATTGCTCGCAGAATGGATGGCCAATGAGGCCGAAAAGTTCTGGAGTGGCGACCGCAAACCGGAAGACGTTGCGTTGGAAGGCCTCCCACTAGGTGGACCGATGACCTGGTGAAGGTTGCGGGATTCCGCTGGATGCGAGTCGCACGGGACTGGTCAATGTGGTGACACTTGGGGGAGGCCTATCAGTGGACGTCTTTCAGCTGAAATGATGATGATGATGAAGTCTGAAATCACCAATACGCCTTTTTTAGTAATGTGCCTTTAACACAGAGAACAGGCTTATAACTTTGCAATGACACACAAATAAGCTGATATTAATAATGTGATGCGTCTGAATTTATTGTCATGTATACCAAGTGAAAATTGTATGGAATTCAATTGAAAGTTAACAATAGTTCCACCACATTTATTACATTTTACAGTGCGAATCGGAATTAATACTTTCAATGTGTATGCTGTGGCCACAATAATATTGATATCTGTGTGGTATTGTGTGCATCGGATGTCATGATTTTATTTACAACTGATTTTGCCCACGGCTTCGCCCACGTGTATGTCAGAAATTATTACAAGGGAACGTACTGCTGAGTTAGAATTAAGTATCGTATGTCCAATTTCATGTCCCAGACCGGACACCGGACTATGACAGATATTTAAGTACATTATCTGTCAAAGTCCACTGTCCGCAATATGGTCCGATCTGCTCAATGGGGTAACTGTGGAACTAATGGCGCTAACATAGTTGGTACCCAAACATCGTCATTGGTTGAAAATGTGGTAATGTAATTTTATATTTCAAAATAGCTTAACCGAGACCAACTATGGTGGCTCCATCTGAGATTTACTTTGCCTTAGCTGTGGCCTTAGCCACTTTTCACCTTAACCACTATTTGACCGCAACTACCGTTACTGTTGTATTACGTTCAATCGTTTCGAATCGAAACATAAAGGGTGTAAAAAACCTCTTAATGAAGCCGAAAGGCACTTGTGTTTTGTTATACCTGGGAACCTTCTGGTTACGGAGATATTGGGTGTCAAAGTTACAACTTTTTGACCATTTTGTTTTTTAAACACTGGTTTTTAATTTTAAGATTTTTACTTTAAACACCTTCACGACCCCGTATTAGTCTATCCATCAGCACATTTTTTTGAGTGCGTTACATTTAATTGAGTTTTACCACAAAACATGATTTTTCACCCCAAAAAAAAGTCGTTTCCCAGCAATAATTTTTGCGTAAAGTTACTTAGTTTGATGTACAGAATGCTTTGTTGACGGCTTTGTGATGAAGTTGCTTACACCCTGTTTATACCAGTTAAATTAGACAAAATAGAAAGAAGAAAGTTAAAAAAAAAGACTTTTTTACTTTCTTTCTACACCTCTAGGAACTCAATAAAAAAAAACCCATGAAAATCCGACCACTATAAACAACACAATACACAACACAACACGATAATTTCACAACATTTTTGGCTACTTGCACTCAGCTAATGACACTGCTCTTTGACAACGAAAATGGGTCCCGAAATTGAACTTCTCTGCAAGAAATTCATAACGAGACTCACTGCGACGAAACTATTAATTTAACATGAAACGCGAAACCTTTAAAATACAGCCAAGAACCCAATACGTTCATAATATAAAATGTATGCAATGCACAATGCGATAGTAAGCCCGTCCCGTCACATTGGGCTTGATTTACCGGCGCGCAGTAAGTACCAGTGTCTTTTGGTCTATTTCCCAATGTGAAGAAGCTGCAGTTGATTATGCTACCCTAGTAGGTTCAGACAGAGAATTTGAATGTGGATGTATGATTGTTAATTAGTAACGGGTTCTGGTTAATTATAGCCATCGTATTCATTAAATTATGATACGTTTTTTTATCAGTTTTATTTTGTATATTATCAAACGACCCAGCTGGGAACAGGAACTTTTTACCCGACTGTAGCGGAGCCCGAGAGGATGGTTATTTAAACCAACAAAAACAATAAGGAATCTAAAATCCTGAACTTAATCTATGGCATATGTTTGTGTCACGGTAAAGATTATCCCTTACTGTGGCTTATAGTTTATTGCTGTACTAGTTCATGCTCGCGGCTTAACATCCTGACAAAGTTTCCCAATTATAAAAAGTAGTAAGAAGTAATTACATTAGAGAACAGCGGTGGCCCAGTGGTGGCGGCCCCGACATACGAACAGTAACTCATGGGTTCGAACCTAGATAGGCGCATTACTTTGTGTAATTTATTTCATCACAACTGCTCTCAAAACGGTGAAGAAAAACATCGTGAGGAAAGTAGAACTAAAAATTCGAAGACATGTGACATCTACCAATCCGCACTGGGCCCGCGTAGTGGATTATAGCCCAATCCCTATCTTAGAGAGGAAGCAGTCCCAACAGTGCGAACATTAATAGGCTGATGATGATGAAGACATTACAAGTACACCAAACAGCTGTTAAATAAAATAACATCAAAGCAGAACAATACCCACAAGTTACTAAACTTAAATTTCATCAAAATCGAAATACGAAAACTACGCACCTACAAATTACAAATCCAATTAATATTTCTCACCCTCTCAACTCCTATATGCGGGTCCTAAATCCAGGTATTACGTCACAGATCTACCAGGCTTTCATGGAGCTTATCCGGCCCCATTCAGTCCGCATTAAGGCTGTTGATTCTACGCGGCCGTGGGCGTTCTTTTGCTTTGAGACCAATGCACGGATTACTGAACGTTTGTGTGCATTTTTTGCGGAGCTTCAGCAATTTACAGTTATGGGAACGGTAGTGTAAAAGTATCGATTTATGAAAATGGTGGTAAAATTGTTTGCTATTTACGTAATTGTTCTCACAATTTATGAAAAGGACAAAATAGTTTCACCTATGTTCGACAGGTTGTACTGTGGGCATTGGCATTATGGAGTTTAAATTTAGAAGTATTGAGCCAGTCACCAGCCATCACGTTCTAGAGGATAGGAATTCACGGGTGGTTTTGCATTCATTAGCTTTGTTGGTCATAGTTTCTACCGAAGCACGTTTGTCACTGCAGCGTATAGGCCATAACCACAGGGTATTACAGGCAGAAATACCTATGTAACGGTACTAAAAAAAGTACTGCAGTACCATCTATGACACAAACGAAGAACTAATATCAAAATTCTAAATCGCGCAGTTTAAGTTATCCGCGACTTAAAATTATATAGAAAAACTGTCGGGTAATAGCCCACCAGACACCACACCCGTCTGGTCGGAAGATTCTCTGGCATGAATAATTTTATACCCTGTTCTTCATACCCCTAAACCTATTCCCCTATCTCAGAAAACATCTACAGCAGTACAAAAGAGTTGCAAGCACCAAGTGTACAACATCCATCAATCGACGGAAAAGTACGTCAATCACGGGCAATTGCGTACATGACCCATAAAGCCAAATGGGCATGAGCCATATAACCTACAATACAAGATAAATGTGGCTCCTGACTTTTGGGGGTCAACCATCACTTTACGTCTTATAGGTACAGGTTTTCTAGAAGGCGGACTGACAATTCAGGGATTGGAGTTATCGTATTCAAGTTTTCAAACACAGAAACAATGTCACGTTAGTTAAGATTTTATTTTCAATATTTCACGAAATCCAATATTTTGCTGTTAAGTCTAAGTCAAAGTTTTGTATTTGCTATACATAGGTGTGAAAGGTGTACCAAAATATAAAGCTCTGAGATCTCTATGTTGTAACGTCAACGGTGTACAATCAAAGTAAATTATGTTGCTTCCAAATCCGAAAAAAAGAGCTATGGTGATTTATGAAATATGTATTTAATAAGGAAAGTTCTTCGATTAAAATAATACTGCTATAAAGAATAGCGGTAGACCCCCTGAACTATATAGCTCGGTGGATAGACTGTATTATTTCTTGTTTAAACTCAATTTGGCGTATCGACAATTTGGCAGGAAGCGATCGTTTATAACCGCGTCTGGGGGAGGCTTGTCTAGTTGGGTTTAAATTATATTTCGTCTGGTTTTAGTGACAACCTAGATACGTACGTATAAATTATTATTCACGACTTTTCCCAATAGATTCTGACATATTTTTTTTTGGGACAATCCTGCCCCTATTCCCAACCACTACAACTTTTTTCTCAACTTTAAGAAGTTGATTCTGGGTTTGCCAGAACCAACAATGTCGGTCACCAAAATAACGTCAAAGCAATGAAGCTCGACGAGTCCCTACTGTAACTTTAGGAATTTAACTACTCATTCAGTTTCGTCTAGTTTCGTACATCGGGTCATGCAAAGGTTAAGTCTGATGCTGAGAGTAAGATGAAGTATATTTCAATGATAGTTGCATTTGATACTTCATCTTACTCTCAGCATCAGACTCAACCTTTAGGGTCAAATAAAACAAATAGATCTAGTAACGATTACCACGATGATGAGTACATTTTTCGGTCATTAGAAAATTATTAGATATATTCTTCTCTAGAATAAGAAAAGCACAGTCGTCATGACTGGTAGAAGATTCATTGTTCAGGGTTTAGACGTATTAAGAATCGTTTGATCTTCGTGAATGTTCTTTGTTCTGAACCTTTGAAACGCTGATCATCCGGTGGTCTATCATGACGTCATAAAGCAGTGTCGTTTTAATCTTATTCCAGAGTGGGAAAAGAGTGGGAAAGAGTCGCTAGACGTTCTCTATAGTTTCGCCTCCTTCACAGACTGGAGTGACATTAAAACAATACTGCTGTAAGACGTCATGGTACTATCGAGGACACTCTCGCCTGACCACCACTAAGCTCATTTTTGCTTGCACTCGCAACAGAAAAACGCTCTCTAGCCCCGCCCCGTTGACTTTGTGTAGAAAAAATGAATGAAAAGATACCGAATCGGCCGAGCGCACTGACGACGCACGCCAATCGAGAGTTATTGTTATTTTGCGCGCCAAAGTTGACGCTTTCCTAATAGGCTCAAACTTTAAGGGGGCGTGGCTCGGCGCCTCCGCATGATTTAAGCGAAAAAAAATTAAAATGGTCAGGCGGAAAAGACCCCCATAGTACATGGTACCCTGATCTCCCTCTGATCGAAATCTGATATCTGAAATCTTTGCGCAAAGTTTGCATTGTGCAAAAATATCAGTTTTTAGAAGTCTCTGTTCTTCTTGATTTCTACACAAATTAATTCCGCGGGTGAATATCCTGGATCGATACCTCCGAGCTGACATTACCGAGCTAACCAATAACTTTAAGCCTTGAAGGCACACGAGGATTACCCCGAAATGTAACAAAACAGAAAAGTAATCTTCCTTCCAAGTATTTGCGGAGCTCCTAACATTGTAATTAAGTTTAGGCACAGCGAATTTTCGTTTTAACTTGCAGCCACTCCATTGTTTGTGGATTTAGTTATTATTCGGAATCGAGTTATGGGAGCCTCCTAAAGGATTTAACTGAATTGTTTTAATGTAGAAAGGTCGCTTGTTTTTAATGTATGTATTTGTGTCGGCTGGAGTTTGTGCAGCCAAGTTTTAATGAGTTAGCTTTATTTATTTTGTTATTTACTGCTGGTACGGCAACAAATTAAAAGAACTTACACGTTTAAGTCTTAAAATAAACGTAGCCAAACGAAAATGAATCAACATTCCTTTGCAGACTACAAATCTGTAGCGCATTGTCTTGTGCTACGAGGGCTACGGCGTAGTGGCTACGTAAGCTACGGCGTAGCTCGTTTCTACGAAATCCTTTATCCTACAAAGGAACTTGTGAATTTTATTCAGACTGTCAATCTGTAAAACAAAGATATACAAACATTTATTTTCTTTGAAAAATATGCCTTTTACAGTTATCGTTGTTATTAAATGATGAAAAGGCAACAAAAATAAATATTATAAAAATAAACACGTTATAATTCCACGTACTTATATTCCAGTTTCAATATCAGTTATCAATTCCAACAAAACAAACAGTGTGCGTTGCACCGCTATACTTGATGAAATTAATTAGGATCAGTATTTTCCAAACATTCACAAATTAAATTTTAATCCAATGAATTAGGTTCCCGTGTTGGTGAAAGCTGCAAAGGTTAGAACTTTCTGACCCTTGTCAAACGAGTAATGTTCAGAATCTGAAGGTTCTGATGTCGCAAAGGTGTGGGATAATAAGGTAATTGAACAAAAGGTAGTCTCTCTCTTTCTGAGTTCCGGCTGAAATATGGTAAAATACAGGAAATTTGCTGATTGAGTTGAGCTAAAAATAATCATGGATTTCATCTTGCTCTGAGACACGAGTAACAATGTATTCATACGTGAATGAATAATTGTTTAATTTACGTATTTTTGTTGTAAAGTAGGCTTATAAATAGTAACAGATGACATTAGAATCTGGCCAAAATAACATCATGTGCTGTTTAAATGAGTTATTTTTTAAAATAATACTTGCAAGTGTTATACTGCAGGCTGCTACAAAATACGATTTTTAAAGCTACAAGGTGTTAAAAAAGGTTTGATACAATGTAATGTCATCTTTATTGTTTCTTTATGGGTTGGTAACTCTTTTATCTATGGATTGCGTGTAAAAAATGTTATTACTTTGTTTAAAATAAAACTAAAAATTTTGCTTGATAAATTACTGCATTCTTTATTTATTTACATCAAACCGAAAGTCAGTGACTGAAAACGCCTCTGTATCATAGTCGTTAGATATACATCTAAAGGTACAATATAAAACACAACACAAATATAAACATACCCATGATTCAGCAGAAATTCCTAGTGTCGGGTAACGTTTTTATAAAAATATATCATTCAATCATAATAAGGTACAATAACAAAGGTAACCAACAACAACAAATACACGACGAATTTCCCCCGTTTCTTAGTGGTCATACATGTCATACTAATATGACCAGTGAGAATCGCTTGTATTGGTGGTCATACTTGTCATTGTCAAACATCTCATGCGCACACTTTAGTAACATAACATTTCGCTTTAACATCATTAGTGAGCCACCATACGAAAGTATCTAAGGAGTGAAACCAAAGTTAAATGATGACACTGCAAACAAAAACAAAATTGCACTTACAAATACAAACAAAAACGCCAAATCTTGCAAGAAAGCGAAATAGGTCAATGCCCGATAAGACACCTAGTTACTTATGCACCGCTGCTAATTTGGTACGCACGTAGCGCCATTACCAATAGTCGTTACTCTATTACGTGACCAAAATGTTGGCAACATGTATGAGGGCTGCTTAGTGCCTCAGCCCTGAGAGGGGATGCAAGTTTATGGTCTTGCTTTAAAAGATTCATTGGGATTCATTGAAATAAGCTACACGACTACTTTTGATAAACTTAGTCATATAAAAGCTAGTTACTAGCTTTTATTTGACGACCCAAATGGCACAGCGGTAGTGAGGCTGCCTTATGTTCTTAGGGTACCGGGTTCGAATCCTGGTAGGAGCAAATATTTGTATGATGAGCATGGAGATTTGTTTCAGAGTCATGTATATTTAAATGTATAATAAGTATGTATTTACAAACAAAAAGTATCTATGTAGTATATCAACTATCTGGTGTCCACGACACAAGCTTCATTGCTTAGTGTGGCACTAGATGGCGCTATGTAGGTATAATGTCCAGCAATATTTATTTATTTTACCCGCAGCTTTGCTCGCGTTAATTTTGAATTTAACTCTCAATTCGGGTTGTACTCTGCTTGTAATAATAAATTTTAAATCATAATTCAAAAGACACGTGGTGCCATTTGTTATCTTAGGAAAGTTATTGTTGTTTTACTCGGGAAGAGTACTTTGTTTCGGGATGAAAAGTACCCATGTTCGTTTCTGTTCACCTGTCAACGTATATGCAAAATTTCAGGATGATCGGTTTAATCTGTGGTTTAGGTGTGAAAAGGTAACAAACAAGCAAAAAAACTTACTTTCTCATTTATAAGCATTGACTGACTCACTAATAGGCGAGACGACAAAAAAAATCTAATTAGTCCGTCAGATAGATTTCCAAAAAGTATTGGATATTTTTTCTTATATATTTTTTCTTTTGTTACGTAAACCAAAATTGACGATGATATGACGCTTTTAAAATTCTCAATACGTCACGCCTAGGTATAATTTTTAGCTAGTTCTGACGGCACGAGCCCCCACTCCCGAGTGTTGATGCGTTTTATCTTTTTCAATATTCATTGATTTACAAAAACAAAAAATATGTGTCCCTTATTTTCCAATACTCTAACTGACGGAATAAATAGATTTGCAATTTTTTGATACTGTCTTCATGCCTATTGTTGAACACAAAATTAAATAAATTATCATCATTGTTCAGGTCAACAATTTATTAGTAAACACTTAACTGTGAAGGTTTTTGGGGATGGATGTTTACTAGTCTTTCTCTTAAAATTTTTTTTATTCCAGTTCACAGAGATATGGCATTTTTTCTTCATGTATAAACAAAAAAAAAGGCCATATCTCTGTGAAAAAAAAAATAACGATAGACTCTTTTACGGGTAACACATTCAATTACCGATCTCTATGCGTGGGCGAAACCATGGGCTAAAGCTAGTAAACTCTCATTTTAAAAAAGCTAGTAAACACTAATTCTAAAAAAGCTAGTAAACACTCATTCTAAAACAGCTAGTAAACACTCATTCTAAAAAAGCTACTAAACACTCATTCTAAAAAAGCTAGTAAACACTCATTCTAAAAAAGCTACTAAACACTAATTCTAAAGAAGCTACTAAACACTCATTCTAAAAAAGCTAGTAAACACTCATTCTAAAAAAGCTAGTAAACACTCATTCTAAAAAAGCTACTAAACACTCATTCTAAAAGGCCTGCACTCTACCACAGTATTCTTATTTTGGCCTGCTGGCTTCAAAAAGGTCTGATTCGTAGGGCGGACGAGCACGTGTTTAGCACTTTTTTTTGCCTAAACGCTCATATGTATGTTGTACACCGGTCGCGAGTAGGTACCCTAGGCGCTGGACACACAGAAAATACGTAAGACGCAGACGGGGCGCGGACATAATATGTCTCTTCCGCGTCACTTTCATACAAAATGTATAGAAACGTTGAGACGCAAAACATATAGAAAAGACAGGGCGCGGACACGACGCTTCTATACACTTTATATAAAAGAGACATATGTCCGCGCCCCGTCTGCGTCTTACGTCTTTTCTGTGTGTCCAGCGCCTAGGGTACCTACTCGCAACCGGTGTACAACATACATATGAGCGTTTAGGCAAAAAAAAGTGCTAAACACGTGCTCGTATACTTACCATTATAAATACAAGGTTTGTTGTGGATAGATGGATGGCTCATATGTATGTTGTACACCGGTTGCGAGTTGGTACCCTAGGCGCTGGACACAGAAAAGACGTAAGACGCAGACGGGGCGCGGACATATGTCTCTTTTATATAAAGTGTATAGAAGCGTCGTGTCCGCGCCCTGTCTTTTTTATATGTTTTGCGTCGCAACGCTTCTATACATTTTGTATGAAAGTGACGCGGAAGAGACATATTACCAACAAAAACTAGGTATGCCATAAGCTTTTACCCCGTTTACCTAATATACCCATTATTTTTTGGAAAGTGATAAAAAAGTCATTTGGCATAGCCTAAGTGCAAAGGCGAGCTTAACCTAGAATTATCACCTTTGGTAACCCTTGTTACCAATTGGATTAAATATTTACATGATTAAATTAATAAATGCCATATTATTGTATTATTTTCAAAATCTGTATCTGGCATAACTGAGGTCAGTGAGCTTAGTACATGCGCAGTAACATTCACGGTAAAAGAGGGATCATGCAACGATTGTATATTAATATTCACTACATGTTTAGAAACGATGTTGCCATTCCCCCCTCCTATACCTGAAATAGTAGTCTTCGAAACTACTCTCTTTAGGCGAAGCAATTGCGCTGCTGCCTTAGTTATGAAGGATGCTGGCGAGCACGCGTCCTGCTGTGCCACGCCAGGAATAATTTTTGGGTTGCGTAGAGGAATCTTCCAATGCAAAGACGCTTTTTAGATGCACTATTTATTGTACAGCCTTGGGTACACAACCGTTGACACAATCGTAGTATCTTATTGATATAAAAAACTTTAATAATTAATAATATTAACGAGAGGAAAAAAAACGTAACCATGCAAGTTAGTTGTATGTTGGCTAAGGGAAGAGGAAGTGTGACAGTGTTGCCACTACAAAAATATTACAACATTATTGCCAAGTAATGATACTTAAATTTTAAAAGAAATTATTTTTATGTTGTTGCCAACATAAGTTGGGGGGGGCCTACGGCATCGGCAGTAGGATTACAAAACAAAGTTATATTAGATAAGTAAACTAGACTTAACAAAACAAATACTGAGTTACTTTTAAGCTTAAATTTCTATAGGTAACACGCAGACCTTTGTGATGGACCTATTGTGCTTATATCCATTAGCAGTTTTAACTTCCACAGCCCGAACCTTTCCATCCTTTCCAGGAAAAACATTGGTGATACGAGCCATGGGCCATTGCAAAGGTGAGGTGTTATCATTACATAATATGACTAAACTACCGATTGAAACATTTAGTACATCATTGCGCCACTTAGGGCGACTTTGAAGTAGAGTCAAGTAATTCTTGCTCCAATTTTTCCAGAAAGCCTGCTTCATATTTGTAATTACAGACCAAAATTTTAACAAATTTACATTAGTATCACTTACATTTTGTTCAGGAATGCTATTAAGAGCTTCGCCTGTTAGAAAATGCCCAGGTGACAAGAAAGAATAATCGTTAGGTTCTGCTGTAAGAGCAGTTAATGGACGAGAGTTAAGTACGCCTTCAATCTCTACCAATACACTATTTAATTGTTCATAAGTGAGCAAGGCTTTACCTACGACACGCTTTAGGTGGTGTTTTGTACTTTTGACGCCACTTTCCCAAAGTCCGCCAAATATTGGACTATAACTAGGTATGAAATGAAAATTGATACCGCGTTCAGCTGCGTATGACTGTACTAGATTTTGGTGACTTTGAGAAGCGTGCAAACGATACATTTCATCTAATTGGTTCCTTGCCCCCTTGAAAGTTGACCCATTATCGCAGAAGACATCACTGGGCAAGTTTCGTCTCGCAATAAATCGCTTGAAAGCTGCGAGAAAGGCTTCTGTAGTTAAATCAGATACTAATTCAATATGAATCGCCTTTGTAACGAAGCATACTAATAAAACAATGTAACCTTTACTGATGACTGGTTTCCTGATACGACTATTTTTGACGGATACTGGCCCAGCAAAGTCCACCCCGACCTTCTGGAATGGGCGACACGCGGTGACTCTCTGGGCAGGCAAGGAACCCATCAGCTGAGATGCAGCAACCGCCTTCAGTCTGAAACAGGTTACGCACTTATGAATTACCTTTTTTACAGTTCGCAATCCATCAACAATCCAAAATCGTTGTCTGATGGAACTTAACACTAATTTTTGCCCTGCATGGAGCAGTTTCAAATGTTCATCTCTCACAATCAAACTGGTGACAATAGATTCCTTCGGCAAAATGACAGGATGTTGTTTATCATATGGTATAGGTGCATTCTGTAGACGGCCACCTACCCTGAGGATATAAGAGCTATCAAGGAAGGGAGCTAGTGGCTTAAGGTTACCTGATACTTGATTGTGGGATGACAAACATTTAATCTCATTAGCATAATACTGGTATTGCTCATGTTTAACAATTAATAATAATGACTTTCTTAATTCTAAAGTAGTTAAAACACCCTTTTGTTTTGTACTGTTATGCTTAACATTATTACAAAATCTAATTACATAAGAAAGTACACGAGACATTTTATTAATATTTGAAAATTTCTTTAATCTTTCAAAAATATTAAAATTATCAGAAATTATTGTGGTACAAGCAACCTTAACATTTTTCTCACATTTTAATTCAGGCAACTCTAAAGGAGGTTCATGAACATTTACCTGAAATATATAATTTTCATCATGTAAAAATGATGGACCATGCCACCATAACTTATGGTTATTGAGTTCATGAGGTCTTAATCCTCTACTAAGACAATCAGCAGGATTGTTTTTAGTATCAACATACTGCCAGTGACAGTCACGCGTAATCTCTGTAATTGCTCTTACCCTATTTGCAACATAAGGTTGTAGTTTTGTCGGTTCAATTTTTAACCATGCTAAGACAATTTGAGAGTCAGAAAATAGGCGAGTGTCACTAATGTGTAAATGTGTAGAGAGAGTGCGAAATACCTTTGCAGTCAATTCAGCAAGCAGCAGTGCAGCATTGAGTTCAAGCCTGGGAATTGTTAACTTTTTCCTAATAGGGTTTATCCTAGATTTGGAGGCCAGCAAATGGACATGAGGTTTACCTTGATCATCAGTACAACGTAAATAAAGACAACAGCCATAAGCCACTGAGGAGGCGTCAGAAAACCCTATCAGTTGGTTACATGCACTATCAGGAGGCCTGACACACCGAGGAATGTTGATCGTCCCCATATGGGATAAATCTTTAACAAAGTCATTCCACATTGTCCTGATATTCTCAGGAGGAGATGCATCCCAGTCTGTTTGGCTGATGCACAATGTTTGCATAATTACCTTGGCACGGGTTAATATGGGCCCAACTAGCCCCAGTGGATCAAAAAATGAACTGAGGTAACTTAATATTTCACGTTTCGAGTCGCGTGTACTGCTATAAGGTTTGGGACAACTAGCCTTGAATATGTCATTATTGACATCAAAGTTAATACCCAAAGTTTTTACAGACATGTCATGCCGTTCTAGTTCCAAATCCCCAAAATGATGGGTTTCCCTAGGAACATTTTCAAGAACTGAACTACAGTTTGATGCCCACTTGTGCAGCTGAAATCCTCCCAGAGCAAGGAGCTGAATCAACTCAGACTGAGCTTTTACTAGTTCAGCACTAGTTTGGCTATTTGATAAGATATCATCTACATAGGTATTATTTTTTAAGATTTTAGATGCTAATGGAAATTGCTTCTCATACCTATTTGCAAGTTCAATGAGGCAGCGAGTGGCAAGATATGATGATGGTTTAAGACCATATGTGACAGTTTTTAACTGTATGCATTGAATATCTGCATTAGGTGACTCGCGCCATAGTATATTTTGAAGTGAACATTGTTTAGGATCTAAATTAATGCATCTAAACATCATACGGATGTCACTAATAAAAAAGAATTGATTTAATCTAAATGCAAGAAGAACTTCAAAAAGATCCTTCTGCACTACTGGACCATTGAGTAAAAGGTCATTTAAGGAAACTTTTTTATTAGTATTCATAGAGCCGTCAAACACTGTTCTTAACTTTGTGGTGCGACTGGACTCTTTTATAACAGCATGGTGAGGGAGAAAGTACACAGGATCTGTAAATAAACTGTATCTACTTATGTCATAAATTGCACCATGGTTTAATTCAATATATTGATCAATAAACTTTTTGTACTCGAGAAATAGATTGTTATCTTTATGCAATCTTTTCTCTAAATTAATAAATCTTTTAAGTGCAATGTGAAATGATTGTCCCAGTTCTGAGTTTACTTGTTCTAATGGAATTTTAATGGGCATTGATACTTGAAACTTTTTATTTTCAAGAATTGTAGTTTCCTTAAAGAACATTTCACAGTAATCATGCTCTGGCAGTTGCTCTGGGAAAATTTCAGGCACTTTTTCAGTATCCCAAAATGCCTTCAAAGTGTCATTTAAACTATCATTACATTCAATACAATGTAAAGATACAACCTGATTGTTTTTATGTGTAGCATTGGTGAGCCCAGCGACGATGTGACCAAGCGCTGTGTGAACTATTGAGGGTTGCTGTTGGGTAGCGGTGCTTGCAGAACGAGACTGGCTGCCTGCAGGAGCACTCTCAAGCGGCGGCAACAGTATCTGAAAGAAGATGTCAGCTCCAAGCAACAAGTTCACATCACCAGGCACATTAAAGTTTGCGTCGGCAAGCTTGCAGTTAGCAGGGAATGTAATGGATGACACATCCAATCGTGTTTGAGGCAATTTGGTTGTTATAGATTTTACCACATGACAGTCGACATTTAATTTGAATGGATAAACGGTGGAATGCACCTCGAGATTTATGCATTTGTCAACTAATTTGGAAATGTTAGTAATGCCAACAATGTTGGAGCTAGTGTGCTTAGGGACCAAGCCCAATAGGTCGAGTGTGCGCTGAGTGACAAAGGAAGCTTGCGACCCACTGTCTAGCAAAGCTCTGGCATAAATCATGCTGCCCGACTGCGTAACCAATTTGACTTGTGCAGTAGGCAGTAGCACCGGAGTCTTGGTGCTGCAGGTGTTGTTGAGCGCCACACTTAATAAAGCTTGCGAGTCAATGCCATGCAACAATGAATTGTGACCCTGTTTGCATTCGGCACACTTGAAATGAAATCTGCATTTGCGCTGCTTGTGCTGCCCTAAACAAACTTTACATAAGTTAGATTTTTTAGCGAACTCAACACGTTGATCAGGAGCAGCAAGCGCAAAGGCTTCACACTTGAAAAGCTTGTGATCAGACTTACAGTATGGACATTCAGCTGGCGGCATTGCAGCTACAGTGTGGCTGGCCAGCCGGTTACTCTGCGGCTTCTGGGTGCAGTCACTGGCTTCCAGAGCCAGGGCGCGACGTCCTAAATACTCGAGGAATTCCAACATTGTGGGTTTTACCCGGGCGTCGCGATCCATTTGGAAGGCGCGGGATGTTACGACGTCCAGCTTCCGCATTATAATGCAGATGACGACGCTGTCCCAACTCTCGACCGGCTCGTCCAGATTTTTTAAGGCCGCAAGATGCTGCTTGACGTCTGAAATTAGACTCCGTATATTAGCGGGAGTTGACCGATTAATTGATGGTATGTCGAGTAATGTGTAGATGTGTTCATGTGTGATTTTAGTCTTGTTGTCGTACCTATCTCGTAGCAATGTAAGAGACTCGGCGTAACTGTCACTTTGCAGAGGCAAATTATTAATTAGTGCATGGGGCTCCCCATTGAGAAAACTCTTAAGGTAATATAGCTTTTCGACTGAAGATAAGGATTGATCTCTATCAATCATAGCTGTAAAAATATTAATAAACTCATAATACTCTGTGTATTTACCGGAGAAAGTGGGAATACTAATGTTAGGTAATTTCATTTTGGAATTATGGCACGACTTTGATTCCGAGGGCGGATTGGCTTTCGCTAAAACTGTATTGATCTGGGCTAAGAGATCGATGTAAATATCTTCGATCACCCCGGGATCCTCGTTATCAGTCTCATCGCTACATAAAATGTTGATACATAACCTATTGTAATCTTGAAACACTTCCTCAAGGCGTGCCTTTTTGGCTTTTAAGTTTTCTATTGATAAAGATTGTATATTACCTTCCAAACTCTTCTTTAGGCGTGTTATTGACGCCTTTGTATATCCTCTATTGGCAACAAGATGTTTTATATCGGTTGGCATTGTAGATGCGCACGCGACACAAGCTTATTCTTTACGAAATTACGAACAAACAAAGAAACGTATACAAGATGGCGGAGGGCGAAGTGCCGAACACTGCTCGACGCGATGACGCGGCAATTCGGCGGCACTCGGCTGCGCTCGGCTCCCGTAGTACGTAGCGAAGTTAAGTGCGGGCAGCAGAGCTGCCAACCGCACCAACCGAAGATGAACGCTTACTTCGCTTTGATTGAAGACTTGGCGCGAGTAGAATATTACGCACGCTTGTAAAAATGCGACACACCACACACGTAGAAATTATGAATCGGTAGATTTTTCTTTTCTTGCAGGGTCTTCGTCTTTAACGTTTCCACAGGCTCTGATTTCTGCTGAGTTCTGTATTCTTCGGCTGCCTTTATAAATTGCTAGCTTCGCTAGGGCAGTCGTTGTGATCTTGGATCTTGAATGCAGACACGCAGACGTTCGGCGAATGAAGGACCAGAATGGCGAGCACGCGTCCTGCTGTGCCACGCCAGGAATAATTTTTGGGTTGCGTAGAGGAATCTTCCAATGCAAAGACGCTTTTTAGATGCACTATTTATTGTACAGCCTTGGGTACACAACCGTTGACACAATCGTAGTATCTTATTGATATAAAAAACTTTAATAATTAATAATATTAACGAGAGGAAAAAAAACGTGACCATGCAAGTTAGTTGTATGTTGGCTAAGGGAAGAGGAAGTGTGACAGTGTTGCCACTACAAAAATATTACAACATTATTGCCAAGTAATGATACTTAAATTTTAAAAGAAATTATTTTTATGTTGTTGCCAACAGATGCTTGTGATCCTTGATCCAACAAAGCTCTCAAAATTTGAGAGCACCCATTCTGTGATTCGGCCTTTACTAAAGCCGTGGCTAACAAGACTTGACCCTGCGCTTGTCCATTCACAAAATGAGTTGCTATATTTGCACTAACCTCATGTACTGGCTCTGAAGTACGTTCAGGTGGGATAACAGGATCCGCTGACGTAGTAGCTCCACTGGTTCCAATAGGGTTCTTAGGATGTAGCAACGTATGATGCTTACGCTGACATATACGGCATTTTGAAAGAACACGACAAACTTTGGAAGTATGATTACTTCCCAAACAATTAAAACAGACACCCAAAGATTGTGAAGTGGCACGACGTCCATCAATATCTAGCTGACAAAACTTCTTACAATTGCTGAGCTTGTGGCTCTCAGAACAATGTGGACATGAAACGTTAGTAGTACCATGCATTACTTTAGCGTGAGATGAAGAATTATTATTGACCTTTGATTTATGTTTAGGTTCAACGCATTCTAGGGCACGAAAACGTGTCTCTAAAAACTCGCAAAACTGTTTATAAGTGGGTAGATCGTCGGATGATTTACTAACATGCAGTTCCCACTGCTTCCTAGATTCTACGTCCAACTTCAAGCTTACAACATAAACCACAATAATATCCCACGAACTTACATCAATTCCAATATTGGTAAGTTCATGCAAACAATCGCTTGTAACATCAAGTAAATCTTTAAGTGCCTTCGATGATTCGCTTACAATATTACGCTGACCAAATAGTCGATTTAAAATACATGTGGACATAAATTTCTTATTGTTAAACCTATGTTCTAACATTTCCCAACATTTTTTATAATTTAGATCAGTTATAGGAACATGCCTTATAAGCTACTCTGCTTCACCTGACAGCTGCGTTTTTAAATAGTGAAGACGTTGCACGTCGTCAAGTTTTTTATTATTGTGGACTAATGATAGAAACAAGTCTCGAAACGACGACCACTCTGTGTATTTGCCACTAAAAGTAGGTAAAACAATCTTTGGCAATCTTACTAGACTGTCAGATGAACCATCGCTAACTTCTTTATTGAAACTTGGAACCTTTAATTGAGACAGAGCATTTTTAATTCAACCTTGTACATTAAGTATGTTTCATAAACCTTTTCATAAACGTCTTCCTGAAAGAATGCATATAATTCGTCGTCTTCACATTCGCCTACTACTTCTTCATATTTTGCCGAAAAATTCTTAAATTGAGTCTCTAACGTCTCTAGACGTGTCTCCACATAAGTGTAATTTATCCGGTCTTTCGGCGACTTTTTGTAGTTTATGAAGCCCTTCTCAATCTGTCCTTTAAGATCCTTCAACCTTTTTAGTTCCTTCTCCATGTTGTATTACAACGGTGTTTTTTGTAAGTGTCAACCAGTGGGAATTTTTCTAAGTCCAGTGAAGCGTAATTTTTCTAAGTCCAAACAAGTGCGGAATTTTCTAAGTCCGGTGAAGTGTAATTTTTCTAAGTCTCAACAAGAGAGAATTTTTCTAAGTGTTTTGACACTTGCAAATTCGGTGCAAAATCGGGCATAGATTCGACGTCTGGTCGTTTTTATCGAAACTATTCTAAGTCCCTGACCGATCGCACACTGATTTTACTAAGTCCATGCAATTACTTGAATTCCCGAATATTGCACTATCTTAATAAACAAAACACTATGTACTCACAGTTTTGTGTCCACTAATGCACTTCACTACTCACAAAGTCCAGTCGAAGTCGAAGTTCTCCGCAGCACATAATCCGCAACTTGTAATAACTTCACCGACTACTAGCGCCACCTCTTATCCAGTAGCGTAACTAATACTTGTAACTTGTGTTCTTCCGAAAAACGCCCTTCGGCTCGTAGGACCATGTACAATATCAGTACAAGGTGCCTTGCAGCCAGGGATACTCAAATGAAAAGCAGTACCTCAGAGCGAGACAATTTTAATTTATGAAATCGAACCATTCATCCTTTGCCGTGTAACGAAACCATATCGCGATGTAATTCGATCCCAACGCCATCTATCGAGCTATCCGGTACTAACTTTGTAAAATATTGATTTTAGTTATGAGGTAGCGTTGAGATCGATTACATCTTTAATGAGTACTATTTCTACACTTAACATAGGGAATTGTTCGTTTTAAAGCGTTCTAAAAAAACCGCGATAGCATTATGTCTATCTTTCAAGGTTGACTCCACTCTCTCTAACCCTCTCTCTCTCATGTGACGCAGACGAAGTTGCGCGGGTCAGCTAGTTATTTAATAATATTGCACCCAAAATCCCCGATGAGCAAGCAGAAGAGTGTACGTACGTTTAGCACACCCGTACGCACATTATAGTACGCCAGTTTTCTATGTTTAAACTCAATACACAAACAGCCAGACATGGAACAACTACTTGTAGGTGTAGGCCACACAAATGTTGGTTGTTAGCCTGCGACACGCAGCAAAACAGCCAGTCGCTCAACCACTGGGCCAACCTTACCATCAAAAACAGGGACATGAGACCGTTTGCATCTTCTCTGAGATGAACTGAGATGAGATCTCTCTCTTTTCTGAGATGAGACGTACTTGCGATGCCTCTAGCTTTGCAGATGTCCATAGTCAGAGCCCAGAGTTGTTCACTTACCATCAGATGGGTTTAAAGATTCTTTATTTATTCCAAAAGAACATACTACTACTACAACAGCCCATAACGTCCACTGCTGGACATAAGCCTCTCCCATGATGGGAGGATTTGCCGTAATCTTAACGCTTGACAGGCGGATTTCAGATCGCAGTGATGAAAGACTAACAGAAAACGCTGCTGCCCATTCTCAGGTCTACGAAGGCGCAAGGTGTTCTGCCTCAGAAGAACGTATACACTGACGGGTGTCGTATAAGGCGACTAATGTCTGAACATTAGTCGCCTTATACGACACCCGTCAGTGTAATGGGTTGGTTCTATTCTACTCTGCCGGATTCCACACGGCTAAAGAACATACATTGTTCACTTATTGAATAAATACGTAGAGTAAAGTGTAGTCCAGTAGTTAACAGTTTTGTTCTCTTAATGTAGGAAGGTCGACATTTACTATTGTGTGAAAGACGTGTTTATATCGTTAATTTTAATAGTTTTTTATTGTTTGCGACGTATTGCTTGAGTTTAGCTTTATATGAGTTTAAAGAAGATGCAGTGCTCCTAATATCTGCCGGTAGATTGTTATAAAGTTACACCTTCTTTATCAAATCATCTTTACAATTCGAAAACATAGTTTTTTCCGAAAATATTTGCAAAATCTGTCGATACATAAGTTCTGCGGCACTTTCGTAAGCGTATTAAAACTAAAAGATTTATCTAAACGGTCCTGTTTTTCCTTAACACACTTGTTTACATACATAAGAGGCACATTCCTCATTCATCTGAACATCCACATTGATCCTCCGTTACATGCTCACTGAACAATACTGTTCTTACTTCTTTACTATTTGTCTATTCTTATTTACGACCTACAGAGATTCTTACTAGTATATTGTCTTTCTTTTTTATCATGCTTCTTTATTTTTCTTTTCGACTTCGTGATTTATTTCGATTTATTCTTTACTTTCTTTTTCAGTTTTTAGGTATATCATCGCTGGTATTCTGTATAGTTCAGTACAGGGGTAAACTATAACCAATATATAATTTTGTTATTTTATTGTGGGTGTTCTATTAGGTACGCCTCTGCCTACACCCTTGGGGATACAGGCGCGATGTAACGTATGTTATGTTTTATTAAAAGCTTCTCTGTTTTACTTCGCCGTGTATATCAGCTGAGTCTCTGCCAAAAATACAAAACTCAACAAACGAGAGCAATCCTACTTAATATTATAATGTTTGTTACTCTTTTACGCAAATACTACTTTATTTATTTATTCAATTTGGGAAAAAAAACAGTAGTATATTAAGCATAAACAAAGAGCCAAACAGTGTTGTCTTAAAATTAAACTTAACAAATATACTACCCACAACATATTCCACAGATTACTATGGTATATAATAAATACAAACTGGTAGCAAACGTTAACTATTATGTAGCAGGGCTAACTTAATCACAAAGAAGTTAAGAGTGAAAAGAAAAGATAACAAAGAATATTCTATAAAATATGCAACAAACGAACACAAAAAAGTTGAAAAAATTGAAAAAAAAAAAAATCGTGATGAGTCATACAGGTCCCTAGCCCATTAACAATGATACCAATATTGTGTAAAACCTATGGAGCCTACTACCGATCCTTGAACTTATACTACTTAACGTATTTTCATGAAATTTAGCACACATATAGTTTATAATCTGGATTAACACATAGGATACTTTTTATCTCAGTAGTTGTTGTCCCTTGGGACATTTCTCGAGCTCCATACGGGCAAAATCGCGGGTGTAAATCCCTGCCCTTATAAACAAAACACAATATCATATCCACATAAACTAGCTGCTCCATACCCATAGTGAAACCTAACCACTACATACAAATTAATAGATACAGCCTATACGTTCACGTAAGCCGTAACCACGTTAATCCGTGATTGACACGGCGCATCCCGACTACCCCATCCCATCCGAACGTTTGTCGGACCCAGTATTACTGGCGTACACTGATCATAATTTAGTTTTAATCCCCTAGCCCCTGGCATAGAATAAGAAAATATTACTAGAAGAGACTCGTTACAGCCGCTCGGTTCAATATTTAGGTTAAGCCGTGCTAGCCACCTTAGTGACCACCCTTACATACTGAGTTTCCTCCGTGCCTCAGAAAGCACGTTAAGCTGTTGGTCCCGGCTGTCATTTGTAGATCTATGACAGTCGTTACAGGTCTATGGCAGAATGAACGCAATATTATATTGGATAGTGTACAGGTTACATCCGGAGTTATTTACTACACAGACCTTGTTGAAACTAGAACAAATTTCCGTGCGTTCAAGCGTTTTTGCCATACCTATTATTGGAATCAAATATAACTGCTCACAACGGACAAAACACACACGGATAAAATATTAACATTAATGGGTCCTAACCCATTAATGTTAATATTTTATCCGTGGTGCTAGGCAACTGGGCCTATCCCAGTTGTAAACGTCCCTTTGCACCTATTGGCCTTGTTTCTTTGTGTCTCCTGCTGATATGGAGGGAAGTGGAAATTACGGATTTTCCTACTCCTCCGCTATACTTTTCTGATTAATTTCGTTGCGGGATCCAAGACAGTAAAATTCATTCTCTGGGACTTCGTCGAGCTTCATTGTCTCGGCGCTTTTCTGGTGGTCGCCACTGTTGATTCTGGCTTTCAGGAGTTAGTGGTTTGGGAAAAGTGTGGTGGGCTTGTCCCAAAAAAAAAAAGTGGTTACAGGTAGTCAGTGACCCAAAAAGTCTGGCAACCAGTCTTAGCAAGTGGTACCCAGTACTAAATATGTTAAATAGGCAGTCGCTCGATGTAAAATACTGGTATTCAGCTGCATCCGGTGAGACTGGAAGCCGACCCCGACATAGTTGGGAAGCAAGGCAGATGACGATTAAAAGTGACACTCGCTGGTGGACAATAAGCAAACCATTACTAGGTTGAAATTGCCAAAGAAAAAAAAAGGCCACTATCATAATAATATTCGACAAACATTAGGAGCGCTAATTTATGGTTATTTATTTATTTAACGCTTCAAGCACTAAGTACGTATAGAGGTGGACTTAATGCCATAGACATTTTCTACCAGTCAACTTTTGGGTGCAGAGACAAACAGTGATTAGACATAATTTTAATAGAATTTTAAATAAATAAACAGTAATTTTAACTATTATGGTTCTTACTTCCGAAACTGGAAACATTTGAAACAGGAATATCGGTTCTGTAATACTAACTCCATGTCCCTGGTAACAGGGGTGGATGGTTAGGATCGTCCGACGCGAATTTAGTCGGATAGTCGGATTTATTAGTCCATCGACGCTGTTGATTTGACAAGTGATTGTCAATTAAATTGGAGCCCTGTATGAAAATTTTTAAGAAGATTATTTTATTTTTTGTGTTGGTGAAGCCTGTCCTATCAATTTATTCATTACTTGCGGACGTCACGCGGTTTCAATCGCGTAGTTCCCGTTTCCGTGGGATTATGGGGATACAATTTTAAAGCCTATGTTACTCAGTAAAGACGTGACTTTCTAATAGTGAAAGAATTTTTGAAATCACCGCAGTAGTTTTTGAGTTTATTCATTACAAACATACACACAAAAATACAAATCTTTCCTCTTTATAATATTAGTGTAGACTGCCTCATTGGCCGAATGATCGAAAGCGTGGCTGCTGAGCATAAAGTCCTGGGTTCTATTACCGGGTCGGACAAAGTGTTATTGGGTTTTTCTGTCACAAATTTCTCATTAGCAGCCTTTAAGTCTGTATTTGTGCCCGGTTGATGGCAATAGGCTCGCCCTCTATTACATGGGACTTAAAAAATAACTGGCGAAATGTGGGTACTATTAGGTACACCTCTGCCTAACCCTTAGGGATTACAGGCGTGATGTTATGTTATTTTACCGTTTACACTAACACTAAGCGACGTCTTTAATTACTGCATAAATAAAGGGTGTGAAACACCTCTTAACAAAGCCGAAAGGCACTTGTTCTCCTCGTCATTGCGATATTTTTTTTGTTCTACACCATACCTGGAAACCTTCTAGTTACGGAGGGGTCAAAGTTCCAACTTTTTGACAATTTTTTTTTAAATGCAAGTTTTTTATGAAAGATTTTTACTTTAAACACCTCCACGACCCCCTTACTATTCATTCCATCCATCAGCATAATGTTTTAAGTGCGTTACATTGAGTTCTACCACAAAACATGATTTTTAACCCAAAAAAAAAGTCGTTTCCCAGCAATATTTTTTTGCGTAAAGTTACTTAGCTTGATGTACAAAATGCTTGGTTGACGGCTTCGTGATGAGGTCTTTTACGCCCTGTATATTAAATTTAATTATTTAACAAAAAACCATTTACAACAACAGCCCATAACTCTAGTCTTTTACACCCTGTATTATTGCAATCTTTTGTTGAAATGTAAAACAGAACTTTTATTTAAATTAATCTGCATGTTTCTGAAAACTGGCAACTAATATTGAAGTACCCACGGATCTCATTATTAATTTGTGTCTGTACTTCACCTTTACATCAACTATTAATTAATATTGAACTACGTAGAAGATTAACATCACAAAACACTAATAGATAACCCGAACCCTGCTTAAAACCTTTTTAAACATCTCCATACAATATTTAGCCGCAGCCATTAATATTATATCGATTCATGAGATCATAAATCAATTTAAAGGCCCGTGGTTGGGCTTTTGACGTTTAATTAAATATTCGATTTACTTTGTCTACAAAACTGGTACCCATTATCCTTTTAAAAGCTTTATGAGCAATATTTAGAAGTACATCAAAAGAAAGTTTGTAATTTCATTGAAATTCTATTCGTAATTACTATGTAGTATTACGTCTCGTCATAAGTTCAACAAGTGATTAATTTAACTCTTTATCTAGATAAAGAGTTAGATACTGAAGAGTATTCTTAATTTGGTAACAAATGTTTTAAATAACTAAAATACAATTTATCTCGGTGATTGTAGGACAGGCTCCATTAATATTAAATCAAATTACCTAGTAAATGAGGAAGTGGAGTAAAATATTTATATGACCTACAAGGAGTTGTTCCGGGTTTGGTTGTTAGTGTATGTGAGTTTAAATGTGTGTAAATGCTCCCACGTCACAGGAGAAATTTAGTAATTTCTCCTGCAATCTATTTAATTGGCTACCTAACATTGCGTAAGGCGCGGGACTAATACAAGAGGCGTCGGGCGGAGGTGCGGCGTGGGCACGGTGCGGGCGCGGTGCGGGCGAGGTGTGGGTGTGGTGCCAGTGCAGCGCAGAACAGGCGCGCTAACGGTGCCGGTGTCGGAAAGGCGAGGCGCGGGGGAACACAGGGATGCATTTGGGGAATTCTAGTGTTTAAAATTCTATATCGTCATGCATTTTCGCCGTCTAGTTCACCCCTGTCTCAGATAATATAATACTTCGTCCCCTGTGTACACTGTCGGAATGCCACTGCTAACTGCGCCGAGGGCGAGAAAGTGACGCCCGCGCCGCGCCTTCTCGGTATGTCTCGCGCCTCACCTCTTCTATACATTTTATATAGGTACATTTTGTATGAAATTTCAGAGAAGTGGCACCGCGCCCGCGCCGCTCCCACGCCTTGACGCCCGACGCCTCTTGTATTTGTCCCGCGCCTTAAAGCTTAACGGAGCGATGATGTGCACACAACGCAAACTTATTGCTTTTGTCTTGAGGTTAGCATAGCATTATCAACCTCCAAACAAGGTTCCCCTACATATATATATCTGGGAACTCGGGTCTTCTGGATACCATGCCACATGCCTTCAAATCTTTGGTGCTAGGACATGTCGGTAACCACATCATTTCCATTGAAATGAATGAAAGAGTAATTTGAAGCACGTATAAAACTATTCAACGTACACTACATTAATTCGAATGAACACCAACCGTAACAGAATTTCGTTCCATATCAAAATACCGCTTGTTACTGAACTCAACTCAAACGAACTATCTAACTGTTGTAACTAGTTACTTGCGAACTACGTGCGTTTGCACCGATATCCGATATGGTTCCTGATTTCTGTGAACTTTACACTATATTATGAACAATCAGGTATACAAGGAAGCTTAACTCTCTGATTAGAAACAGAACTTGTAGCTATGAAAAGATTTAATAGTGAACGAGAAAGTGTGTGATGTGGATAAGTGCGCGTAGACTGCGGCACGTACAACTCCTGCGGCGCGTCTAGGTACGCGTCCACCTTAAAAGTACGATCAAACCGGTAGGGACACATTGCGGACTGGCTGCGTTTCTGTCAAAACCGTTTCGGTCAAAAAAAATCTGTCAAAACAACTTCTGTCAACACCACCGTCAACACATTTTGTCATATAATTTTCTGTCAAACTCCGGTGTCCGCTGTCCGGTTGGGCAGGTTTAACCGCACCTGTAATTAAATACTTTTTCAGCAGATATAATTAATCACCATAGTAATAAAAGAATACCTACCCAACACATCACATTTTCATCAGCAAAATAACTTCTGGCAAAACCTTCGTAAATACGAACTCATTACAACAAAACTTAGACGTAGAAATATTTAGAAAGTCCGTACACGTTCATAATTACAAAGACGCCACGTCACAAATATGAAGCCTTGTGCTATCTCTCTCATACAAAAAAAAAATCTAAAGGTCAGCAAATCTTACTCGAGAGCTTATGATGAAATAGAGATGCAAGTTTTATAATGTTTCGATTACTTCTTCTCGACTAAATTCTCAAAAAAATCGCATACTTATCGATTGCCAGTAGCAACTCCCAAGTAAAGTAGCGTGTTGCCAATCATAGCCGAGTTTTCTTTCGTCTATATCTATGGGGAATTCTACACAATTCCAAATTTTATGCTCTTTGAATAAAAAGTTGTGATCGTGATCACATCATTATTGATTATCGAATTATAATAATAGTCATACGAAAAGTCTTAATTAGATTAAAAACATCGCTCACAAGTCTTCCAGACGAAGACATTAGTTAGACGGAGCGCGTAGATCCTGATTATTTTCTAAGCGAATCATCATTATTAATTTATTTATTTAACACTATGCTTCAAGCACAAAATATAGAGGCGGACTTAATGCCATAGGCGTTTTCTACCAGTCAACCTTTAGCTGATGCAGAGACAAGCAGTGGTAGGTGTCACTTCTAAAAATAATTTAATAGTAACCATATAATTTTAAGAGCACCGAGGACAAACTACGGTAGAAAGACTGTCGTATAAGAGGGGGCTGAACTCTATAACTCTTTACCTAAAGTAATCAAGGAATCGAAATCACTTCCAACTTTTAAGAGACTATTAAAACACCACCTAAATAATTAATAAATTGTAAGTTTTTGCCGTTTTTTATAATTTAATTTTAGTTTATTACCAAGCGAAACCGTCGCTTATTGTATCTTAATTATTATGTTTTTCCTCATAAAAGTGAATAATTGTATTATTTTTGAGCGAAATAAATTTCTTAAACCGTAAATGAGAGAATATGATGAACCGCCGTCGTGCGTCGCTACTACAAGTCTTTGAGGCGACATTCTAGTCACGTTTTGTACTAAATCCTAACCGCATGATGCCATTACTAAGCGCCTGCCTACAACTTACATTGGATAGTGAAGTGTCTGTGACCGTATTCTGAGCAGTAAGATCTATTGAAAGAAACATATGAACTTGTAAAAGTCACAAAGGTCACTTGTAAAGGTCATAAAGGGGCATAATATCTAAACAAATCATGGGAGGTTACTAAACATTACTGGCGCAAATCTCTCTGTCTAACCTTTTGGGTTTTCAGACGTGTGTAAAGGTATGATTCTGAACCACGCTGCACGCAGCAGTGCTGCCGCAGCAGTGCTGTCGCGGCACTCTGGTCCATTACATTCCAAGCTAGGCAGCAATGTCGCGGCAGCAATGTAGCGGCAGCACTGCTGCGCGTCAGTGTCACCCTACCGCCGCGACAGACCAGTAGTGACGCGTCTGCCGCCGCAGCAAGAGTACCTACGTGAATTTTGACAAGTAAATTGACAACAAAAGGATCAAATTCTCTGATTCAGTATATATAATATAGTATAAATAAAAGTTGGTCATCAATCGACATCTGATCAAGTCAAAGTAAACTAACGAATACACAACAATGCATCACCACGAACAGAGCGACACTTGCGCCTTGCTCGGAATCAGCGCGGCAGGCAGCACTGCTGCACAGCACCTCAGCACTGCGGCGACAGCACTGCTGCTTGTTGCCGAGTTTGGAATCATACCTTTATGTTATGTGTGTCATCTGCATAGGTTCTATTACAAACGTTAAAAAAACAGCTATTAGTAGATTGCTAAAATATTTTACTATTTTTCATAGTTATAAAAATCAAATCTTTACACATAACGATTCAAATAGCAGCAGCGAATATTCTTTGTTGCTGCAGTATTTGAATTTAAGTATTTGAATCATTATGATTCGTTTGACTTTCATCAGTAAAAGATAACAGAATATTCTTAAGATAGTTTTAGTTAATTAACATTCCCGTAACTGAAGATACGCAGCTCACGTACATTTGTGATTGCTAAAATCTAAAAAAAGTTTAAAGTTTTTACCAATTTTTTTGACTGAACCTTAATCTATTGAAGGCCACAAATAATTCAGTCGCGACTGGCTAAAGATACTTGAATTAATTTTATTCACAATTTCGGAATTTATAAAATTCGTCTCGAGTTCAGAAATAAGTGGAATTTATCGTAACCAGTGTTTTAAATATTTAATCGAAGGTGTCAATATAAAAATTGAATTGAAATTTTAATTTATTTTTTTCCACTTGGCTTAGCCGACCTTTTTAAGTATCTTTACAATTTTGCACCCCTAGTACCTAAAGCGATTGGCAGAATCAAGAAGAAGTCAAAGATTTCACTCGGAAAAATCAATCAAAAGTGAGTTCGTTTGTCTATTTAATAGCTGTGATTCTTTTCATTTTTCTCGTTAGCTGACCTTTTAAGTGTCCCTTTGAAGGTTCTGAATCCCTAGTACCTAAAGCGACTTACAAAATCAATCAAGTAAAGAAACAGCGATGAAATAAGTGTTTTGAAGGAAATTGGCTTTTCTTTCCAACTGATTGATTTGATTTTCCTATAGCTACAGCTCTTTAAAGTATTATTTTAGTCAACACTGTTTTGAGCTTTCACGGGTTATAAGTAAAATAATCAATTCAGAGGCGGGCTTTAAATTGTCAAGTTTGTAGAATTCAGTGTTGAGTAGGTATGCTCCAAAGCAACAAACAGCCAGTGCCGTAATGAGGACACCAAAAAACTTGGTGATATTTTGAGTGTGTTTTGCCGTGCCTTTATATCGAGTTCCAGTAGTACGCGTAGCAAGAGACTAAGAAAGTGGGTAGACAGTTTTGTCTGCACCTAATAATTTATTTACCATCCACCCACATTGTCCAGCCATCTCGCGATCATGGCGCTTGCAAAAGCATCGAAATATCAGGAGCTCGTAATATTTGAAAATCATAGAAGATATCGGTGACAGTGTTTGGTCATGAGTTGCCATGGCTGACCTGGAAGTATTTAAATAGACTTCAAACCCAGGTTAGTCGCAGCAAGGAAAACCTGCTCAGGTAGAGATTTATTAATGGCTCTGCCCTAGAGGGTAAATGTGGTGCTGTTTCACAAACGATGGGGCACTTAATATCGTGTGCACGTCCTGTTGTTTGATCACTACAGGAAGTGATGGACGTTGCCAAAAGTGCCAAACAAGGCCCACACAATTTAGATTTGCCATCGACACGCTAGGAAGAAGAAAAAGTGAAAATGGTGTCGATTCTGTTGTGCACAAACTAAACTAAATTTAGGCTATTGCTATCTTTTTCTCTCTAATAAAACGAGAAAGAGACGGAAGGAATTTGGAGCTGTCAAATTTAATTGAACTAATATTTCCATACAAATTAAGAATGCACGTAAAAACATGTCGACTAAAAACACGGTGAAGCGCAAGGCATGAACTGGTTAGACATCTCTAATTTAGTTCATAGCAATAGCCTAAATTCAGTTTAGTTTGTGCACAAAAAAAATTAAACCAATGTATACGTCTCCTAGTTAAGTTAATTAAATTTACAAGCGCGCTTCAATCAGCTGCAAAGTAATAAAATCACTTAAAGCTACTTCCTTTCTTGACGTAGCTATTTCCCCATCCTAATCCCGATTCCTTTTCTTAAAGAAAAATTCATTAAGAGCTATCGCATTTCTCAAAGGAAGTCTGGCGATGTCTCAATCCTTCCTTGATAGAACGTCGAGGAGCCGCCAGAGTAAAGTGTAAGCAGCTAAGAGACTTTTTGTACGGTCGCCATGAAATATGGAATAGGTGGGAAGTTTTTAGTAGTTTATTTTGAACTAATGAATAATGAAAGAATCTTGACATCCAACGTGATAATGCTGCCAGCCTTCTGGGCACTTTTCCCGTTGACACCGTTGCGGACGAATTTTATGACGCTCTTTTATTTTTTTCTGGTTTTAATACATTCACATTTTTTATCTATATTCATCTTACATACACACTTTTAAATATTTCTTAAAACATCATAAAAAAAAACTTTTAAATAAAATTAGTGATCCGCTAGTGTCGGGGGACTTTTCCAAGCCACCTATGGTTAGGGCTCCGGAGACAAGGAACCTCTTCACAATGCAGGCCGTATCGAGGAGTACTGCCTTCTGAATCAGGCCCTTGATCCAACCGCCAAGCGAGAGAATACACCTAAAATAAAAATATTATAGTTGGTGAAATAATGCTTGGATAAACCTCATCTCAATAAAGAAACCTATTTCGACTATCATCGTATGATATGTGTGCGACGGATGCATCCCAACCCGTCCCATTACCACCGAACACACAATTCTGCACCCGAAACGGTAGTGGGCACCATCAATATAACCTATACGTTAACATAAAGTTTTATGCCACGGTCTAACCTAACCCATCCGTGAGCAAAAACGTTTTATGTTGAACGATAACAGTAACGCATTAGCAGTGAGTGGTTAGCCATCGCCACAGAGTAGTACATTCACTTTAATTGTACGAGGTACATCACCGGTTTTGGTTTAAATAATATGGGCTAACGGAGACGCTGGTTTTGGTAGAACCTGTCATGTGTTAGCCGTGTGGTATCCGGCAGAGAAGAATAGAACCAACCCATTACACTCACGGGTGTCGTATAAGGCGACTAATGTCTGAGGCAGAACACCTTGCGCCTCCGTAGACCAGAGAATGGGCAGCAGCGTTTTCTGTTAGTCTTTCATCACTGCGATCTCCAATCCGCCTGCCAAGCGTGGAGATTACGGTAAATTCCTCCCATTATGGGAGAGGCTAATGTCCAGCAGTGGACGTTATGAGCTGATGTTGTTGTTGTTGTTGCCATCTGTTAGCAGGAGGAGACCTCTTTTTTATGCTAAATAGGCTTGCATTTGCCGCAACTCGCCTGATGTGAAGCGATGACGCAACCTAGGGTGGAACGCGCTTGTCTAGAAGAAACCGACTAACTCTAACTTTATAGAGATCAAGATTATAATGATCGGAAAACTGAGAAGGCGGCCAGTGAATTTCACAGACAGAAGGCGCTTCGCGATCTTTCAATTGATAGCAATTGGCTCAGCTCGTACCTAAGGAACTTAAGGCCCTTCTAACGTCGTGCTTCAAACTTCGTTTGAAATACTGTTAGAATAAAGTTCTAATCAGCTTGCACTACAAAGTGGTTGTTACGTCAGTCATTGCGGCCGAATAGTGCGAAATGAGTGTTATTTTGCGATTTACAAAAAATCTATTTATTGGACTAAAAAAATAAAACACATAAGACCTGTTTTATAGTTAGTTCAGTTAGTATGCAAAGTTTCATCATCTAATTTGAAGTACTTTTTGAATACCAGAGGTTTATTGTTCGATTTGGATCTAGTTTTGGCATTTTTTTCTATCGAGAAAAGTTTATGGAATCGTGTTTTTGTCACACATAGTACTTAGCACTAATCCTCAACTTTACTATATATTTATATTAAAATTAACGCTGCAGTATTTTAGGCGTAACGGAGGATCATGCTAAGCCATTTTAGGGAGTATAGGCCCTTAAACAAAACTGGAGGAATACGCCTCTTCGTAACCCTTAATTAATAAAGAGTCGAGTCTTCTGGTGATATTGGCAATTTCTTTATCTAAAAAACTGTAAACTGATTCATCATTCTCCTGCCCTTTTTTTCGGATGGGAAATCATCAAATGACTCCTCCCGCTCTGGGCGGAGCAGGAGGGAGTGTCAGACTTTTACTGACTAAAACCCATCCATGTTCCTTCATCGCCCTTTGTGTTCCGGGGCCACGGTATATCTTTCGAACAGTCCCGCAACCCCGGCAGGCATCGGTCCTTGCGGATCCCTTCCTTTTGTTGACTCTCTTTGAGGCGCGCGTGGAACACTCCTGCTTGTCGACACGGCTTGTCGTCATGAGACGGACGGACGGCGAGCTAGCCCATAGCCCACCGTCCACAGGATCACTCTCCTGCCACTATCTCAATTTATTGGGGTTCTGCGCAGCAGGTCTTTTCTTCCATACTTCTCTATTAACCGTATACTGATTGATACTCATAAATCTAACGCGACACGTGTCCGCTATTCTTCGAAACGACGGTGACCCTACCAGGGGATAATAACGTTATTGAGTCCAGTGGGTGGCGACCGGAGGATTGACCCAATCATCGGCTTCCTATAAACCAGAATTAAAACTATTTTGTTACTAAACATGGTTTATTTTTATTACTTTAGGTAAATCAGAAGTGGACTTTTAGTATCTTGAAAAGTAAAGGTTAACGTTCTTAGAAAGAAAGAAAACTGTGTTTAATGGAATTATAAAAAACCCGAGGCCAAGAGCGTGTCGGGCCACGCTCAGTGTAGGGTTCCGTAGTTTCCCATCCGTTTAGTAGTCCGTAGTTTAAAGGTGGGTATCCATTATGTAAAAATGCTTGCATATACGAATATACTACAAACATAGTCCAGAAATTATTTTGTACAACTTTTTGTCTTTTTTGTACAAAAACTGTTGTTTCCATCAAGTTCAAAATGATTTTCCTAGAAAGTCTTTATAAAGTTCTACTTTTCAGATTTTTTTCATATTTTCTAAACTTATGGTTCAAAAGTTAGAGGGTGGGACACATTGTTTTTTACTTTTGGAGCGATTATTTCCGAAATTATTGACATTATCAAAAAATGATTTTACAAAACCCCTATTCATTTTTAAATACCTTTCCACCAATAAATCACACGTTAGGGTTTAAATTAAAAAAAAAACACTTCCCACTTTACATATAGGGGGGCTACCCTAATAAAACATTTTTTTCCAATTTTTATTTTACCACTTTGTCGGCGTGATTGATATACATATTGGTACCAAATTTCAGCTTTCTAGTGCTAACGGTCACAGAGATTAAGCGAGGACGGACAGACGGACGGACAGACATGGCGAAACTATAAGGGTTCCTAGTTGACTATGGAACCCTAAAAACAGAAACATTCAAATTCAAAACTATAAATGCTAAAAGTTCTTCAGCTCAGTATAATGCCAGATGGCAACACAAGATGCTAATTTTCAGCTGCAGCCCAACACCTTGTAAAGTAAGCAATCACTTGTTGTCAGACCTATGCTGTCCTACGCTGTAACATAATCACGTTGATAAATCAAATATTTTTTAAAAGAGTAACACCATGGAGTTTCTTGCAAGTTCTTCTCCATAGGAAACGACCAACTGGAACCGTGCCCCTATATTTTGTCGTATTATAAGTGCCCATCAAGGCCTGTGTGAAAAGTATTTTGTGCTCTATTAAAAATCTAGCTCTGGATATTACCAAACGTTGCGATAGCTAGCACACAGCTTCAAAGATATGAACATATTTTTGAAAGACTCAATATGAGATCGCAAAGTGCAAAACGCGTTTAGGACATACATTATACTAAAAGGTAGGTAGGTAAAAGGCAGGTTAGCCAAGTATTTGCGTAAAAGATATGCCGTCTGATAGTGTAATATCCCATAAACAGGGTGTAAAGGATATTAATGCGCAACACATTACCGTGAATTCATTCAATTATAGATACATTATTTTACTCACCAGCCAGCGAGCGTTGAAATTATACGTCGATGTCATCTCCCATCGCCACGTGTTACTCATGAGGTGCGGTCTAACAGACCCACAGCCATATTTTACTCATGAGGTGCGGTCCAACAACGTTCAGATGCCAATGTATACGCTTTTACAATAAACTTCCGAGCCAAATTCAAGCACTAAGCCTAAATAAATTCCAATCGTTTATAAAACGGAAGCTGTGCCTGAAAGCCTACTATCATGTTAATCACTATCTAGAAGATAAAAAATCTTGGGATTAAGCTGCTCCAATGAAATTTGCTCTGTGAATCTGTGAATGTCGAAATTTCGGGCTTCGCTTGTTTATTATTGATTCCTTTCTTTTAAACACTCTGACATTGAATTTTTTTGACATGTATTTTATTATGTTACTTTTGTTTTTAATTTTTTATTATTTTATGTGACATTTACTGATTTGACTTGAATACTTATTTTGTTAAGAACCTATTTTACTTTTTTTTTATCATCATTGTGCCTTTTAATGATTTTTGTGATTTTTATTTACATTCTTTTTGAATAGAACTTGCTATGAATTTTATATGATTATTGTGAATGTGGGGACCATGTGGGTCACATTTATATTTTTGTTTATTTTTTCCCACAACTGTCTGACAGTTTGAGTACTCTAAGCGACCTACCCAAATGTCCTTTCTTTGGTATTGTTCGTCGTTTCGTTGAGCTCCTTGAGTTAAAAGTCGAGCTACACGTTAACTGACAAATGCTTGCACTGACTGGACAGGTCCACTCAAATCTGTGTGGTTCTTTCTTCAAAAGACCATCTCAGGCACTAATCTGCATAGTCCTCATGTGAATTGAGCAAGATTATGTCTGGACTTTAAAAGAGACTACGACCTCTGAGTTTGTTTCGGCTGTTTTTTTTTCAGAGTAGTCAGGTACGAAACACCGGCCCCATCTAGTTTTAAAAAATGACGTGTAAAAGTGTTTGTAAAAACCTACTTGCAAAATAAAC